>JALGPY010000003.1:133142893-133535393 GCA_023055425.1 Linanthus parryae
TTAAAATTGGTGTTACATTTATTTCTATTTTATAGCACTAAAATCATAGATGAAAAATTGTTAACAGTGCGGCTGAAATACAATATGGTGCCTGAACCAAGGAAAGTAACATAGGTCTCTGAACAATAAAAAAGGACACTTCAGCCCTTCAACAGTCAAGAATGAATATAACAGATAAGGAAAAAACTGGTGACATGTCAATTGTCATGTTATCAGTTCACGTAGGCTACAAATTAACACTAACTTGTTCCGAACTTCAAGTAAACTAGTTCGAAATCTTCTGATTAAATTGAGCGCCTCATGAATTGGAGAATTGATAATTACGAACTACTTTTCTGAACCGCGACTGGTACTTGAGTGGAGCTTACATGGATTGTTGGCGTGTCGCATCAACTTTGTGTAATTTTTTAACATTTGCTCCAGAAAGACTAATTTAGAAATTCATGGACTAAATTGACATATTTATAGTTCAGAAAGTTTTTTAATCATGTATGAATATTTCAAGGACCAAAACTGCTTACACCTTAACGCTAAGAGACATTTTAGTTCAAGTGGAAGAAAAAATCTTGAAAGGTACCTTAGGTATTCTCACTAGACAACAAGACAATCACATCATTAGCTAATTAACTATTCTGACCTTCAAAACCAAATGCTACTATATTTTTACTGAATCTTTCCTTTCCAAATCAAAAGTTAACACTCAAAATGATCATCCAAACTTTCCCTTAAATGGTACAAGCCTAAAATCAAAATCCAGCCATAAAAGTAATAACCCTGAGGTGAAATTATCCACTCATATTTAACAAAAAGTTACTTTCATGAGCGTTCCAAAATCAAGTGACACGTGCTCTGTTTGTTTAGAAGTAAAACATTTTCTAGTGGAATGTTTTCTGAATTTCCAGAGTTTGCAAGTAAACGTTTCGTAAAATATTTTACTTAAAATATAATTTCCAATTAAGTGAATAAAGTTGTGCAGATTTCGATCCATATGATATTTTATCCCAACATTAAGCGATCAGCAGAAGTCACCACCCACTACCACCTCGGCGGCTGCCACCACCTCCCACTGCCATTAAAGAAATTCAAATTTGAAGAATTGAATCGTAGACTCTTATTAAAAAAAAGCGAACTAGCCAAACATCTAATGATTAGACCAATTCATGAAATGCTTCTTAGAATATTTACTTCTATAAATTGTAGTAATGTGTAAGATATTTCTCAATGCTAAACAAAAATCAAAAAGAATCTTTCAGGAAAAAAATCAAAGATAATCTTTTCTCGTTTGGGCGAACTTGCTTGGTCAAGAATTTTACTAATTATCACCCCCAACAAACAGACTCATGAAGTGAACAGAAAACATTTCCCATTTGGGCTAGGACAGTACAAGACAGAAACTACCCCTCTATTTTGGAACAAAGATAGTGGCTACCATTGCATTTCGGCAATCTACAGAAATTGCCCTTCTAGTGAACGAATGAAGATTAGTGTATATACAATATTGCCCACACAAACTTGCTCTATTTCCAACTCCATACCCCTGTCTCTCTAATTGACGCAGATCCAACTTCTCTCTCTTCAATCGACCATTCCAAAAAAAATCGTATGGGAGCCCCAATTGAAGAACAAAAACCAGCCCCCACTGAAGAACACGGACTACCCAAAATCAATGCTTATAAGTTTGATTCGAGAAGTGGGGTTTGATTTCTTCTTCAACTCTAAACCAAATTGGGATGAAAAGAAAATGATACCCAATTAGTGCTATTTGGCGTCATTACAGGAAGGAACGATCCATCCAAACCAAAACGATCCCAAAGTTTGACCACAAAAGAGTCAATTCATAGTTCTAATCCAAACCAATATAACAACAATTATCAATGTTCAGACTCTAGATCTCAATGATGAAAGAAGACGATCTCGGAAATTGAAATGGGATGGCATGTGTCAAATCCAGTAATTGAAGCTGATTTGTGATTACCACAAAAAAATGGTCGGTCTGGTTATCGAGATTCAGTCGAAAGGGATACGTGAGAGGAGAAGTAGGTTGCCCATCCTCCGATAAGCTATTTGGGTGTGCCTTTGGTAGCTACATATAAGGACACTAAGGTGCGAGATCATATTGTGGAGCAGCATCATTGCAGGCTAGCCGGTTGGGAGAGTCAGCAAGAGTTCTTGAATGCTTAGAGTGGACTACGTGTGGACAGAGATAGGGGGAGGGCCTGGCGTTTGGCTCCTTTCGTTGTGATGTGAATCATTTGAAAGTGTGGAACATGCAGACCTTTGATAGGATTCAAATGTCGGATGATTTTTAAACTCGTCCCCAACCCTCCGGATTAGAAATTTTGCTAAAATTCTCTCCAACTTCCTAGCGACAACCACATACACTGGCATGACAAAAGAAAAGACGCAAAATAATATAAGCTCGACAATGTACTCTTTATAAGATTAATTCAACCACCCTTCAGTTAAAAGAGATATTGCCAATACATATCAGTCAGTGAGTGATAATGACACTCAATTAGATGATCCCAGGCCTTAGTATTCTTAAAAGTGAACCCCCAAGGATTGGAAGATGAGCAACCTTACAACCCCAACTATTAGCAATCTCGGCAATTCTAGGCTGACCTATAATGGCGAATATCTTAGACTTCTCCTGATTAACCCTCAACCCACTTGAAACCAATCAAGCACACCCGAAGATAACCTCACAATTTTCCTTCGCCTAAAAAAGAGACTATCTTGTCACTGCAAATAATAACTGAGACATTTGGACTTGAGTACTGCCATCTCTCCCCATTCGGGAACTCTTCAATAGACCTCTGTGGCAGCTCTATCCATCATCATAATAAAGGCCTCCATAAAAATGTAAAACAATAGAGGAGAGGAAGGCCCCTGCCGAAAACCAGGAGAGGGCCGAAAATGGCTTTACATGACACATTCACGGTAACGAGAAGGCTGGAAACGGATTCAGGTGACACATTCACTATAGAAGAAAGCCTTGATTCAGCCTACCTAACACTACCCTATGCTGACTTAAACTCATCCTACCGAGCATACAGAATAAAAGTCAATTAACATGGTCATACACTTTCTCAACACATCCAACGTACAAAAAACCCCGGGACCCACCACATTTGATCATATGATTAGCATACTCGTCAGCCACCAAGTTTGTGTCTGCCAGCTTGAAAACCAGGGAAGCTCTCTCTGAGAACCAAAAATTAGAACGGTAAGACTCTTTAACCTCAGCAGAAGCAGCTTAGACAACGATCTTATAAGAGCTGTTCAACAAGACAAAAAATAATCAATATTTACGTTGATAATATAGCCACAAACGAAACGTTGAAGCTCTTCGCAAATCCCGTTGATGAAACTCGTGAGTTACGTTGATAATATCAGTGTAACAACATCCAAAATATCATGCTAGAAAGAGCGATATTCAAGCCATCAGCCCCGACGCTTATCTCATCTTCCTCAAAAGGAGCATCTAACCCCACACCGACTCCCATCCTCTCTGAACCTCAAAAACTGGCACATCCAACATAGGCCTATCCACCTCACTTTTCTGAAAGAGGCCCGGCTAAAAGCCATTATCGCATGTTCTACCTCCTCAACAAAAGTTTCACTTCAATAAGATCAATAATATACAATCTTCTATGAGAACTAGCTTACCTATAAAGAACTTAGTGCACCTATCACCACCCTTCAACCACAAAGCTTTGACTTTTAGCGCTAACTAATAACTCAAGACAATACACTTGTAGACTCTTTCCTCCAAAGGTCATGGCCATTCATCATCCTTACCCCAGCACTAGCACTTTCCTCATCACCCCTATCTAATACAAATAAGTTTGCCATGAGTATGACTTTGCCTTTTTGGACCTCTAACATACGTAATTATTTCTTATTCCTCTGCCTAACATTGCCGTTCAATAGGAAGAACTATCGAAGATTTTGTGGCCAAACATAACTCCTCAATCCTAAATACCATGATTTCTTCCTAATTTCTAACACGGTCTCTGAAACCCTCGACTTCCAACAACGTGTTCTTAAGAAGAAAACATGTTGGTCCTCTTGAAATATTTCTAGAAATCAACAAAATATGACAGTGACTAGACACCAGATAAAGTGCAAATTGACCCAAGCTTATGAAACTTTACTCTAACTCCCGATACTAAAAAGATCAGCTCCGGACATATAGTTCCACACAAACCAAGTAAAACTTCTGCCCGCTAACAAAATATCTATTAAATTGAAATCATCAATGAGAGGAGAGAAACTCTGCATAAGATCCGTTAACCACTCACTCCCCGTGAGGCTCATAAGGATAACAAACCACAATAAAGTCCCCTCGATTGTACCAAGGAACATCCCACATATAAGCAATATATGCTAGTCCTTCTGGCAATATTCAGTTTCCCTATGCGTAGGCCAGTCTGTAAGCCTCCCAAACGGCCACAAAGCTTAATCCTTCACACTCTTAAAAGGACTCCACAAAGCAAACTCAACCGTCTAGCCACCCATCTCTTCATTTATGCGTCTATGCTATAAGAACAAAATGCCTCCCACACTACCAACTAGGCTCTGTAACCCAGAAACTTAACTACCCTTCACCGGTAGGGTCGTTTAGACCTCGCACATACCAAGATGGAATCTTAAGATCCATAACAAACCAATTGTCCCTTCTTTACTTGTGTTCCTTTCTCCAAAAGCCGTAGAGCTCTCGCACCTTCTCTCATGGCTTTTGCTTAAGTATTTCTTCTCTCACCCTTCCCGCAATCCACTATATCTAGAATAAATATCCTCAAATACACAGACAGCCATAGATTCAAAACCCTCATAAGACACCCTTAACTTACTCAGCCCTTTAATCATTTTACGGCAATACGTACCATTTAGTTACTGTTTCATGCACCTAAGGGTGATCCTACAACAACCAGCAAACAGTTGAGGCTGCTGCATCCAGAAAACAAGCTGTGCCACTATTACAATTACAATGGCTGGCATAATTTATTTAAAACATCGAGCAAGATCAAAATTGGTAGAAAAATCAAATAACAACATATAAACATAACCTTTCATGAATTTTACAGATAAAATATAGCCATTTACCTGTACTACTACAGCACCAGCGGCGTCTCCAAATAGAATACAGGTACCTCTATCGGTCCAATCAACATAGCGGGATAGAGCATCGGCCCCAATAACAAGAACATTATTAAAGCCACCTCCTGCACATTAGACTACAAAGTTCATTTCTATAACATACTTCATATCTATGTTACCCAGACTCGTCATTTCGCACGAAGCATCATGAACATGATGTCAAGTCATGTGTCCAAATCCTTAATATTGAATCTTGGATAACCATGTTTGGATGGTGGACCTCAAGGTTGAGGCATGATTTCTTAATAAGTTATTAGGTTTAAGTAATCTGGGGAATTAGCATTTACATAACATTTTCTCTACAGATTTCATATGCGAGCTCATTAGTAAGAGTTCTAAGAGATGGGCTTTATCTAGTTATATAGATAATACACACCTGTAAATATTTCCAGAATAATAAGTTAATAAGCATATAAAGTAAATTATGTACTAGAATAACAATGTTAATAAATGGAGCATGCCTTATAATAAGTTAAACGACAAATCCAAATCTTCGATCCTCCCCCAACATGACACCCGAGTCCAGGTAACATAGCATCAAACAGATGAAGTTGAGATCTAGTATGGCAAATGAAAAAAAAAATGTTACCCCTTATGTGACAGGCAGCTGAAACTAGACCGAGGACAAATCCACTGCAAGCAGCTGTAATATCATAAGCCAAAGGATTCCGTTTGCAGCCAAGAGCCTTTTGGATCTGAATCATTACATAAACAAATTAGAATATGTATATGATGTTTCTAAAAGCTTCTGAATTGTGATACAGGTTAATTTTGCAAACAGGGTATATCATTTCAAATAAGGTTTGGCAAGTACTTCCGAAAAAATAAGCAGGCATATATCATGTTGCGGAAGCCTAAACTCCTCAGCAAACAAAACATTAGCAGACCTCAAAGACAACGATTGTTAACCTTCAAGACAAAGCTCTTCTACATAATGCAGTGGAAATAGCACACAACCATAACATAGATTAAGACCTATATAAGTAGCTAGAAAGCAGCTCAACGACATCTCATTTTCAAAGGATTTGAAATACTCACCATGGAAGCTTTTACCTACTTATTAATAGATTGTTGCAGCATTCTAGAATTTTCAAAACCAAATTAAGTTTACGAACAGTCAACTAGTAATAATGTTAACGCTATCCAGAAGTACCGTGATTTTTAAATAGGAGCAAAATCGAAAATAAACGGATAATGGTATATTGCAATTTAAGATTGCGCATATCCTTCGTGTTCAGAAGTAACTCCCAACTAGTTTGCTTGTAGTGCATTTCTGAGAACAAAATGCAGGTCAGTATGGCATGAAACAATGGTGGAAACATCGAGCTGCACTTCTTATCATCTAAAGGAAGAATAGTTGTCAGTACATAGCAAAATGATGTAACCAGTGGAATGATAGTAATCTTGATGTGATCAATGACAATGACGCGAGTAATTATGTTTGTATTAGGTATTGTGATAATAATTTCCACTCTATAAGTAAAGATAACAGTGTATCTTCGAGCTTAAAACTACCTTTTCCAATGCGATGCCTTCTGATTCTATTCATACTAACCACTCAAACAAAATTGTAAACGGTGATAACATTAATAAGCCCAGGCAACATGTATCTAAACACTAAGTATGAATACAGAATACTTGTGCTTCTGGTTTCTTGTAGAAGACTCAGAACATTTAGTTAGGTGAGTGACATTTTGTGACATCATACTATAAATCTGGTACTTCTTTGTCAGCATTGTCTCTCTATGACAAATGGCATGTCAGCCAGATGCCCTTAACAAATACTGGTAAAATATACTACGAAGGGTGTGAAAATCATTTGAACAAAACAAAATAATTGTCTCGTCAATTACTTGTAAACCGCACCTAACCTTAAAATCAAAGACTCCTTGTTTTCTGTCATACCATTCCACTAATTTCCCAACCAACTCAAGAGGTGTTTTAAAAGTTTCTAAAGTCATACCAAACTTGCCCCACAGTTCATCTATGTATAATAGTTTAATAGTCACAGATGTCTTGTATTCTTTTGCATTTGTCAATGTAATTTACCAAATCAAACTTGCTAAGTTAGTTATGAGAATTCTTTCCAGCCCCGCGTCTGCGTAAGCAAGTCTGATAGAGTGCGCAAGCACTAACTGCCCTATTCACAAAAGAATTTCATGTAGATAAACTTTATGAATCCATGAATACCATACCTAGTGCAACCTCAGTATATTAGTTGGATATTTCACTTTTAAATTGTACCTGAGGAGCACTTCCAAACAGATCCTCTGGCGTCGAAGTACACAACAACACTAGGTCGATATCATCAGGATCGACCTCCGCCATCTGAAGAGCTTTTTGTGCTGCTTCTACAGCTAACGACGTCAAGCTGTCTTTGCCTGAAAAAAACAGTTGACGTTACACAGAAGAAAATGTATGAGCTTAGGAATCCAGCATAAAACTGTTTTAAAATACATATATATGGCTACATGCATATCCCATAGTGCGCGATGTAGTGGAAATACAGAATATTGCACCTGTATAAAGAGAAGTCCGTGTATACACTAAATAAGATGTAGCTCAGGAGACGGAGACTGGTTTAGATGTACACACTCCTAATAGGCCTGAGCTTTGTTTTTTATTAAAATTAAGCTCAAAATTTAGCAACCAAAGCTACCTTGAACTCTTTGAAGAGCTGGAGAGAATTAATTATTCCATTAATATTGAATATTGAGAGTGAAGCAGTTTATGTCGACACTCCTTAGGGGTACATGTGTAACTCTATAATTACTACTATCATAATTATTTATATACTATACTCTTCATAAGGTAAAAGCCAAGATATGCACTCTGAGGAGGGGAAATTACCACTTAGTACACGACGGTTACGAATCCCAGTCCGAGTTGATATCCATTCGTCATTAGTATCTACAACTTTTGCAAGATCATCATTGGTCACCAGAAGACTTGGTACGGCAGAGCCACATCCAACTAGTTTGCAGCCCCTACTGACAAACCTGTACAATTTAAATCCGGAGATCATGAGTCAAGTGAAAGATTTGTCACTAACATAAAACTAATCAAACTTCTACATTAAAGAACGAACTAATGAAAATAACGGCCAGCTTCAAAAGATCAACTAGATATACGAATGAAAAAATATGAAGTGCTGCAAGTGACCACCAAGTGAAAGTCAGACAATGTGGGAAGTGGGAAAGCATGAATATCTGTGTCAGTTAACAGAGAATTACCACATGTGTGAACTTACTTACTGCGCCAGCAACATGCATACACATATTTAAAAGATAACTTCGCCATCCATTGGCGCATGTTTCTTTGTCAACATTATGTAGCTGCTATAAGATTTATATCATTCAAGATATCCTAAAACAATAGACATGAATATCAAATTTCCGAGTGGGAAGATAAGCACAAATGAGAAATGATTCTTAATTCATCGCAAAATAACTCACAATCACAACTTAAAGCTCTTTTTATTTGGTTTCAATTAGAAGTACCAGTTTCCTTAAGCTACATTGTTGAAGAGAAGACCTCTATTTTCGGTCAAGTGTCCCACTCTTTCTCATCAAAACGATGTTCTTGTCATTCTCTTTTTCTTTTACTTTTTCGGTTTTTGTAGATAAAAAGATCCATCAATAGCATTCAAAGGTATAACAAGTACCGAGAACATTTAATTTATAGCTGAAAAAAAGAGAGTAATCACACCCATTCTAGAAGGATTTACCCAAAAGAGAACCGTTCTGAAATTTACCGAAATGGTGAACAGTGAGTCCAGCAAAGAGACGATTCATCTCTCAGCCAAAGAAATCAAGTTTGGAGAAGAAAGTTGTTTTATTATATCATTCATAACTCCACACAGTGTAAAGCTCTTCCTTTTCTCTAGATACAAAGAAGCCAAAGAAAACGACGTGACGAGAAAAGAGTCATTGCTTTCTTCCCTTTAACCTTTAGCTACTCTAGCAACTTGCCATGAATTGTACGGAGAAGGCAATATGCAACATATGTGATATAAATAAGACTGTGAGACCAAGTTCCAAATTGCATGCAAATGTAGAATGTGCGAATTTATGATCAGTGGATTGATCTTTCAAATCATGGAGATACATTTAGAGAAGTACTCTCCATATTCTTCAATAGTTGAGAGGTAGTTACGTACCCGATATTTTGTATAATTTTACCCTGAACAGGAAGGGAATACCCTTGGAAATGAGTAGTGAATAATCACATACCATCCATGTGACTTACTTGCAGTAGGTTCAACACTTGGCCTACACTGCACATGATGATCCTGCATCACCCACCTCTCATTTACCCTCACATGATCAGATTCTACTTTGAATACCACGTCACCCTAACTATCCCTTGGTCTTTGGTGGACTAGGACGAGCCACTTCTACCCTGCTTTTCCCTCATTACTGCTAACTGGTTTATACATTCCTTAGTCAAACCCTGCTAATGATCTGATGATACTTCAAAAAAGACCTTATTTTTATACTAGCATTTTACTTCTTATAACCACCATCTCTACCGGAACTCGCAAGTGGTGGTTTCCTAAGACTTCATGACCGGTTAGTATAGTTCCCAATACTTGACATTATAAGGTCATTTCTTTAGATTCCACAATACAAGAATATAGCAAACTGAAACCTTTTGAAGATTAAGAAGTCAAATGAAAAACATAACATCTCTTGACCAAACACAAACTAAAGAGGGACTCAGCAACTAGAAATGAAGTCAGGCTAAAATAACAATAAAGTCCAAAGACATTCAACAAATAATCACAACACAAGACAAACAATAAGCCAAACCAAGGCATGCCAATTGAAAGAAACACTAAAGCCAGCCAGACCAATGAGCAATAATAAGAGTCCATTTCAATCAAATCAAATCCAGTACAAGTGTCCATTCCAAGGATAGTAAACTCAACCCCAAAAATGAGAAATCACCCAAATTTGATTCAAAACCCACCTGGGTACTCTAGATTCAGAAGGGGAAACAACCTTGTCTGAACCCTCCACAGCTCCAGAGCAGAAGAATACCCTTTTCGATACGCCCTCAACAGAGCAAAACCCAGATCGATAAAACCCAATGGAGGGTTGAATCGTCGTCTTTCTCAGAGCCGGAACAGTTGGCGAGAAGAACCCAGAAGCATTCGCCATGAGAGGAACCCAATGAGCTTATTAGAGATCTGATTGATGATGAAAGAGACCAAGAATGTGAGGAGAGTATATAGAGGAAGAGCCCATGAAAGTTTATAGGAACATATTTGGGAGTAGTTAGGAATTGTTGAATACTAATAAATTAAGTAGAGGAATAAGAAGAAGAAACAATGGCGTCTAGTTGTAGGCAGCTATTGTCTGCGGAGAAATCGAAGAAGGGAAGAATGGTGGGCGATTATGACAACAACCAGAAGAGAGGAAACTCCAATGCCCGACAACCCCCAAACACTATTTACTACCCAGAGGACATCATGCACAGCTTCTCTGGTTCCAATCCAAGACCCTTTGATTTCGATATCATCTAGTACTGGTTTTGTTTATTTTTGTTTCCAACTCTACTTGTGATGTTTAATTTGGATTCGTGGGGTTGGGTGATGGCATTTATGTTTGAAGTACGAGATCAAATTGTGGTAAAAAAAAAGTACAAGATTAAATTTTCTGAAGGCAATTTGGATTTAGGGTGTGTTTGGTACTAGCTGGAAATCTGAATAAATTGTTGAAAATAAATTAAAAAAAATAAGTTGTTTTTTTTTGAGAAAAAAAAGTTGCTTGAAAATGTGAAGTAATTAAAAATATTATAAAATATGAGAGATTTCTATTATGTACATATATTTTAATCGAAGTTGCAAAACAGTGTGACAAATAAACTTAATTGGTGTTTGTAAATTATAACAAGTCAATTTGACAATTTGTACTTCAAAATTTAAAACTAAGTTTCGTTAATTGAACTAGAATGTAAATTAATAGACTTGAAGACTTCTGTATAGGTTTGTAGGAGATGTCTGTAACATTTTTGTGACATTTGCACAGTTAACTAAGGGGGCTGGTGGGGTCGCGGTCCCTTTGAGGTCCTGAGACTACATTAACAGACCTCGTATAATTTGGATGCATTATGATATAAATACTACATTCTGGCATCTACAAAACATTGATTTGATTTGAATTCTCTCATAATTTTAGACATAAAACGTAGCTTGGCTTCCGAGTCATGTAAATCCCATGTCCACAATTAATATGTTCATATTAAGAGCCTTAGCCTTTGTTCTACAATAAGCTTGGGACCTCTTAATCATGCATTTATGTATTGTTTATGGATGTAAACTAAAATTCTATTGAACATTAAACAACTTATGAAAAGATATACTAGTAGCCTACATGAAACTAGGGTAGGCGATCAATAATGTGGGTCCAACTTTGCTACGGTTCAAATCTGTAAGGTAGAGGTGCGGTTAAAATTCAACTGCTATGAAGAAGCCACGTAGAAGGTGAGGTAAACACACAATAGTAGAGAACCTCATCTCTCAATTACACTCCCCGCCCACCCTCTCTCACCCTTCCTTTAACTTCTGACTGCTTCTTAATTGTCGCTGCAAGTGTTCTATTTTCTCTCTCGATGGACCTTTATTTCTCATCCTTTCAAATAAATCATTGAAATTGGTCGTTGGCAATAGAGTTTTACACTTTTGGAATTTGAGTTGTTACAAACTCAATTGAATCAAGCTACTGACAAAGAAATCATTGTCTAGAGAAATGTGAAAATATGAGATTCATCTTCGGACCAACTCGCAGATAGGTAGAATCGATTGAATTGCTACCAGCGAACTTACAATTTCGAATATGAATTGTCATTTTTAAATCATAATATGGGTTTGGAATCCCTTGCTTAACTGGAGACTACACAGTAATTATCAAAATGGCACTAATAATAACCTGGCCTTTTGGAGACCTGACAGCGTAAACTATCTGCTTTTTCGCAAGTGTACGATCAAGTAGTATAGAGTATGTAATTGTGACTCTGGTTGTCGAACCCACGAGAACAGTTTAAGTTTTTGCTAATCAGAATCAGAATAAGACACGAAGTTTATAAAAAGGAGGAAGGTTTCGGATTTGATTATACTAAATTATAATAAATAAAAACAGTAAAAAGGCTTATTTTATTTTTCTGCTGATTATTTTGCTGAAATTGTTGTAGTTGTAAAAGTTGATAATTCTAAAAATCTAGATTCCAGGATCCCCTAGGGTTATTCTCCAGCTTTCAAGGTTTGATTGATTTCATAAACACACAGTGGTTTTATTTATGCCAGCATACCAATAGTACAATCTCCTCTCGGTCTCATGCACTTATCACTCAACTGCAGATTTTCGGGTCCTCTCGGTCCACCTAAATCTGCAGGCTCGTTCTAAGTCTGCTAGGGTTACAGGTTCTCCTCTCGGTCTCCCCCTAAACGTCTAACAGTTGGTCTAATGCTTCTGGGCTAGTCCCCTGATTCTCTTCACCTCTCAGTCCATCAAGGCAGAGTACTAAATCCTGTCTTTTCTTCCTAACATTCACTGGTCACTCTCGCGCACCAGGTCCTGTCTGTAACACTCCTGGGTGATCAGGCCATTCATGTATGTAAATAAAATCAAAGACAGAATAATAAACAAACCATCTGTATTAAGACTTAGCTAGCCATGCATCTGAAAATCAAAACATCCAAGTCTGCTGAATTCATAAACCCTAGGTTCACCGAGAACCTAGGCAAAAGGTCTAGCTAGCTTGCATTATTCAAAAACAATGTTTCATAAAAAGAGAAAAGATCAAACTAGTTATTTCTGAAGATACTGGAAAACTGCTCCAATCCTGCTCTGCTCCAACTCCTGGCTGCTGTGAAACTGGCTGCTGATGATGATGATAGCTGTGGTATGCCTTCGTTCGTAACCCTAAAACAGTGCTGGGACACCTCCTTTTATATTGCCACAGTCTCCAAAACTGATGCACGAAATTCCTGTTTTACCCTCGAAAAGATCCGTCCTGGAAGATTCTGGAACAAGTCTGTGCGTTCAAACGCACTTTCCTGCGTATGAACGCAGTGCGTATGAACGCACACCCCCCCTGCGTATGAACGCAGGACTTAGTCAATTTCTTCTTCTGGCTCCTGAACCCATGCGTTTGAACGCAGCTCCTCTGCGTTTGAACGCACCCCTTGGTCGTTTCTTCTCCTGAGTGTTGAGCCCCTGCGTATGAACGCACAACCTGCGTTTGAACGCAGGACTTAGTTTTTTCTGCACTTTTGGTCTCTGCCTCCTGCGTTTGAACGCACATGTCTCTGCGTATGAACGCACGCCTTAGCCAAATCTTGCCATTTTCCCTGCTGCCTGCCTTGTGCGTTTGAACGCAGCTTCTGCGTTTGAACGCACAACTTAGTCATTTTTCCTCCTTTTTCTGCCCAGCTCTCCTGATACGCTGCCTCCAATCCAAGTCAATCTCATGCATTTTTCCGGCACCTGTTACCTGCACATAACACGCACCCGCGATCATATCCAACAAACAAAAGTATGCATAAAATTACTCAAATTTTGCAATCATGATATATAAATCTCTGTCCCGTATCAGGTGGAAAATAAGCTGAAAATGGCCAAACTCAACTCTCACAGGGTTAAAACCAATGGTAAAAAGATGTCCCAGACTAATACATTTTCAAGCTGTCAAAATACCCCCACACTTACTTCTGCTCGTCCCGAGCAGACCCTCGCATACTGTCCTGCAGACCCAATTTTTGCATACTTTAATTTGCATACTTCCCCTCTTTCACAGATTCAAGACACAGACCAAAACACTCGATAGATACTGACGCAGATACAGAATACACAAACTGACTCAAGACAAATTTTTTTTTTTTTTTTTTTTTTTTTTTTTTATATATAAATATATTTTCTGAAATTGGGCAACCTCTCTATCATAAACTGAAATCATCAAATCCTCACTAGCTTATTTCGAAATTTCACACACGCAGCAGGAAATGATATAAACTGATCCTATGCACAAATTCACTAAGGTATCCCCAAACATCCACCAGACCAACCAAGACAAGGCACGTCTTTTGACTTTGAGGGTCCAGGCATCTTTAATCAACAGATAGTTTTTCTTCGCCAAGTCATTTGAGGTTTTCAGACCCTCTTAGCCGTTATTGCGTTTGATTTGCAAATTGTCCCATTGCTGGGAGACACAACTCCTGTGTAATACGGCTTGACTTTAATTTCCCTCCTAAGCTCCAAATTGGATTGAATCCAAATTTTCCATGTGAATGGAAGCACATTACGTTGTTTCTCCTTTAAGCACAAAATATTATTATTTTTTTTTTTTTTTTTTTTTTTTTTTTTATATATATTCCCCTCTGTTTTTTTACAACGGTGCAGTAGAGCGTTAAGAGTGTAGGCTTTTTAGGATTTTCTCTTGGAACCACCTTAAGGGATGGTGGTGTACATTCTACAACTTCGCTTAGGCTACAGATTTGTACCACATAAAACCGACTCAACACGAAGGTCCACCCCAGATTCCAAGAGTCCACTAGTTTCTACGGGAAACAGAATATTCAACTATCTAAAGACCGAATCTGCCTAGCACACTAGAGAAGTCACAAGTATGCCTGTATCTACTTTCCACATTCCTGAATACCCGGGATAGCCTGTCGTGAAAATTGTGCACAAAATGCTAAAATTTGAAGTATCCCTGCTACGGTGCTTCCTACTCTAATAAGCTCTTTCATTGGACTCTCTTCAGTTTCTAGGTCCTAAGTTGCCCTTTCTCAGAAAAAATATTTATTAATTTTCCCTATTTATTTATTTTTTTTTTTTTTTATTTTTTTTTTTTTTTTTTTTTTTTTCTTTATATCATGCAAGGTCAGAAAGATTGGTGGGTAGACTCAAAATAAAAAAAAAACGTGCTGACTCAAAAAAAAAAAAATGCAAAATAAAACGAAAAATAAAATTGACCAAAATATGCTGACATGGCTATGCAGGAGGACACGATTCCCCACCCCCACACTAGAGGTGGCGCGTCCTCGCGACTCTACTGATCTGGTCGGTAACTCGAATCTGTGTTCTCCGGAGTAGACTGGTCAGTCGGCTCGGGAGATGGTGAAGGGGTGCGCCCTCTGGCGCGCTTCCTCGCAGCATGGCGTGCTGCGGCAGCGGTACCAGCGTGGCTGGCACCGGGATGGGCACTGCTGGCCCCTGGGTCTGCATGATCTCTCCTAGGTGGGTACTGGGTACCGGGTCTGCCGGGGTCACCGACACTGTCTCCATGTTCTGGGCTCGGTGTGGGGTCATGGCCAGAGAAGCTATCAAATGGCCGACTATCCTCCATTGTCCAGCTTGGACAATTATCACTAGAATAGCGGGCCGGAAAGTTAAACTGCCTACCACGCATGTTACTCTGAATTTCAGCAAGTGCCGACTCATGAGCTCTCATAGCGGCTGTGTGGGCGTGGTAGATATGCTTCTGGGTCTTAAACAATTTGCCAAGACCCCTGGCCATTTTCTTAACAGTCTTTACCAGGTAGTTTTGTACTTTTTCTTGGGCCTTAATTTTCTTTCTGACCCACTCCTCATGCTCAGTCCTCTCCAGGCGCCCAAAAGAGCTGCGCCTGGCCCCTCTGCTGGACTGCCCCAAGTCAGGGTCGTGCTGCCTGTGTTCGCTGGAACTGGCAGAACGGGGCAGTGGGAAGGGTCCTGGTAAAGCTGGTAAACCCCCATCACCGGGAGGAGGCGGTGGTGGCATGCCACCACCCCCACCCTGAGGTGGAACAACATCATCATCATCGTCCACTTGGACATATTCAGGAGGCCCGTGAATAGCCTCCTCCAGCGCACATCTCATGTTCTTGTACTTGCGTACTTGAACAGGTCGAATGTCTCTCAACTCGCCAGGAATGACCACAAGATAATCCTGCGCCATTTTTGTCAACATCCCCAGAAGACCCAAACCCTTCTTGCTATGGGTCTCCCTCCTTTCCCGGAAAAATTCACAAATAATCTCCGGGAGGCTCACAGGCTCCCGGGCCATCAAACAGTACACAAGCAGGGCAATATTATAATCAATGTGGGTAAAGTGTTTTATACCCACAATTCTGTTGTTCACCCACTCTGTCCACCATTTCGCCTCCCGGATCAGGTAGGTCGATGGCAGTTTCCGGTAAGAAGGACTCCTCTCAGGGTGGTACCAGACAGCGCCGGGGACACCAGCACACAGGGTGGTCAGGATCTGCTCACTCAGCTGCTCAGATGGATGACGTCTCAGTTCCTGGAACTGACAGTCATCCAACACCAACTCCAGGCCCAGACTCTCTCGGATACTCTCTGGGGTGATTCGAATCCATCTCTTTCTGCAGTAAATCCAGTCAATTGACTGGACTTCACTGTTCATGCACTGCTGGAGATTGCTGTAAATCTCCTTAGCCAGCACAGAACTGACTCGCAGATTGGGAAACCCAGTAAACAAATCCCCAAACTGATCCTGCCCCGTAAACTCAAACAATTCGTCCCCCATGGCTACCCTATCACGTGGAAAGGTCCTCTCAGCGGGTATGTCATACCGAATCTTTTTGTCTTGCAAATAGAAACGGTGAGCCTCCATGTTAACAAACCTATGGTCGCAGAAATAGTTAGGCCTAAGCAGACGGCAATCTATGATGTTCAGTGGTGCAATAGCCCTATCCGGCCTCATGAAAGGTTGATCCACCTCCATTTCAGATTCAAACAGCAAAAATTGAAAATATGCAGAGAGAATGAAAAGATAGAACCTGGGTACCCGGAGTGAATCTTACGGGTACAGATCTGGAAATGTCTCTCTGAGATGAGTCTGTTGATGTTTGAATCGGCAGATTTGGATCACCCCCACACTGTTCCTGACCTTCTGGCGGTGCTGCGGTGGTCGTCGGAGGTTGCTGGCGGCGGACTGCTCTGGCGGCTGCTAGGGCAGAGAGAATTTTCTAGAGAGAGAGTTGAAAACTGGAAGACTTGTGTGGAAATGAGTCACTGTCATCCGTACAGTATATATAGGCGAACTTTCAGAAATTGCAGAATGGCCCCAAAATTTCAAAATTTTTCAAATTTTTCCGAAATTTTTGATCCCGCTCAAATGTGCGTTTGAACGCAGGGTCTGCGTTTGAACGCACTGCTTAATTTTTCTGGAAAATTTTCAGATCTGATGAGCTGCGTTTAAACGCAGGTTGTGCGTTTGAACGCAGTGCTTGAATGCTCTTGAATTTTTCTGGGCCTGATGAGTTGCGTTTGAACGCACATGAACTGCGTTTGAACGCAAGGCATATCTTCTGCATCTCGGATGAGCTGCGTTTGAACGCACAGGAGTTGCGTTTAAACGCATGCCTTGGTCTCTCTAGAAAATCTCTGCTGATTGGATCTGCGTTTGAACGCAGGATCTGCGTTTAAACGCACGCCTTAAGAATTTTCACCTCTTCTTTGTCATCTTGCGTTTGAACGCACTGTGTTGCGTTTAAACGCACTACTTGGTGGCTGAAAATTTTTCATGTTGTGTTCTGCGTTTGAACGCAGGTCTGCTGCGTTTGAACGCAAAAGTGTTAGCGGTTTCCAGTGTTCTTCCTGTCCATTGGTGGGGCTGCGTTTGAACGCAAGATTTCTGCGTTTGAACGCACTGCGTTTGAACGCAGGTCCTCTGCGTTTAAACGCACGCCTCTGTTTCCTGAAATCACTGAATTCAACATTAAACCCCTCTTTCTCACTTTTCTCTCAAATTATGAACATTGTAAAAATTATATAAAAACAACTAACCTACGTTGGGTTGCCTCCCAACCAGCGCTTGTGATTTACAGTCGACAGCCCGACTTTGTTACCTCTGCTTTAATCACGGAATGTCGAGGTAGAGTGCCTCTACCTCCATGATTTCCTGAGGATCCCTGTACGGCTTGACTCTGTTCCCATTCACCTTGAAAACTGTATTGTCCCTCGGGTTCTCCAGCTCCACCACTCCCCATGATGTAATGTCCTTCACAATAAATGGTCCAGACCATCTTGAGCGCAGCTTCCCTGGATAGAATTTCATCCTTGAATTGTAGAGTAGAACCTTCTGCCCGATTTCTATCTTCTTTGGTAGAATGCGATTGTCATGCCACTTCTTCGTTTTTTCCTTATAAATTTTGGCACTCTCGTATGCAGTTTTACGAAATTCCTCCAGTTCAAGGAGTGCCATCTTCCGTTTGTTTCCTGATAAACTGTGATCCATATTCAGCTGTTTGATTGCCCAGTAAGCTTTGTGCTCCAATTCTACTGGTAAATGACATGCTTTCCCAAACACCAGCTGGTACGGGGACATTCCCAGTGGGGTTTTGTAAGCAGTTCTGTATGCCCAAAGCGCATCATCCAGCTTCAACGACCAATCCTTCCGTCCAGGATTCACAGTTTTTTCCAATATGCTCTTTATTTCCCTGTTGGACACCTCTGCTTGCCCGTTTGCCTGAGGGTGATAAGGCAGTGATACCTTATGGATAGACACCCCATACTGCTTAAGAACCTTGGCAAAGACTTTATTGATAAAATGAGAACCTTCATCACTGACCATGGCTCTCGGTGTCCCAAATCTGGTAAAGATGTTGCGTTTGAGGAACCTTTCGACAACTGACGCATCGTTCTTCTGGCAGGCTATTGCTTCCACCCACTTTGACACGTAATCCACTGCCAATAGGATGTAGAGATTTCCCAGCGACGAAGGAAAAGGACCCATAAAATCAATACCCCACACGTCGAAAGGCTCGACTTCCTGCCACAGTGTCATGGGCATTTCATTCCTCTGGGAGATATTTCCTGTCCGTTGGCAGCGATCACAACTCTGCGCGTAATCATGGCAGTCCTTGAAAACTGTTGGCCAGAAAAATCCTGACTGCAGCACCTTGTGAGCTGTTCTCGGTCCGCTGAAGTGCCCTCCACACTGTGCTGAGTGGCAGTGCTGAATTACCTCCAAAATTTCGTGACATGGAATGCACCGTCGGAGAATATTATCTGCCCCTTGCTTGAACAGATAAGGGTCGTCCCAGAAATATTGCCTGCAATCTGAAATAAATTTCTTTTTCTGCCAAGGGGTGATGTCTTCAGGGAGCTCTCCATTGACCAAATAATTGGCAATGGCATAGTACCATGGCCGTCTGTTGGTCTTGATCTTCATAATATGTTCATCTGGAAAATTTTCTTGAATGGGCACCACTTCTTCTGTAGGTTTTTCCAGACGAGATAGATGATCAGCTACTACATTTTCAACTCCCTTTTTATCCCTGATTTCGACGTCAAATTCCTGCATCAGCAGAATCCAACGCAGCAGCCTTGGCTTTGCATCTTTCTTTTCCAGCAAGTATTTCAGTGCACTGTGATCTGTAAAAATAATGACTTTAGAGCCTACCAGGTACGATCTGAATTTATCCAGGGCAAAAACGACTGCCAGCAGCTCCTTCTCTGTAGTCCCATAATTAATCTGCGCCTCATTCAGGACCCTGCTGGCATAATAGATGACGCTGCACACCTTGTCCTTTCTCTGTCCCAGTACCGCGCCCACAGCATAATCACTGGCGTCGCACATCAGCTCGAACGGGAGCGTCCAGTCTGGTGTTGTGATAATGGGTGCAGTCGTCAGCCTTTCTTTGAGCACGTCAAAAGCTTCTTTGCAGGATTCGTCAAATACGAAGGGCACATCTTTTCCCAACAAATTACATAGTGGCTTTGTAATTTTTGAGAAATCTTTAATAAATCTTCTGTAAAATCCTGCGTGGCCCAAAAAGCTCTTGATTGCCCTCACTGTGGTTGGATACGGCAGCTGCTTGATCACCTCTATCTTTGCCCTGTCTTCTTCCAGCCCTTTACTGGAAATCCTGTGTCCCAGCACTATTCCTTCAGTCACCATGAAGTGGCATTTTTCCCAGTTAAGTACCAGATTTGTTTTCCTGCAGCGAATCAGAACCCTGGCCAGATGATATAAGCAATCTTCGAAGCTGTCTCCGAATAACGAAAAATCGTCCATAAAAACTTCCAGATTTTTCTCTATCATATCAGAGAAAATTGCCATCATACACCTCTGGAACGTTGCTGGAGCATTGCACAGTCCAAACGGCATTCTTCTAAAGGCGAACGTTCCATATGGGCAAGTGAACGTCGTCTTTTCTTGGTCTTCTGGATTTATGTAGATCTGGTTATAACCCGAGTACCCGTCCAGAAAGCAGTAATAAGCATGGTGTGCTAGTCTGTCCAACATTTGGTCCATGAATGGCAGTGGGAAGTGGTCTTTCAGTGTGGCCTCGTTCAGCTTCCGATAGTCCATACAGATTCGCCAGCCAGTGACAGTTCGCTGGGCGATCTGTTCCTGATCAGCATTCTGCACTACTGTAATACCCCCTTTCTTCGGTACACACTGGACAGGACTCACCCAGGTGCTGTCTGATATGGGGTATATAATTCCTGCTTCTAGCCACTTCATGACCTCCTTACGTACCACATCTTTCATAATCGGGTTCAATCTTCTTTGAGGCTGGATGACTGGCTTCTTTCCGTCTTCGATTCTTATTTTGTGCATGCAATAATCAGGACTGATTCCTTTCAAGTCTGCAATTGTCCATCCGATGGCTTCTTTATGCTCTCGAAGTACCTCCAGTAGCTTTTGTTCCTGTTCCTGAGATAAAAGAGACGAAACAATTACCGGCAGAGTATTATTTTCACCAATAAAAGCGTACCTGAGGTGTTCTGGCAACTGCTTTAATTCCAGGGCTGGTGGTTCCTGCAGAGACGGGACCAGTGTCATTTTCTGCTCGCCTCCTTCATCCCTGTATAGCCTGACCCAGCTTTCTGTTCCCATGATCTGCTCATCCTGTTGCTCTTCTGTTTCCTCTGGAAATATGTCTTCAAATTCCTCCCATAAATCTTCTATCTCATCGCTTTCCAGGTCATCAATTACCTCTACTGCAAAACAGTTTTCATGTCCATAATGATCGGGAAGCTGGAGAGATTTGAAAACATTAAATTTTACTTTTTCTTCATTAATTTGCATGGACAGCTCTCCACTTTTGCAGTTAATAATGGCTTCACCAGTCGCCAGGAAAGGTCTGCCCAGGATCAGCGGAACCTCTCCTGCCTCCATATCCAGTATCACAAAATCTGCTGGAAAAATAAGCTCTCCAACTTTTACCAGGATATCTTCAATTACCCCATAGGCAGGTTTCACAGATCTGTCAGCCATTTGAAGCATAATTCTGGTTGGGCGTGGCTCTCCGACTCCCAGACTTTTGAAGATGGTCAGTGGCATCAAGTTGATGCTGGCACCCAAATCACATAAGGCTTTTCCTGTGTATGCACTGCCCAGGGTTACTGGAATAACAAAGCTGCCAGGGTCTTTCTTTTTCAGTGGTAGACCATTTTTTACACAACTGCTCGCTTCTGCCGTCAGATTCACTGTTTCGAAGTCACTCATTCGTCTTCTACCGTACAAGATGTCTTTGAGAAATTTTGCATAAGTAGGCATTTTGGCAAGTGCTTCAGCAAAAGGTATATTTATCTGTAATTGCTTGAATACCTCCAGAAATCTGGCGTAGTCTTTGCTGTCATCTCTCTTGCGTGTCTTCAGAGGGTAAGGAACCTCCTTAGAAGTTGGCACTGTCTCTGGATTACCCTCATTCTTCTGCGCTGCTTCCTGCTCGACCGAACCCCTTTTCTGAGGGTCAGCGGTTGAACTGTCTTCCCGGTCAATCACCTCCTGTTCAATAATTTTTGACTTTTCTGCGCGTGCATGACTGGGATACGGTGGATCCTGCAGTGCAATTCCACTCCGAGTTGTGATAGCATTGATTTGAGCGCGTGGATTGTTCACTGTGTTAGACGGTAAATTCCCTGGGGCTCGTTCTGCCTGGTTCTGTGCAAGCTGTCCATTCTGTACTTCCAGGTTGCGGATAGCAATCTTCATCTGGCTCACATCTGCAGTTAATGAGTCCATCTGTGCGAATCTGGTTTCCAACTGCTTATTGAATTTCTCCATATAGGACTCAAAATGTTGCTGAGACAGGTTTAATTGTGGTGCTGCTTGTGCAGGCTGAGCTGGAGCTGCCTGCTGTGCCTGTGGCCTGTGCTGGAATCCTGGTGCATACACTGCTGCATTGGGATTTCCGTAGCGAAACCCTGGATGGTCACGTGTGCCTGGTCTATAGCGACTAGGATCCCACTGCTGCTGAACATAGTTAGCATCTTCGTTCTGAAGCTCCAGAATTGCTGCGTCAAAGTCAGGTTCGTCCACTGATGCTACCGGCTTCTTTTCTGTGTACACCTTCTTGACTAAATCCTGTACCACTTTCGTGAGATTATCGATCCTGTCATCAACCACTGGTTCTGCTGCTGCTGCGAGCCTGCGGTCATCAAACAGGCGAGTATCCTGTTTGGCTAGTTGCTTCATCAGTTCGTAGGCTCCATCTTTATCCACATGGTACAAAAAGTTACCCCCAGCTTCCCTATCAATCCTGTCTGCATTCTCCCTGTCAAGTGCGTGGTAGAACACCTGCAGAATCTTCGCGTCCCCGAAGCCGTGGTTGGGGCATTTTTTCACAAGTCTCATTAACCTGTCCCATGCATCTACCACTGTCTCCCCCATCTTCTGTTTGAAAGATAAGATCTCGCTTTGCAGTTTAATAACGCGGGATGCAGGGTAGAATTTTGCCAAGAAATCAGCAACACACCCCTCCCAGGTAGTGATAGACCTCGGTGGTCTTGCCTCCAGCCAATCTTTTGCTGTGCCGAACAAACAGTATGGGAATAAAATCAGCTTTAGCGTGTCCGCTTCGACTCCCCTGTACTTAATCTTGTTGCAGTAATCCTCAAATTTTCCGAGGAAGTCGTTTGGATCTTCATCTGCCTTCCCATTAAAAGGACAATGGGTCTGGGCGGTCTGAATGGTGGATGATTTCAGGTCGAAGTGCTCTGCTGTAATGGGAGGCACTACAATAGCTGGTTGATGTCCTCCGGTTGGGACTTCAAAATTTTCGACCAGTGCCCTTCCAGACCTGTTATAAGTCCTCTGATTGTTCCTGGCAGCAAAACCTGCTGCTATCAGCTCTTCAATATAAAGAGCCATCTGTGCTGGAGTACGTTGTGGCTGTCCTGTGGGTGTTCCTGTTTCGGTTGTGGTGTCTTCTCCGTGCTCAGACATCGCGGCTCGGTGTCTGCGACTTTGCTCTCTGAAAAGTTTTTCGGGGTCTTCGAGTGGTGATACCAGTTTGCGGGGCAATCTGGGCATAAACTAGAATAGCCTGAAAATCAGATTTCAAGAGCAGTAAGTCGAAAGAAAGTAACTGTAAAAATAAAAGAAAAACTCTGAAACTTATTCTACTGTCTCTTTAACAAAAACTGTAACCGTTCCCCGGCAACGGCGCCAAAAACTTGACAGCGTAAACTATCTGCTTTTTCGCAAGTGTACGATCAAGTAGTATAGAGTATGTAATTGTGACTCTGGTTGTCGAACCCACGAGAACAGTTTAAGTTTTTGCTAATCAGAATCAGAATAAGACACGAAGTTTATAAAAAGGAGGAAGGTTTCGGATTTGATTATACTAAATTATAATAAATAAAAACAGTAAAAAGGCTTATTTTATTTTTCTGCTGATTATTTTGCTGAAATTGTTGTAGTTGTAAAAGTTGATAATTCTAAAAATCTAGATTCCAGGATCCCCTAGGGTTATTCTCCAGCTTTCAAGGTTTGATTGATTTCATAAACACACAGTGGTTTTATTTATGCCAGCATACCAATAGTACAATCTCCTCTCGGTCTCATGCACTTATCACTCAACTGCAGATTTTCGGGTCCTCTCGGTCCACCTAAATCTGCAGGCTCGTTCTAAGTCTGCTAGGGTTACAGGTTCTCCTCTCGGTCTCCCCCTAAACGTCTAACAGTTGGTCTAATGCTTCTGGGCTAGTCCCCTGATTCTCTTCACCTCTCAGTCCATCAAGGCAGAGTACTAAATCCTGTCTTTTCTTCCTAACATTCACTGGTCACTCTCGCGCACCAGGTCCTGTCTGTAACACTCCTGGGTGATCAGGCCATTCATGTATGTAAATAAAATCAAAGACAGAATAATAAACAAACCATCTGTATTAAGACTTAGCTAGCCATGCATCTGAAAATCAAAACATCCAAGTCTGCTGAATTCATAAACCCTAGGTTCACCGAGAACCTAGGCAAAAGGTCTAGCTAGCTTGCATTATTCAAAAACAATGTTTCATAAAAAGAGAAAAGATCAAACTAGTTATTTCTGAAGATACTGGAAAACTGCTCCAATCCTGCTCTGCTCCAACTCCTGGCTGCTGTGAAACTGGCTGCTGATGATGATGATAGCTGTGGTATGCCTTCGTTCGTAACCCTAAAACAGTGCTGGGACACCTCCTTTTATATTGCCACAGTCTCCAAAACTGATGCACGAAATTCCTGTTTTACCCTCGAAAAGATCCGTCCTGGAAGATTCTGGAACAAGTCTGTGCGTTCAAACGCACTTTCCTGCGTATGAACGCAGTGCGTATGAACGCACACCCCCCCTGCGTATGAACGCAGGACTTAGTCAATTTCTTCTTCTGGCTCCTGAACCCATGCGTTTGAACGCAGCTCCTCTGCGTTTGAACGCACCCCTTGGTCGTTTCTTCTCCTGAGTGTTGAGCCCCTGCGTATGAACGCACAACCTGCGTTTGAACGCAGGACTTAGTTTTTTCTGCACTTTTGGTCTCTGCCTCCTGCGTTTGAACGCACATGTCTCTGCGTATGAACGCACGCCTTAGCCAAATCTTGCCATTTTCCCTGCTGCCTGCCTTGTGCGTTTGAACGCAGCTTCTGCGTTTGAACGCACAACTTAGTCATTTTTCCTCCTTTTTCTGCCCAGCTCTCCTGATACGCTGCCTCCAATCCAAGTCAATCTCATGCATTTTTCCGGCACCTGTTACCTGCACATAACACGCACCCGCGATCATATCCAACAAACAAAAGTATGCATAAAATTACTCAAATTTTGCAATCATGATATATAAATCTCTGTCCCGTATCAGGTGGAAAATAAGCTGAAAATGGCCAAACTCAACTCTCACAGGGTTAAAACCAATGGTAAAAAGATGTCCCAGACTAATACATTTTCAAGCTGTCAAGACCCGATGCAACACCCCCAAATTATATGGGATGCCTCCATCCGAGGTGATGAGCCTCATTGGGAACGGATAAGGATCGTCGGTTCACAGCTAGTACAACCATCGATAATTCAAAAATTTTCTTATTACAAATTCAAGATAAACAGTGATAGCGTTTGAAAAGGTAGAAGTACATTATTCAGTGGAATGCCATGAAATACCATGTGATCGATGTTCTAAGCACCAAGCCTCCAATCCAGCAGTGTCGTGAACGTTTCCCCCACCTTGATTGATAACCTGCGGTTTTATAATGGAAAAAGTCGACGCAGTTTTGAAGAAAATGATCAGCAAACGGCTGAGTAAGCTAACACCCATAGCAAGTAAACAGATTACGAGGCATATGACAGGAATAAAGAGTTTGCTAATAAATATCAAATATATGTGGAGATAACATTTGTGTTGTTGATTTGTCAAACTTCGTGATGATTTCAAATTTCATATTTCCAATCCAATGATGTGGACCATCTTGGAGAATCACACAAGAAGTACTTCGCAATATTTCCACAACTCGTCACTTTAATTCTCAAGAAGATAGCATTATCTTTTCTCAATGATAAGCTATCGAGTCAAGGAGTTCATTTTATTAACTAGTTGATATGGGGAGTGACCATATCCAATCCACACCCACTTTCTCAAAATGGGCAAAAGCACAGCCATAAGCATAACACAATCACAAGGAGGTTCGCATCACAGCGCCTCATAACCACATAACAATAACCAATCACAATCTGTCAGAAACGTATCGTATCGGGGATATGGTACAAAACCACGCACAACAGCTTCCACTTTACATCAATACGACTTTTTCTTCCAAGATTGAAAAATCGAATAAGGAGTTCCAACTAAAGCCGATGTGGAAATTTTTCATAATATTCAGTATTTGATTAAGAGAGACGTTTGTATTTGACCAACATGTGAGCGGTACAATACTTTTGAGAATTGTGGCCCGTGAACAAGGTAATCAATGCCTAATATGGTAGTCGTGTTTGATTGGTACTTCATTTCGGAATAGAATTTAGATGTTCTTCTAGCGAGGTCCTTCGGTTTCTTATTTTGGATTATCATTTTTCTTGCAATACTTTCAAAATATAATTTCTTTTTGGAAGCAAGTAAAGAATTCAAACTAAAGTACGTATGGTAGTATTTCACAAATAACGCATGCCATACACGAAATAAGGAAAGACACACAACACTAGGCATATTAACTTACCTTAATCCAATAGCACGTCCTAAATATAGTTCTCGCCTACGAAACCATCACCTACAAATTGGAGTTTCTAACTCATCACAAACCCAATAATGCAGACATAACACGAATAATTTTAGACTAATCCAAAACCCAATTGTTAATTTCACATCTCTCTTTCGTTACATTTTCTTAATAAAGAGACAGCGCGTTTATTGTTAAAACATTATTTATGTTTCGAAATGTGATTAATTGCACTATTTGTGTAGTTTTTTAGTAAAAAATTTCTAAATTAATTTCTAACAAACGACTCATGCACACACTATTTCAATACCCGGAAAACATTCACACGATGAGGACAAAAACTAGTATTTTTTAAAAATATTTTTACTCCAAAATCGTCATTTTTATTTTTACGTAAAGTGTAACGTTTAAGTAAAAGACAAGTAGAACCCCCCAAATTATATTAAAAAGTAGCTAGCACCCCTCCTACAGTCACAAGATAGGTTTGATAAAATACACTTTAACCCCCCAAGGTTTCTGAAACAACAATTTTCTCCTTACACCTAGTTTATGTAAAATACACTTTCACCCCCTTACATGTACTATCAAATTTGTTCAATCTAAACGTGGATGCAACCCTCAAGTTATGATTTTGATCAACTAATACGTAAAATTAGGTGATTTAGAACTTACCCAAGCCAAAAATCGTGAAAAACAGTCGAGAAACGAGGTTGTTCAAGTTCGTCGTCGATGGTGATCGCGGTGGAGTTCCTCGCCGGTGACTCCGGCGTCCCTGGCTCTGTTTGATCTTGCTAAGAGTCTCCTCTGACCTCCTAGAGACGAAGAGAAGCAGTATTATGGGATGGGTGTCGTTAATTTCGGCGGGCTCAGAGCTTCGCCGTAAAAAAATGGAGGAGCGGCGGTGTTGGCTCCTTTGGTTGTTGCTCCTGCTGATGATTGGTTGTCGCCCCTGTTGCTGGTCCGAGAGGGAGATAGATAGGTGGAGAGAGCACAGAGAGGGGGAGAGGCATGGCAGTGGTCAGTGGCGGACACAAGGGGGGGGGGGGACTAGCGGGGGCCACGACCCCTCCGATTTCCTTTATTTCCATAGTGGCCCCTTAAAAAGTCAAGTGTTGTCAAATAAATCCTACTTTTTGGCCCCCTCAAAATTTTGATAATCTCAACTTGATCAATTAGTTTTCTGAAAAATATACATTAGTATTTACTACATACTATGTCACATATTACTTTTGTAAATTCAAATATATTGTGTAATGGAAAATTTTATTTACTTGCATTTACACCATAGTGTTTTATTAACATATTTTTTACATAATCCTAACTATTAGTACACTTTGATAGAAAAATTACTTGGACCATTACATATTGTAACCCGGACCCCGCTCGCTTACAATCCTGCGTCCGCCGCTGGCAGTGGTGGTGGCGGATGTTGCCTCATCGGGGTGCTGTCAGCCTTCTCCGGCGGTTGCTCCGGCTGAGCACTGTTGCTGCTGTCGTTGCGTCCAACATTACAGAGAGAGATATGGAGTGTGGGAGAATAGAGAAGAGAAGAAGGGCGGTGTTGGTAGTGGTGGTGTGTGATGGTGTCGAGGGAGTGAGGAGGAAGAAGAAATTAAATAGAAAAAGAATGAGAAGAAAATTTTACCCGTAGTTGGGTATTGCAGGTGGTGTTGGGGAATTGTGAAAAAAAAACGTTTTTTTTATTTTATTTACTTATTTTTATTTACCTACTAGGATCCATAGTTTTTGCTAAGTACACTATCACCCCAACTATTAACCAATTAATATCATCAAAAACTACAACTTCCTCCCCATTAGCCATATATTTCGAAAATAAGCATTTAAACTCTACGAAAAAGTCGTCAATTACCCATATATATACTAAAAAAAATACGGGGTATTACACCCGGCGACATATGTTGGATTGTGATTGAAGACCAAGCAATCCCTCGCTGTTGTTACTACATGGATGGCATATACTACCGTTGCTTTTTCGCGTATTATGTTGGAGGAGATGTTGTTGTGTGCGACATAGATGGATGTTGTCTGAGGCTAGTGCGAAGCATGCCTTACACATTGACTATGGGGAGGATGGCCTACTTGGTGTAATCATTACGTGATGATTCCGGGGAGTTACGACTAGTCACTAGGCATATAGAATGCTTCGATGACGGGTACCTGACTGCTGATTTTAAGGTAATCAAGTTTAGTAATCTAGCGATTAGATCAAGTGGGGGGAGATTCAATATTTGGGGGAAAGGTCTTTGTTTGTGGGTCATAATACTTCAGTGATAATCTCTATCGTTGCCTCTGCTGGTGGTGGTGGTGAATCATCGATAATAATCAAGTCCAACTACATATATTTCACTTATGACTATCCAGATGGCTATGCGACTATGGATGTTATGATTTGTGGGAGGAACATGGGCATCTATGACTTGACACATGGCACCATTCAACCTTTCTTTTACCTACAACCGGACTACCATAATAAACATCTAATAAGCAACGATTGCCCGCCCATCTAGGTCACCCGTTCCCTTGTTTGTTGATTTCTGAACAACAACTTGTAATAATATTATTCTAAATTTTTTTCTTGCTGCTGCTGGGTCTGTCTTACTAGTGGCTACTTAATTAAGGCTAGTCTTTTTTGTAATTCAATTTTCACATGTACCTAGGTTCTTAATTTTTTTGTTTTCCTTATTTTTTTACCATTTTTATTCAATCGTTAAGAGTGAATGTTTTGTCTTTTACATGAAGAAAGCTAGAAAGAAACAACATGAAAGCGTAACAGCATGATTTCATTCGTTTACTAGTACATTTCTCCATAAAAATTAAACCACCAATCAAACAAGCTGAATTGCTTATTGACTTCTTCTTCTTCCTTCTAATTCTTCCTGCTCTGGGGGTGCCGGTGGTGGAAGATGGATTGCGGCCACGTGTTCCTCCATGTTCGACACCGTCGGAAACACGTTGAAGCACCGGCAACACATTTTGGCGTCCCCATGATTCTGTTGGTTATGAGAATCCAAAGCATTCCAACTTTCAAAGTAACACGGTTAGGCGCCATGCTTGTAGCAAGGCCACACGCTGGTTGAGGTGTGTCCATTGCTGAAAACCAAAAGACAAATTAACATCAAGATAAGAAAACAAACAAAAGATATACAAATCAAGAACCTACCTAGAGGAAGGTGAGTGAGAGAGAGTGTGAGATGTGTTTACCACACTTGAGAGAGAGAGCGAGTGAAAGTTTTCGTTACCACTTGGAGAGCAGAGGGACAGAGCTATACGTAGCTAGTTAACTGCTGGTGAGCGAGATATTTTAAAACGGATGGGTGCTCCATACATAGGAGGAGGGCTTGGCTCATACTCGCATCATATTATTATTTGCCTCCCAAATAAACGTGTCATCGCATACTATGGACTTCATTATTACAATGCATGCAAACAAGTTGTTTCGGCTTTACTGTGAAATTTTTGTTCTCCTCTTCTTGGACAGTTTTTTTTTTTCGTCACTCGCACTTAAATTTCTTTCAAATAAACTAAATTGCATAATCTTAAACGATTGCACACGATTTAGTTCAAATTTAGCATCTTGTTTGATTAAAAACATATTTGTAAGTCAACGTGCATTTCGATCAGTTTGACATTTTGAAAAATCGGAGTTGGACCTATCATATGATTAGCTATTCAGTCTGGTATTGTATTGCAGTTTAGCCGGTTTGAACTTGCAACGTCAATTAACTAATACAAAATTATCTTAATTTACTTGAGCCAACTGTATAGATTAATTAACCACATTTATCCATCTCTTTTCTTGTGTCAATTCAGAAAATTCAAAGACTACAAAGTACGTAGTGAGAAAAAATCTTTCTCTAGCTAACATTTTCCCATGCAGAGCTAATGATGGTCATGTTGAGGCTTAAGAAATGAAACTGTGAAACTGATAGGTTAGGTATTCCACGGTGGATTACGTATCACATTGTGATTTGTGTTTTGTAACACAATGTTGTAGTGTGGTGATTCATCATTTGGGAAATTTGATAATTTATGTGAGCAGATGATGGCTAGGAAATGTCTTCACGTGAGAACTTAAGAGGGCAATTTATATCCCATCACCACGCACTTTGTTTGGCCTCCATCATTAAAATTAGTTTAGGATGTTGGTCCCCCATTGCAATCAAGCTTCACAAAAAAATGAATTAATTATTGGTTTGCAAGGGAAATTGTTTTGCACATACAGTGAAACTTCTCGGTTTCTTCTCCATAGTGAGTTTTAGTTGTTGAGTTCCAATACCCAGTAGAATGAGAAAGAGATTAATATTTTTTTGTCTGGCCAAGAAACCTTTTTCTCCATACATTTCTGGATAGGAGATATGAGTTTGAACTATGACTATGACGAATTCAGCATCCTATGATGATCAAGTACTGTTGAATCATGATTTGTAATTCTAAATGAATTATTTTTGTATAATAATTCAGATAAATATGCGATGAAGATATTTCAGAAGACTCATTTAAGTCAGCTAACGAAGTAGGACCTCACACCGTGTCGCAAGAAACTTCAATGATTTCGTTGAACCTCACACCGTGTCGCAAGAAACTTTAATGATTTAGTGCAAAAAATTAAGACAACTCAACTAAGTGATCATCATGTTTAAGGATAATTCGAATATTTTTAAATTCACCTACAGAAGTATAGACTATCGGGCAAAAGCATAATTTTAAAATTGGTGCAGACCAGTCGGTTCAATCGATTGAACCTTACAATGACATGTCTTGTTTGCTCGTTGTGCATATAATATCCCATCCCACATCGAGATATTGTGGATGAGATGTGTCGTATATAGTACACCATGTGAATTACTTGTAGCACCTTCAAGGCTTAAACATTTTCATCCAATTGTACGGATAAAGAAGTTACTGGGATAGTAATCCATGGGTTGTTACAAATGGTATCAGAGCTGACCCAGGTCTAGCAAGGGCTCCTTGGTGGTGCGCCGCCAGCAAAAAAGAAACGTGACTGTGCAGTCTCGACGAGGGCGTCGAGTATATAAGATGGGGGGATTGGAATATCCCATCCCGCATCGAGATATCGTGGATGAGATGGGATCACCATTAGCACCTTCAACGCTTAAGAATTTTTATTCGCTGGTACAGGTAAAGAAGTTACTGGGACAGTAATCCACGGGTTGTTACAGTACCGCCCATGGAACAATTGGTTAAGAACCGACCTGTTATGTCTGTATGGTGTGTTTTTGTTCCTTCGTGTTTCTTTCAAAGTTTTCTAGTTTTGTAAGGGTTATCAAATTCATTCTGAATTTTTAGAGTTTGATTTTGAAAAAAAAAAGTATATAACTTCTTTTTATTCATTTAGTGGGTACGGTAAATCACACTGTGTAGCATACCACAACATTATATATAATATAAGTAGTTGTGCGTTGTGGGTCATAGTAGGAATTGAAGTCTGATCACTGTGGGAGGCCTATTGATGGTCAAATTTCACAAAGAAAGATCTATTTATTATTATGCAAAGAAAACTTTATTTTTCTCAGATTGTGCAATTTTTTTCCATCCACATGGTCACATTCAGATCTTTTGTTCTTTGTCACATACACACACGCGCACGTAATCTATTTTGCTGATATATTACATGGAGAAGAATGTAAATATAATCCGCATGGTCTCGGTCCCAATTATAACAAACTTTGAGATGAATAGCATAATTTGGCCAGGACCTTATAGATATGTAGATATTTGATTGCATGCCAACACACGTGCAGTTCATAAGAAGAATACTGAAAAAACATTGAGTGGATACTAATATAAACTTACATGAAGGACTTGAGGTGCCAATAATCAATTTTACTAGAGTTCTGGAGTTTATTTTGGGTCACTAATCGTTTTCATGAATGAGATAACATTAGTTTCTATGGCATAATAAAGAATAAATCAAAAGAAATGTTAAAATCAATGAAAGATCAGTTATGAAAGACAGAAACTTGTATGCTCCAATCACCATAACATTCTTAATTTCACATTTGCTATGCATAATAATAATACTACGTTTACCATGCGCGTTCTCCTGTGACACATGGTTACAAGTAAGTTGATTGAATTTTAAGTACTATTGCCAATTACACTATTTTTATTCACAAGTACCTGCTAATAAACGTGACTTTCTAATACTATGCCTAGTTAGTAGATACGCATATAATACACGTACTATACACGTATGTCCGATTTATTAAAAAAAAAACTCGCGTTCAACGTTCAGGTCTCAAAAATACAGTAAAATACGCGTATTTTACTGTTTAGAATTTCAACAGGTGGATTACGAGATTCGTACGAATTTCAGGCACATGGAGAACATATCTCGAAAGATTGTATATTCTGTAATATTTAAGTCGAAGAATCCGAAAATCAATACACTAATAAACCCAAGATAAAGTTTGGGATCTCCATCTACTGCCATATTGCTTTTGAGTTCGGAATCACCGGAGCTACGAGTAGTATTACTCCACATCCCACATCGCCGGCGAGTTTTATCTCCATGTAACCTTGTTGTTCATCATGGAATCGTCATTAGTTCCTATGTATATCACTCTGGCTATATTGTAAGATGAATCTCACTCGCTAAAGATCGTAACCATGTTCTCTCTTAATGATGAACTCTGTCCATTTTATATTAAAAGTAAAACATGTACACTGCTCATAATTACTTTTGTATGGTGTTATGGTGGGTGGTTTGGCTGGTCCCATGTGAAAAAGTAGAAGAGCTAGTTTTTTTACCTACTTTGCATGTACTATAGTAGTATTGTATTATAAAAATGGGATCCATGATCCATCATGAGAAACAAAAAGAGTTATTTAGTTGGTTTATGTCACTAATAATTTTAGGTTAGTTAAACTTTTGCCTTTTTAAAATGAACAAATATGATGTTATTCATTTTTGTTACACATTTTAACAGTGAATGGGTTAATTTATTTTATAGAGAAGAACATGGTACAAAAGAAATATCCATTTCGGGAACTTGGTGAGAAATTGGAGGTCAATTCAAATGTAAATGTTGTAAACGTGATTTTCCAGGGGGCATTACGAGGGTGAAGTCATATTTATCTGGAATAAAAGGTCGTGATGTTGAGGTTGTTTGAAAGTTCCAGAATAAATACAGACAACTGCATTTTTAGCAATTGGAGGTTCTAAAAATAAAGATAAAAGGCCCCAAGCAATGACATTACATGTGAGTTTCTTATGAGAAAGTCACTATTATCAGGAGGATTACACCAATCAACCATGTATGAAATGTGCAAAAAGATGGATAAAATTCAAGTTGATAAGTTGCTCACCAAGACAGTGATTTTGAATAATTTGACTTTCAATCTCGTACATACACCATCTTTTATTGCATACAGAAAGTCACTAGCTGTCTTCGGACCAACTTTTAAATTTCCTAGTTATTCAATTTTACTTGCAAAATTGGTCCTAGAGTCTAAGATAGATGCTGAGAGATATGTGGCGAATGTGAAGAAGTCTTGGATAAAAGCTGGTTGTACGATTATGTCTGATATTTGGACTGACGTGAAGCAGCGTGCTTTTATCAATATCATTGCATGTTCTCCTGGTGGAGCAGTTTTCATGAACTTATTTGATGTTTCCAGTGAAAAGAAAACTGTGAAATATCATCTCTTCGGTAGTTGATTATATTTGACCAAAACATATAGTCCAATTTATATTAGACAATGGATCACATTTTGAGTCAGCAGAGGACATGCTTGTGGGAAAATATCCTCATATGTACAAACCCCGGTGTGCTGCTCATGGGGTACAATTGCTCTGAAAGGATATACATGATGAAGTTCCATGGACTCAACTCAAAGCATCTTGTTTGATTAAAAACATATATGTAAGCCAACGTGCAATTCGATCGGTTTGGCATTTTGAAAAATCGGAGTTGGACTTATCATATGATTAACACTATTCAGTCCGGTATTGTATTGCAGTTTAGCCGGTTTGAACTTGCAACGTCAATTAATTAATACAAAATTATCTTATTTTAATTGAGTCAACTGTATAGATTAATTAACCACATTTATCCATCTCGTTTCTTGTGTCAATTCAGGGAATTCAAAGACTACAAAGTACGTAGTGAGAAAAATTCTTTCTCTAGCTAACATTTTCCCATGCAGAGCTAATGATGGTCATGTTGAGACTTGTGAAATGAAACTGTGAAACTGACAGGTTAGGTATTCCACGGTGGATTACGTATCACATGGTGATTTCTGTTTTGTAACACAATGTTGTAGTGTGGTGATTCATCATTTGGGAAATTTGATAATTTATGTGAGCAGTTGATAGCTAGGAAATGTCTTCAGGTTAGAACTTAAGAGGGCAATTTATATCCCATCAACACACAGTTTGTTTGGCCTTCATCATTAAAATTAGTACAGGATGGTGGTTCCCCATTGCAATCAAGCTTCACAAAAGTAGGAATTAATTATTGGTTTGCAAGGTAAATTGTTTTGCACATACATTGAAACTTCTCGGTTTCTTCCCCATAGTGAGTGTTAGTTGTTGCCAAATAGAATGAGAAAGAGATTAATATTTGTTTGTCTGGCTAAGAAACATTTTTCTCCATACATTTCTGAATAGGCGATAGAAGTTTGAACTATGACTATGACGAATTCAGCATCCTATGACGATCAAGAACTGTTGAATCATGATTTGTGATTCTAACTGAGTAGTTTTTGTATAATAATTCAGATCAATATGATATGAAGATATTTCAGAAAACTCGGTTAAGTCAGGTAACGAAGTTGGACCTCACACTGTGTCGCAAGAAACTTCAATGATTTAGCGGAAGAAATTAAAACATCTCAACTAAGTGATCATCATGTTTAAGGAAAATTCAGATATTGTTAAATTCACCTACGGAAGTATAGACTAACGGGCAAAAGCATAGTTTTAAAAACTGGAGCAGACCAGCCGGTTCGATCGATTGAATCGGACAATGACCGGTCCTGTTTGCTAGTTGTACATGTAATATCCCATCCCACATCGAGATATTGTTGATCAGATGTGTCGTATATAGTACACCAAGTGGATTACTACTAGCACCTTCAAGGCTTAAACATTTTTATCCAGTTGTACGGATAAAAAAGTTACTGGGACAGTAATCCACGGGTTGCTACAAATGGTATCAGAGCCGAACCTGGTCCCGCAAGGGCTCCGTGATTGTGTGCCGCCAACAAAGGAGAAACGTGACTGGGCAGTCACGACGAGGGTGTCGAGTATATAAGATGGGGGATTGGAATATCCCATCCCACGTCGAGATATGGTATATGAGATGTGTGGTGGATTACTACTAGCACCTTCGAGGCTTAAGCATTTTATCCGATGGTACGGGTAAAGAAGTTACTGAGACAGTAATCCACGGGTTGTTACAATACAGTCCATGGAACAACCGGTTAAGAACCGACAAGTGAGGTATGTATGGTGTATTATTGTTCCTGCATGTTTCTTTCATAATTTTCTAGTTTTTTAAAGGTTATAAAATTGGCTCCAAATTTTAAGAGTTTGATTTTGAGAAAAAATTATATCACTTCTTTTTATTCATTCAGTGGGTACGCGACATCACACTGTGTGGCATACCACGACCTAATATATAATATAAGTAGTTGTGCCTTGTGGGTCATAGTAGGAATTGAAGTCTGATCACTGTGCGAGGCTTATTGATGGTTAAATTTTACAAAGAACGATCTATTTGTTGTTCTGCAAAGAAAACTTTATTTTTCCCAAATTGTGCAAAGTTTTTTCCATCCACATGGTCACATTCAGACCTTTTGTTCGTTGTCACATACACACACGCGTACGTAATCTATTTTGCAAGTATATTACATGGAGAAGAATGCAAAAATAATCCGCATGGTCTCGGTCCCTATTATAACAAACTTTGAGCTCAATAGCATAGTTTGGCCATGACCTTATAGATATGTAGATATTTGATTGCATGCCAATACACGCACAATTCATAAAAGAATACTGAAAAACGTTTAGTGGATACTAATATAAACTTAGACGAATGACTTGGGGTGCCAATAATCATTTTTGCTGGAGTTCTGCAGTTTATGTTGGGTCACTAATCATTTTTATGAATGAGATAACAGTAGTTTCTCTAGCATAATGAAGAATATATCAAAAGAAATGTTAAAATTAATGAAATATCAGTTATTAAAGACAGAAACTTGTATGCTCCAATCACCATAACTTTCTTAATTTCACATTTGCTATGCTTAATAATAATACTACGTTTACCATGCACGTTCTTCCGTGACACATGGTTACAAGTAAGTTGTATGAATTTTAAGTACTATTGCCAATTACACTATTTTTATCCACAAGTACCTGCTAACAAAAGTAACTTTCTAATACTATGCATAGTTAGTAGATACGTGTATAATACACGTATTATACACGTATGTACAATTTATTGAAAAAAAAACTACCGTATAACGTTCAGGTCTCAAAGATACGGTAAAATACACGTATTTTACAATTTAGAATTTCTAAAGAAGGATTACGGGATTCTTACGTATTTCAGGCAAAAAGTACTGAGAACATATCTCTAAAGATCGTATATTCTGCAATATTTAAGTTGAAGAATCCGATAATCAATACACTAATAAACCAAAGATAAAGTTTGGGATCTCCATCTACTGCCATATTGCTTTTAAGTTCTGAATCACCGGAGCTACGAGTAGTATTACTCCACCTCCCAAATCGCCGGTGAGTTTTATCTCCATGTAACCTTGCTGTTCATCAGGAAATCGTCATTAGTTGCTATGTATATCACTCTGTCTATACTGTAAGATGAATCTCCCTCGCTAAAGATCATAACCTTGTTCTCTCTGAATGATATAACCATATAGGTCTCTGTGTAACTTTGGAGTGAATAATTTACATGTATCTTTACTAATGAGTCACATTTCTTAACCACGTGGCTATGTTTAGTTAAATAAAATAAAATAAAATAAAGCACTACTAGATTGAAATATTTGACTACTCAGTGCATTGGTTATGAACTTTGTCCATTTTATATGAAAAGTAAAATATGTACACTGCTCATAATTACTTCTGGTGGGTGGTTTGGCTGGTCCCATGTGAAAAAGTAGAAGAGTTTGTTTTTTTACCTACTTTATATGTACTATAGTAGTATTGTATTACAAAAATGGGATCCACGATCAATCACGAGAAACAAAAAGAGTTATTTAGTTAGTTTATGCCATTAATAATTTTAGGTTAGTGACACGCTTCAACTGCAAGTGTACAGCTGTCGTGTGTAGTAATAAATTCCGGAAATACGGGTTGTCGAACCCAAGAGACTTCGTCGTAAATTAGCTATTAAATTCGTTCTTTATGTGGGCAAAGCGCAGTTGTGTTGTTCTAATGATCCTACTAAAATTAAAAACAAGTGTCTCAATTAATCAATTGAATTGCTTCACGATTAATAAAGATGAACGATTATAAAATTTCTCAAAGTTTGGAAAAGTCAGGATATCTCTACGGGTCACTAGGTATTTCACACAATATTGGATTTATGTTTTGTTAACACGATGATTTATTATTCTAGCTAAAAGAGCATGAATGTGTTGATGATGTCTCAACCAACACCAATACTTAAACTAGCAAAGCCGATGTCTCTAGCCTAAACAAGTTCAAGTATGCATTATGATCATTACTCTACTCTTCGTTCTTAGCTAACTAGCAAGATTTCTCAACCCTAGATACGGCTAGTGTGTATTTCAATTTTCCGGGCAATGAATATTGATGTCTCTAACATTCATAACCTAACTCTATCCTAACAATACGTCTATTGATAGCAAAGATGAATTAAACACATAAAATACACATAGCTAGATAAAAAGTTCATCAATTAAGCCAAAAGCATGAAATCAAATCCATAAATCACAAATATCAAGATTAAACCCTAGCTCCCTACGAGATACCCCGAGAAAAGTGTTTAGCTACTCAAAAACATGATTCACGTACAAAGTTTCGTGATCAAATAACAAAAATAGAGAAGAAACGGAGTTTTAGAGGTCAAACGAATGATTCCAAGCCTCCTTGATCGTCTCCTAAGCTCCAAGCTCTCTTCAATGTGATAGAGTACGTGATAATCCCCAAAAACATGCCTTGACCAAGTCTAATACGTTCTCCCAATGTTTAGAACAAGTTAGGAGTAATTACAAAGTAACCCCAAAAAGTTACAAACAAAATTCTGCCCGAACTAGGTCGTGTGACCTAGTTAAGTAGGTCGTGCGACCTACTGTGCTGCCCAGAACAGGTCGTGTGACCTGTATAGTAGGTCGTATGACCTACTGAAACAAGCTGAAATCTCTAACTAGGTCATGTGACCTAGTAACTAGGTCGTGCGACCTAGTTGCTTCATCAAATTTTTCCATCTTCTTCCCACTTGTTCCTCTTGCTTCCGAATCACTTCCCGGGCATCGTTTCTTCATTCAATCCTCCATTTTGACCTCTCCTCATGCCTCAACACTCGTATCATCTTCTCTTGAGCCTCTCTAGCACTTGATCCATCAACTCTCGCTTTCCTTCCCAAATCTCGAGCTCTCCTTACTTCCGAAGTTCGTTTCCTCTATCCACTTGCTCCTCGCGTGCTCCGGCCCTGAAAATCACAACACGAACACCCCGCGAAGATCAAATGTGACAAAATAAGATAAATAGCACGTAAAACAATGCAAGAAACGCCCGGACTTCACATTTTAGCATACGAACTCATTTTCTCAAATAAACACATGATCTACTCGAAAAGACGCAACATTCTCCATTATGAGCACACAAAACGTAGCAAAATAAGCAATAATATAACTCCGAAAACGGACTTATCAACTACCCCCACACTACATTTTGCTCGTCCCGAGCAAATCCCAACTTTCACATCATGTCCAAGCCACAAACTCAACTAGCTTTCAACCCACCATATTGCATACATAACCAAATATTAGCCGACTTGACGCAAACAAGACTCAATTCACAACTCGATTCATGCAACAATATGATGCAATGCAAATTAGACTCGATCCTAATCACATATATTTACACACACACACAAAACTTAAATTTTTTTTTTCTTTTTCTTTTTTTCTTTTTGGCGAGATCGGGCAATCTCAAGTCCTGAAATCGGTTCTCATGGAGTGATGATCAATTTAGATACAAGGCGTGAATTGAAACTAAACTTGACAACAAGAATTTCCCTTAGATCGTATAGAGAACCTAACCTTACTAAGTACAAGAGTATACTACCTCTTCGCGTGTGCCGATAAATAAGAGGCTACGCTAGGCTAAGCCACATCCAAGGTACGAGCTCCTAATCCGCTAACGGTTTTAGAATGTTGAGGCTTAGGGACATAAGGATAATCATGATGAAACACGTCCTAAAGCGTCACATTCTCACATTGTAACCCACATCTCACACACCCTCACCACGATGATAGAAACCGCAACCCGAAACTCACCGTCTCCGGCCCTCGATTCCCTCAAAACCCGGTACAATTACGATCCCGTGGCCACCGTCTTGAGTCGTGCACAAAATTCAAACCGTCGTTACTGAAATAGTTGCTTCCTCCACTCGATTTTCGTTAAGCTCAATCTCTTTCCTTTATTCCATCTCTCATTTTTTTCTCTCTCTTTTTTTTTCTTTTTTTTTTTATATATATATATAAAATTCCACAATCAACACAATCCTTTCAAATGTACGAGTGGTCTTCCAAGAGTAGTCAAACGAGTATGTTAGGGGAAGAAAACAAACAATCCAATGAATGAGTATCACTTATAAAATTCATCCTCCCCTAACTCTATGAAGTACATGGTGCCACTAAACAAAGCCGCAAACAAATAAAATCACATGTGTGGGGATGGAGTCGTCGCAAGCTCGATCTCGATGTCCGTGGTCAAAAGTCGACACCCCCACACTCGAATGTAGTCACGTCCCCTCTCAAGTAATCAAAACAATGTAAGTCTCGTGCCTAATCCAACCAAACCTCCTACACCACGATGAATGAGATCCAGTACCTAGCACGATCCACAAATTAAATCACCCAACCCAATTTGTGCGTATTAGATGTCACGCACTCACGGCTCTCCACAAGTGTGTCCATGATGTAATGACATGGAACACCGCCACACCGAAGTGAGCAAGCCTACTCTCACTCACCCTCGCATTCCCCTCGATAATCATAAATGAAGTACATGCGATACGTAAGACTCACACAATTATATCATGAAGTACTCCCTCATCGAACCCCCTCAACTACAAACACCCTCGTGACGCACTTAAGCGGTGATTCTAACCAATCAATGATGAATGCCAAGAATCGTCACCCTAAGTCCAGAGGTTATCAAAGAATCCAAGGTTCGAAACAGGGTTTACTAGTGGTCCTACAAGGTAAGTTCTATAAGCAGTGAGTGCTCTAATACACACCTCGCACAGCTGTTCTGTGTGCCACTACGAGGCGGGTTGGCGACTACCTAAGACGTACACATGAATGTTCGGCTTGTTTAGCTCACACCTAGCTCAACTCTTGTAAGAAAACAAGGCACACACTTTAGATTTGAAAATCATTTAAGTGTATTAAAAATAGGCATGTATTCCCGTAAAGAAAGTTTCTCTATACGTACTAAGGGAAACTCACATTGTCTATCTCGGTCGCAAGTCACGCCCTATGCCTAAATTTCTCACACTCCTCGATTTTACCAATACTAAGATCTTTTTGATTGCCCTTCCTCAAATTTTTAAATTTTTAATTTTTTTTAGAGATAATATTTCCTACTCTATATGCATGGGCCGACTCGAAAGAAGACTCGAAACTGACTCAATTTGGGTAGGTGGACTCAAAGTAAGCAAACATGCAATCATATAATACGAACACATATATATATCACACAACACTATGACACAAACACACTCTACGACAACGACTATGAAACACACTACAACACAAACATCCTATATGCAATTGGTTCATGCAGACACGGACTTGGCTAATATTCAGAAAATCTCACCCCCACACTAGAATGCTTCGTTGTCCCCAACGAATTCAGAGATAAAACAAAGGGACTCAGCATTCCAATGCGAGGGCGGGCTGGTCTACTCGCTCTCCTCCGAGCCATCCGAGTGGTCACTCGACAAATACATCAACTTCTGAGGTTCCCGAGTCAGTTTCACCCCGCCTGCCCTGCCAAGCTCGTGTAACCACTGATTCTGCCTATGCAGAATGTCACCGAGCTGGCGCTGGTTCCGTCGCGCATGCATAGCCCTTGACTTGGCTTTCCTCTCTGTTTCCTGCCCTCGAGCCACGACCTTTTTCTCATTTGCAATCATCATCCTTTGCATGGCCTGCAAAGTGGCCTCGAGGCTAGCATTAGGTGCGACAGACGGACTCGACTCCTCACTCACAGCCGGGGTCTTACCCTTACCGCCCCTCTGAGCCCCCTTTTTTGGTGGGGGCCGGCTGCTCTCTACGACTACCTCATCTTTCTTCGGGTCGGGCACCTGAGTCCAGTATCTCGGGGGTTCGGCTGCACGGTCTCCACCATAAAACGCGGCACCAGCCTTAGTGGCCAAGTGCTTTAGCAAATATCCAAACCCAACTGCCCGACGGTTAGAGTCCCGAAGTCTCGATCGAAAACTCAAATAAATGCGCTTCGGGACGTTGAATCGATGGCCCTCATACCAACACATAGCCATAACACACCACTCAAACCGTATGTCGGTCTGGGTCAAAACGCCCTCAACCCATGCCTCCACTATGTTAACTAAATAACGCGCTCGACGAAGTAAGTGTCTGGCCGAAACCGTCCACTTTCTAACGTCCTGACTCGCATGAGTATCCCACGGCGCTCCCGTCACCCCACCAAAGGCAAAGATTGACACTGCGGTCACTAACTCCTCTACGTTCATTTTCATGGTGGTCTCAAAGTGACAGTCGCCCTCGAGTGGTGGCCATTGTAGGGCCACGGCTATGCTAGCCGGAGAGAACACAAAAAAATTCCTACGGGCGTATATGATCCTACGATCATCCAACTCTCCATCCTCCCCATACCCAGACCACTCGGCGTTTGAGTAAATCTCCCACATGAGCTCCGAACTCGCGTTCTCCTTGACGAGCTCACACCACCCTACTTTTTGGCCCCCTCAAAATTTTGATAATCTCAACTTGATCAATTAGTTTTCTGAAAAATATAAATTAGTATTTACTACATACTATGTCACATATTACTTTTGTAAATTCAAATATATTGTGTAATGGAAAATTTTATTTACTTGCATTTACACCATAGTGTTTTATTAACATATTTTTTACATAATCCTAACTATTAGTACACTTTGATAGAAAAATTACTTGGACCATTACACATTGTAACCCAGACCCCGCTCGCTTACAATCCTGCGTCCGCCGCTGGCAGTGGTGGTGGCGGATGTTGCCTCATCGGGGTGCTGTCAGCCTTCTTCGGCGGTTGCTCCGGCTGAGCACTGTGATAACTCTGCATTAGAGTTATATTTCTTCTACGTTTGTGTACCGTTTTGTGTGAATTTCGGGTAGATTATATTGGAAATACACTATGAACTTGAGGAAATTTAGTAAATTTAGCTTTGAGCGATAAATTATAAATCCGGGCGTTTCTCGCGTTATTTTATGATATTTTGTCAATTTTGATCGCACGGGTGTGTTTCGTGTTATTTTGACAGGAAACGTAACTCGGAGACTGAAAGAAGAGGAGAAACGAACTTCGGAAATTGAGACAAAGCTCGTGATTGGAGAGAAGAAGACAAGATCAGCAGATCACACGACTTGCAAAACTGAGGTCGTGTGATCTCGAGCAAGACTTAGAATAAATTTGGGGGAGAAAATTGAGCAACTCACTGTTTACACGATCAGAGTGGATGGTCGTAGGATATAAGGATATCACACGATCAGAGATAATACCTGAGCAGATCACACGATCAGATATAAGATCTGAGGTAAAAGAGAAGCAGATCGCACGATCTGCTTTAAGGAAGTCGTGCGATCTGCTTAAGAAGAAGAAAAACACACGGACGATCTCCTAAACCTAATGGGAGATAATTAATACCTAAAAGACTACAATTAAGAGGAGTCTCATTGGAAAAAAGAGAGAGCGGACGCAACAAGAGGAGGACTCCTCCTATATTGAAGCTCTAAGTTTGATTTCTTCTTCTTCTCTCTCAATCTTGTATGGAGAAACTTGTAAGTCTTGTTTGGTTGATTATTATTAGCTAGACGTTTTGCTAGGCGTCTCTATGAGAGCCTAGGGTTCATGTAAACGATGATATTTTTCCGGATTTGATCTTTGCTTCATGATTTCTTGATTTCTTCTTTTGAATCAATTCTAGTTTCTTGTTTATGCTAGTAATCCTAATTGAGTGACACGATTAGGAGATAAAACTAGGGTTTAAGAATTAGGGTTTGTTCAATAGTTGATTCATGCTTAAAGTTAGCAATATTTTAATTCAATTGTTCATGTACTGTGCTTAATACTCAGTGTTAATGGAGTAGCTAACCGGAAACACTGCTTAGTTAGAGAATGCACGACAGTGATTCTAACTAACTAGGATGAGACTTGAACATCAATCCCGTATCACTGAGAATGAGAAGAGACGTGTTAGGATTGGCTAGTGTGGGTAGATTCGGTAGGTGAGATTTGACTGTTTCGTGCCACGGTGGACCGACATGACCCGTTGTCGTGCATGTCGTTAGCCTACTAGAACGGACCGGTAGACACAAGAGACCGATAGGAGATTGTAGTCTACCGTGAAGTAGAATGACTTGAGACTGATAGGAGATAGTCAGCGCTGTTACCCAGCTTAGTTAAAATATAGTTAACGTGTTGCTCAGATAATCCGGAAATCGTCTACAGCCCTAGGTGATCTAGAGATTGCCTAGTTTCTCCAAACTTGTTTTTCTTAAAAATAAAAAATACAAAAACATTAGCTTAGTTGTTATTTAAATTCTTAAATCAATCAACTCTTTCCTCCTGCACCGTACTCTAAATTAAATAACTAATTAAATAGTCTCGAGTCTGTCCTTGTGGGATCGATAACTCGGGGTTGAAATACCAACCCTATATTACTTGACCGCGCACTTGCGCATACGCGTTAGTAAATTCACGTCAAGTTTTTGGCGCCGTTGCCGGGGATAGCGGTAGATTATTTAGTTAGTAGTTAGTTTAGAGTACTTTTATTTTAGTTTTTATTCTATATCTCTCTGCTTCACGGGTGTCTTGTGAGTCTGTTTTTCAGGAACGCAGGAAGCAAGAGACAATATAAGCATGTGGAGCGAAGAGTGTTATTCGGGTCCCCCCTACTGTTTCCACTGCAGGGGTAACCATGAAGAAGAGGATGCATGCATAACTTGGTGCTACGTATGCGGCATTTGGCATGACCGTAGAGACTCATGTCGAGTACATGGCCCCCAGCTTCATCAGCACCAGGAAGACTCATCAGCGATTATGGCAGAACGGCGTAGTATTATGAATGACATCGAAGTGTGCGCCAAATTTTTGTCCATAGCTTCACAATTACCACAAGAGGATTCTGCCACAGGTAGGGAATACGTGAGGGAGATGTTGGTGAGGATAATGAAACGAATAAAAAAACTGCCAACAGGAGGGGAATCTAGTATTCAAGAGCCACAAGAGGATCCCTTGCCACATGACAGTGAGCTTCAAATTGAACCTTCATCATCCCCACCACAAGTGGAAGAAGAGATACCTGAGCCGAACGAAGACTGAAGTGTCCAGGAACCATTGGTGGACACCGCCACTTATGAGGACTCAGACTCTGATTCAGACTGGGGTGGACCTGTGTGCCCAAGATGGGAGGACCTTCCGTATTGCCAGCCAACACTACAAGAGCCCTCACTTCCTTGGCATGAATGGGAAGACACCAGCATTGGAAGCCTGTGGGGTGCCGACGATGAAGCTGATGATTCACTTGTTCCCATACCTATTGAGGTAAAAGCCCCTACTCATACTTTCAAAGAATTCTCCGTATCTCATATTAATCAAGTCTGTGATGAGTTGGAAATACTCGTGTATGGAGATTATTATGGGGAAGAGAATCATGAGAAATTTTCAATTCCTTGTCATATTGGCGACTTTATTGATGATCCATATGCCATAGTCAAGGAGTTGGAAATCAACAAGTGTGGGGGTGTGGATGAATTGCATGGGTCATTTGAAGAGCATCTCGCGTGGATGAGGTATTACTGGGATGATTTTATGGCCAGAGATTCATTTGAGCCCAGTGATACTTGGTGGAAGTTTCTTAAGAAGATCAATTGCAAAATGAAAGGAGTCATCTTCCACAATTGTCCACCTTCTTCAGAGCACAGGGGTGCACGTGAAGTTCTTAAGAAGAGATGGTGGAAGAAGAAGAAGTGGAGGGATAAAGCAGCCTCCACTATCCTTGTCGGTTGAGGTAACCGGGTCGGGCTGTCGACCTTAAATTACAAGCGCTGCTTGGGAGGCAACCCAATGTAGAGTAGGATGCTATTTATTTATGTTCTTTCTTTTAGTTCTCCATATTTGATTTTGAGGGGTGAGAGAGAGTTGATTTAATACTTTCAATCAGTGTACAGGGACATAGGTACAGAAGACGCTACGGATTCCCCTTCTTGATGCGTGTGATAGAATGTTCAGTAGGCGCATCGGAATCCGGACGCGAGGTGAGACTTTTCCGGAAACTGTCAGCGGCCCACAAGACCCCTTCTTGTTGCAGTTTCGCGGCAACGGTGCCCATGTAGGTCCGGACACTCAGGTACCTCTAACTCTCTCTCTGTTCTAAGTTTGGAGCCATAATCATGTAGATCCACCTCCAACACATTTGAGCGAGGACACCTCCTATTATAACTCTAAATTCGTTGAGGAGAACGAAACACTTAAGTGTGGGGGGTTTGTGTATATTTTGCTAGCCATGTCAGTTATGCATCGCCAGTTACATGCAGTTGTGTCGTATTGTGTAGTACGTGTGGTTAGTGTAGAGTGTTTGATATAGTGTCGTATTGTGTTAGGATTGTTATTATGCATTTCTTTGCACTTTTACTTTATTGAGTCCCCTACCCAAAACTTGTGGTTAATCGAGTTGGCCAAAAGCATATAGAGTCTAGGAAAATATGAAAAAATTGAAAAAAAATAGAAAAGCGAAAATCCATAAAAATTAAAAATTTTGAGTTGGGCAATTGATGAAGCTTGAACCCAGAGAGAGTTCAGTGAAAGAGTCTCAATGAATAGGAAGCACCGTAGTGGGGAAAACCTTAATTTTTAGTATCTTGCGCACTAGTTTCACGAAAGGAAGTCCCGGGTATTCAGGGAAAAGTGGAAAGAAGACGAGGGCATACCTTTAGTTCCTTTATTGTGCTAGGAGGATTTAGTCTTAAGGTAGTCGAATAGTCTGCTTTCGAGTGGAAACTTGTGGTCTCTTGTAAATATGGGGTGGACCTTCGTGTAGAGTTGGTTCCATGTGGTACATTGCTCTAGCCTAAGTGAAGTTAGAGAGTGTACACCACCATCCCTTAAGGCGGTTTCAAGAGCTAACCGAAAAAGCCCACACTTAGTTACTCTAACTGCACGGCTGAAATAAATTGAAAGAGAATGAAAAAGAAAAAAACAAATGAATCAAAATCTTCTCTTGGACTAGATACGGTGAACAGCCTAATGTGCCCCCGTTAGCGCGGGGAATTTGGATTCAATCCAATTAGAGTATCTAAGGAAAATTAAAGTCAAGCCGTATTACACGGAGTTGTGTCTCCCGTCATTGGGACAACTTGCATTCAATGCAATAACGGCTAAGAGGGTCTGAAAACCTCATATGACTTGGCGAAGAAAGACTACTATAGGACTAAGGGTGCCTAGACCCTCTGAGCTAAAGGACGTGCCCGGATCTTGGATTGAGTTTGGTGGATGTTTGGGGACCCCTTAGTGAGCTTTGCGTAGGATCATTTTATTTTCAAGTCCTTATTGCGGTTGTGTGAATTGAAAAAGAGATTTGTGAGAACTTGATGATTTTGGTTAGTGATAGCGAGATTGCCCATCTCTTAAGAAAAAGAAAAAAAATATGTTGTTTCAATTTGAGCATTGTTCTATAATCGAGTTGCATTGTATAGTCATGTAGATTGCATTGCGTGTGTGTGTTTTGTTTGTGTCACATGGCTAGTAAAGTTTTATGCAATTCGGTGGATTTAAAACGTAGTGTAAGGATTGATTTTGCTCGGGACGCGCAAAAAGGTAGTGTGGGGGATTTGATAACTCTGAATTAGAGTTATATTTCTTCTACTTTTGTGTACCGTTTTGTGCGAATTTCGGGTAGATGATATTGGAAATACACTATGAACTTGAGGAAATTTAGTAAATTTAGCTTTGAGCGATAAATTGTAAATCCGGGCGTTTCTCGCGTTATTTTATGATATTTTGTCAAGTTTGATCGCACGGATGTGTTTCGTGTTGTTTTGACAGGAAACGTAAATCGGAGACTGAAAGAAGAGGAGAAACGAACTTCGGAAATTGAGACAAAGCTCGTGATTGGAGAGAAGAAGACAAGATCAGCAGATCACAGGACTTGCAAAACTGAGGTCGTGTGATCTCGAGAAAGACTTAGCATAAATTTGGAGGAGAAAATTGAGCAACTCACTGTTTCCACGATCAGAGTGGATGGTCGTAGGATCTAAGGAGATCACACGATCAGAGATAATACCTGAGCAGATCACACGATCAGATATAAGATCTGAGGTAAAAGAGAAGCAGATCGCACGATCTGCTTTAAGGAAGTCGTGCGATCTGCTTAAGAAGAAGAAAAACACACGGACGATCTCCTAAACCTAATGGGAGATAATTAATACCTAAAATACTACAATTAAGAGGAGTCTCATTGGAAAAAAGAGAGAGCGGACGCAACAAGAGGAGGACTCCTCCTCTATTGAAGCTCTAAGTTTGATTTCTTCTTCTTCTCTCTCAATCTTGTATGGAGAAACTTGTAAGTCTTGTTTGGTTGATTATTATTAGCTAGACGTTTTGCTAGGCGTCTCTATGAGAGCCTAGGGTTCATGTAAACGATGATATTTTTCCGGATTTGATCTTTGCTTCATGATATCTTGATTTCTTCTTTTGAATCAATTCTAGTTTCTTGTTTATGCTAGTAATCCTAATTGAGTGACACGATTAGGAGATAAAACTAGGGTTTAAGAATTAGGGTTTGTTCAATAGTTGATTCATGCTTAAAGTTAGCAATATTTTAATTCAATTGTTCATGTACTGTGCTTAATACTCAGTGTTAATGGAGTAGCTAACCGGAAACACTGCTTAGTTAGCGAATGCACGACAGTGATTCTAACTAACTAGGATGAGACTTGAACATCAATCCCGTATCACTGAGACTGAGAAGAGACGTGTTAGGATTGGCTAGTGTGGTTAGATTCGGTAGGTGAGATTTGACTGTTTCGTGCCACGGTGGACCGACATGACCCGTTGTCGTGCATGTCGTTAGCCTACTAGAACGGACCGGTAGACACAAGAGATCGATAGGAGATTGTAGTCTACCGTGAAGTAGAATGACTTGAGACCGATAGGAGATAGTCAGCGCTGTTACCCAGCTTAGTTAAAATATAGTTAACGTGTTGCTCAGATAATCCGGAAATCGTCTACAGCCCTAGGTGATCTAGAGATTGCCTAGTTTATCCAAACTTGTTTTTCTTAAAAATAAAAAAATACAAAAATATTAGCTTAGTTGTTATTTAAATTCTTAAATCAATCAACTCTTTCCTCCTGCACCGTACTCTAAATTAAATAACTAATTAAATAGTCTCGAGTCTGTCCTTGTGGGATCGATAACTCGGGGTTGAAATACCAACCCTATATTACTTGACCGCGCACTTGCGCATACGCGTTAGTAAATTCGCGTCAAGTTTTTGGCGCCGTTGCCGGGGATAGCGGTAGATTATTTAGTTAGTAGTTAGTTTAGAGTACTTTTATTTTAGTTTTTATTCTATATCTCTCTGCTTCACGGGTGTCTTGTGAGTCTGTTTTTCAGGAACGCAGGAAGCAAGAGACAATATAAGCATGTGGAGCGAAGAGTGTTATTCGGGTCCCCCCTACTGTTTCCACTGCAGGGGTAACCATGAAGAAGAGGATGCATGCATAACTTGGTGCTACGTATGCGGCATTTGGCATGACCGTAGAGACTCATGTCGAGTACATGGCCCCCAGCTTCATCAGCACCAGGAAGACTCATCAGCGATTATGGCAGAACGGCGTAGTATTATGAATGACATCGAAGTGTGCGCCAAATTTTTGTCCATAGCTTCACAATTACCACAAAAGGATTCTGCCACAGGTAGGGAATACGTGAGGGAGATGTTGGAGAGGATAAAGAAACGAATAAAAAAACTGCCAACAGGAGGGGAATCTAGTATTCAAGAGCCACAAGAGGATCCCTTGCCACATGACAGTGAGCCTCAAATTGAACCTTCATCATCCCCACCACAAGTGGAAGAAGAGATACCTGAGCCGAACGAAGACTGAAGTGTCCAGGAACCATTGGTGGACACCGCCACTTATGAGGACTCAGACTCTGATTCAGACTGGGGTGGACCTGTGTGCCCAAGATGGGAGGACCTTCCGTATTTCCAGCCAACACTGCAAGAGCCCTCACTTCCTTGGCATGAATGGGAAGACACCAGCATTGGAAGCCTGTGGGGTGCCGACGATGAAGCTGATGATTCACTTGTTCCCATACCTATTGAGGTAAAAGCCCCTACTCATACTTTCAAAGAATTCTCCGTATCTCATATTAATCAAGTCTGTGATGAGTTGGAAATACTCGTGTATGGAGATTATTATGGGGAAGAGAATCATGAGAAATTTTCAATTCCTTGTCATATTGGCGACTTTATTGATGATCCATATGCCATAGTCAAGGAGTTGGAAATCAACAAGTGTGGGGGTGTGGATGAATTGCATGGGTCATTTGAAGAGCATCTCGCACGGATGAGGTATTACTGGGATGATTTTATGGCCAGAGATTCATTTGAGCCCAGTGATACTTGGTGGAAGTTTCTTAAGAAGATCAATTGCAAAATGAAAGGAGTCATCTTCCACAATTGTCCACCTTCTTCAGAGCACAGGGGTGCACGTGAAGTTCTTAAGAAGAGATGGTGGAAGAAGAAGAAGTGGAGGGATAAAGCAGCCTCCACTATCCTTGTCGGTTGAGGTAACCGGGTCGGGCTGTCGACCTTAAATTACAAGCGCTGCTTGGGAGGCAACCCAATGTAGAGTAGGATGCTATTTATTTATGTTCTTTCTTTTAGTTCTCCATATTTGATTTTGAGGGGTGAGAGAGAGTTGATTTAATACTTTCAATCAGTGTACAGGGACATAGGTACAGAAGACGCTACGGATTCCCCTTCTTGATGCGTGTGATAGAATGTTCAGTAGGCGCATCGGAATCCGGACGCGAGGTGAGACTTTTCCAGAAACTGTCAACGGCCCACAAGACCCCTTCTTGTTGCAGTTTCGCGGCAACGGTGCCCATGTAGGTCCGGACACTCAGGTACCTCTAACTCTCTCTCTGTTCTAAGTTTGGAGCCATAATCATGTAGATCCACCTCCAACACATTTGAGCGAGGACACCTCCTATTATAACTCTAAATTCGTTGAGGAGAACGAAACACTTAAGTGTGGGGGGTTTGTGTATATTTTGCTAGCCATGTCAGTTATGCATCGCCAGTTACATGCAGTTGTGTCGTATTGTGTAGTACGTGTGGTTAGTGTAGAGTGTTTGATATAGTGTCGTATTGTGTTAGGATTGTTATTATGCATTTCTTTGCACTTTTACTTTATTGAGTCCCCTACCCAAAACTTGTGGTTAATCGAGTTGGCCAAAAGCATATAGAGTCTAGGAAAATATGAAAAAATTGAAAAAAAATAGAAAAGCGAAAATCCATAAAAATTAAAAATTTTGAGTTGGGCAATTGATGAAGCTTGAACCCAGAGAGAGTTCAATGAAAGAGTCTCAATGAATAGGAAGCACCGTAGTGGGGAAAACCTTAATTTTTAGTATCTTGCGCACTAGTTTCACGAAAGGAAGTCCCGGGTATTCAGGGAAAAGTGGAAAGAAGACGAGGGCATACCTTTAGTTCCTTTATTGTGCTAGGAGGATTTAGTCTTAAGGTAGTCGAATAGTCTGCTTTCGAGTGGAAACTTGTGGTCTCTTGTAAATATGGGGTGGACCTTCGTGTAGAGTTGGTTCCATGTGGTACATTGCTCTAGCCTAAGTGAAGTTAGAGAGTGTACACCACCATCCCTTAAGGCGGTTTCAAGAGCTAACCGAAAAAGCCCACACTTAGTTACTCTAACTGCACGGCTGAAATAAATTGAAAGAGAATGAAAAAGAAAAAAACAAATGAATCAAAATCTTCTCTTGGACTAGATACGGTGAACAGCCTAATGTGCCCCCGTTAGCGCGGGGAATTTGGATTCAATCCAATTAGAGTATCTAAGGAAAATTAAAGTCAAGCCGTATTACACGGAGTTGTGTCTCCTGTCATTGGGATAACTTGCATTCAATGCAATAACGGCTAAGAGGGTCTGAAAACCTCATATGACTTGGCGACGAAAGACTACTATAGGACTAAGGGTGCGTAGACCCTCTGAGCTAAAGGACGTGCCCGGATCTTGGATTGAGTTTGGTGGATGTTTGGGGACCCCTTAGTGAGCTTGTGCGTAGGATCATTTTATTTTCAAGTCCTTATTGCGGTTGTGTGAATTGAAAAAGAGATTTGTGAGAACTTGATGATTTTGGTTAGTGATAGCGAGATTGCCCATCTCTTAAGAAAAAGAAAAAAAAATATGTTGTTTCAATTTTAGCATTGTTCTATAATCGAGTTGCATTGTATAGTCATGTAGATTGCATTGCGTGTGTGTGTTTTGTTTGTGTCACATGGCTAGTAAAGTTTTATGCAATTCGGTGGATTTAAAACGTAGTGTAAGGATTGATTTTGCTCGGGACGCGCAAAAAGGTAGTGTGGGGGATTTGATAACTCTGCATTAGAGTTATATTTCTTCTACTTTTGTGTACCGTTTTGTGCGAATTTCGGGTAGATTATATTGGAAATACACTATGAACTTGAGGAAATTTAGTAAATTTAGCTTTGAGCGATAAATTGTAAATCCGGGCGTTTCTCGCGTTATTTTATGATATTTTGTCAAGTTTGATCGCACGGGTGTGTTTCGTGTTGTTTTGACAGGAAACGTAACTCGGAGACTGAAAGAAGAGGAGAAACGAACTTCGGAAATTGAGACAAAGCTCGTGATTGGAGAGAAGAAGACAAGATCAGCAGATCACACGACTTGCAAAACTGAGGTCGTGTGATCTCGAGCAAGACTTAGAATAAATTTGGAGGAGAAAATTGAGCAACTCACTGTTTCCACGATCAGAGTGGATGGTCGTAGGATCTAAGGATATCACACGATCAGAGATAATACCTGAGCAGATCACACGATCAGATATAAGATCTGAGGTAAAAGAGAAGCAGATCGCACGATCTGCTTTAAGGAAGTCGTGCGATCTGCTTAAGAAGAAGAAAAACACACGGACGATCTCCTAAACCTAATGGGAGATAATTAATACCTAAAAGACTACAATTAAGAGGAGTCTCATTGGAAAAAAGAGAGAGCGGACGCAACAAGAGGAGGACTCCTCCTCTATTGAAGCTCTAAGTTTGATTTCTTCTTCTTCTCTCTCAATCTTGTATGGAGAAACTTGTAAGTCTTGTTTGGTTGATTATTATTAGCTAGACGTTTTGCTAGGCGTCTCTATGAGAGCCTAGGGTTCATGTAAACGATGATATTTTTCCGGATTTGATCTTTGCTTCATGATTTCTTGATTTCTTCTTTTGAATCAATTCTAGTTTCTTGTTTATGCTAGTAATCCTAATTGAGTGACACGATTAGGAGATAAAACTAGGGTTTAAGAATTAGGGTTTGTTCAATAGTTGATTCATGCTTAAAGTTAGCAATATTTTAATTCAATTGTTCATGTACTGTGCTTAATACTCAGTGTTAATGGAGTAGCTAACCGGAAACACTGCTTAGTTAGCGAATGCACGACAGTGATTCTAACTAACTAGGATGAGACTTGAACATCAATCCCGTATCACTGAGACTGAGAAGAGACGTGTTAGGATTGGCTAGTGTGGTTAGATTCGGTAGGTGAGATTTGACTGTTTCGTGCCACGGTGGACCGACATGACCCGTTGTCGTGCATGTCGTTAGCCTACTAGAACGGACCGGTAGACACAAGAGACCGATAGGAGATTGTAGTCTACCGTGAAGTAGAATGACTTGAGACCGATAGGAGATAGTCAGCGCTGTTACCCAGCTTAGTTAAAATATAGTTAACGTGTTGCTCAGATAATCCGGAAATCGTCTACAGCCCTAGGTGATCTAGAGATTGCCTAGTTTCTCCAAACTTGTTTTTCTTAAAAATAAAAAAATACAAAAACATTAGCTTAGTTGTTATTTAAATTCTTAAATCAATCAACTCTTTCCTCCTGCACCGTACTCTAAATTAAATAACTAATTAAATAGTCTCGAGTCTGTCCTTGTGGGATCGATAACTCGGGGTTGAAATACCATCCCTATATTACTTGACCGCGCACTTGCGCATACGCGTTAGTAAATTCGCGTCACACTGTTGCTGCTGTCGTTGCGTCCAGCATTACAGAGAGAGATATGGAGTGTGGGAGAATAGAGAAGAGAAGAAGGGCGGTGTTGGTAGTGGTGGTGTGTGATGGTGTCGGGGGAGTGAGGAGGAAGAAGAAGTTAAATAGAAAAAGAATGAGAAGAAAATTTTACCCGGAGTTGGGTATTGTAGGTGGTGTTGGGGAATTGTGAAAAAAAACGTTTTTTTATTTTATTTACTTATTTTTATTTACCTACTAGGCTCCATAGTTTTTGCTAACTACACTATCACCCCAACTATTAACCAATTAATATCATCAAAAACTACAACTTCCTCCCCATTAGCCATATATTTCGAAAATAAGCATTTAAACTCTACAAAAAAGTCGTCAATTACCCATATATATACTAAAAAAATACGGGGTATTACACCCGGCGACATATGTTGGATTGTGATTGAAGACCAAGCAATCCCTCGCTGTTGTTACTACATGGATGGCATATACTACCGTGATTGCTTTTTCGCGTATTATGTTGGAGGAGATGTTGTTGTGTGCGACATAGATGGATGTTGTCTGAGGCTAGTGCGAAGCATGCCTTACACATTGACTATGGGGAGGATGGCCTACTTGGTGTAATCATTACGTGATGATTCCGGGGAGTTACGACTAGTCACTAGGCATATAGAATGCTTCGATGACGGGTACCTGACTGCTGATTTTAAGGTAATCAAGTTTAGTAATCTAGCGATTAGATCAAGTGGGGGGAGATTCAATATTTGGGGGAAAGGTCTTTGTTTGTGGGTCATAATACTTCAGTGATAATCTCTATCGTTGCCTCTGCTGGTGGTGGTGGTAAATCATCGATAATAATCAAGTCCAACTACATATATTTCACTTATGACTATCCAGATGGCTATGCGACTATGGATGTTATGATTTGTGGGAGGAACATGGGCATCTATGACTTGACACATGGCACCATTCAACCTTTCTTTTACCTACAACCGGACTACCATAATAAACGTCTAATAAGCAACGATTGCCCGCCCATCTAGGTCACCCCTTCCCTTGTTTGTTGATTTCTGAACAACAACTTGTTATAATATTATTCTAAATTTTTTTCTTGCTGCTGCTGGGTCTGTCTTACTAGTGGCTACTTAATTAAGGCTAGTCTTTTTTGTAATTCAATTTTCACATGTACCTAGGTTCTTAATTTTTTTGTTTTCCTTATTTTTTTACCATTTTTATTCAATCGTTAAGAGTGAATGTTTTATCTTTTACATGAAGAAAGCTAGAAAGAAACAACATGAAAGCGTAACAGCACGATTTCATTCGTTTACTAGTACATTTCTCCATAAAAATTAAACCACCAATCAAACAAGCTGAATTGCTTATTGACTTCTTCTTCTTCCTTCTAATTCTTCCTGCTCTGGGGGTGCCGGTGGTGGAAGATGGATTGCGGCCACGTGTTCCTCCATGTTCGACACCGTCGGAAACACGTTGAAGCACCGGCAACACATTTTGGCGTCCCCATGATTCCGTTGGTTATGAGAATCCAAAGCATTCCAACTTTCAAAGTAACACGGTTAGGCGCCATGCTTGTAGCAAGGCCACACGCTGGTTGAGGTGTGTCCATTGCTGAAATCCAAAATACAAATTAACATCAAGATAAGAAAACAAACAAAAGATATACAAATCAAGAACCTACCTAGAGGAAGGTGAGTGAGAGAGAGTGTGAGATGTGTTTACCACACTTGAGAGAGAGAGAGCGAGTGAAAGTTTTCGTTACCACTTGGAGAGCAGAGGGACAGAACTATACGTAGCTAGTTAACTGCTGGTGAGCGAGATATTTTAAAACGGATGGGTGCTCCATACATAGGAGGAGGGCTATGCTCATACTCGCATCATATTATTATTTTCCTCCCAAATAAACGTGTCATCGCATACTATGGACTTCATTATTACAATGCATGCAAACAAGTTGTTTCGGCTTTACTGTGAAATTTTTGTTCTCCTCTTCTTGGACATTTTTTTTTTTTTTTCGTCACTCGCACTTAAATTTCTTTCAAATAAACAAAATTGCATAATCTTAAACGATTGCACACGATTTAGTTCAAATTTAGCATCTTGTTTGATTAAAAACATATTTGTAAGTCAACGTGCATTTCGATCAGTTTGACATTTTGAAAAATCGGAGTTGGACCTATCATATGATTAGCTATTCAGTCTGGTATTGTATTGCAGTTTAGCCGGTTTGAACTTGCAACGTCAATTAACTAATACAAAATTATCTTAATTTACTTGAACCAACTGTATAGATTAATTAACCACATTTATCCATCTCTTTTCTTGTGTCAATTCAGAAAATTCAAAGACTACAAAGTACGTAGTGAGAAAAAATCTTTCTCTAGCTAACATCTTCCCATGCAGAGCTAATGATGGTCATGTTGAGGCTTAAGAAATGAAACTGTGAAACTGATAGGTTAGGTATTCCACGGTGGATTACGTATCACATTGTGATTTGTGTTTTGTAACACAATGTTGTAGTGTGGTGATTCATCATTTGGGAAATTTGATAATTTATGTGAGCAGATGATGGCTAGGAAATGTCTTCACGTGAGAACTTAAGAGGGCAATTTATATCCCATCACCACGCACTTTGTTTGGCCTCCATCATTAAAATTAGTACAGGATGTTGGTCCCCCATTGCAATCAAGCTTCACAAAAAAATGAATTAATTATTGGTTTGCAAGGGAAATTGTTTTGCACATACAGTGAAACTTCTCGGTTTCTTCTCCATAGTGAGTTTTAGTTGTTGAGTTCCAATACCCAGTAGAATGAGAAAGATATTAATATTTTTTTGTCTGGCCAAGAAACCTTTTTCTCCATACATTTCTGGATAGGAGATATGAGTTTGAACTATGACTATGACGAATTCAGCATCCTATGATGATCAAGTACTGTTGAATCATGATTTGTAATTCTAAATGAATTATTTTTGTATAATAATTCAGATAAATATGCGATGAAGATATTTCAGAAGACTCGTTTAAGTCAGCTAACGAAATAGGACCTCACACCGTGTCGCAAGAAACTTTAATGATTTCGTTGAACCTCACACCGTGTCGCAAGAAACTTTAATGATTTAGTGCAAAAAATTAAGACAACTCAACTAAGTGATCATCATGTTTAACGATAATTCGAATATTTTTAAATTCACCTACAGAAGTATAGTCTATCGGGCAAAAGCATAATTTTAAAATTGGTGCAGACCAGTCGGTTCGATCGATTGAACCTTACAATGACATGTCTTGTTTGCTCGTTGTGCATATAATATCCCATCCCACATCGAGATATTGTGGATGAGATGTGTCGTATATAGTACACCATGTGAATTACTAGTAGCACCTTCAAGGCTTAAACATTTTCATCCAGTTGTACGGATAAAGAAGTTACTGGGACAGTAATCCATGGGTTGTTACAAATGGTATCAGAGCCGACCCAGGTCTCGCAAGGGCTCCTTGGTGGTGCGCCGCCAGCAAAAAAGAAACGTGACTGGGCAGTCTCGACGAGGGCGTCGAGTATATAAGATGGGGGGATTGGAATATCCCATCCCGCATCGAGATATCGTGGATGAGATGGGATCACCATTAGCACCTTCAAGGCTTAAGAATTTTTATTCGCTGGTACAGGTAAAGAAGTTACTGGGACAGTAATCCACGGGTTGTTACAGTACCGCCCATGGAACAATTGGTTAAGAACCGACCTGTTATGTCTGTATGGTGTGTTTTTGTTCCTTCGTGTTTCTTTCAAAGTTTTCTAGTTTTTTAAGGGTTATCAAATTCATTCTGAATTTTTAGAGTTTGATTTTGAAAAAAAAAAGTATATAACTTCTTTTTATTCATTTAGTGGGTACGGTAAATCACACTGTGTAGCATACCACAACATTATATATAATATAAGTAGTTGTGCGTTGTGGGTCATAGTAGGAATTGAAGTCTGATCACTGTGGGAGGCCTATTGATGGTCAAATTTCACAAAGAAAGATCTATTTATTATTATGCAAAGAAAACTTTATTTTTCTCAAATTTTGCAATTTTTTTCCATCCACATGGTCACATTCAGATCTTTTGTTCTTTGTCACATACACACACGCGTACGTAATCTATTTTGCTGATATATTACATGGAGAAGAATGTAAATATAATCCGCATGGTCTCGGTCCCAATTATAACAAACTTTGAGATGAATAGTATAATTTGGCCAGGACCTTATAGATATGTAGATATTTGATTGCATGCCAATACACGTGCAGTTCATAAAAAGAATACTGAAAAAACATTGAGTGGATACTAATATAAACTTACATGAAGGACTTGGGGTGCCAATAATCAATTTTACTAGAGTTCTGGAGTTTAGTTTGGGTCACTAATCGTTTTCATGAATGAGATAACATTAGTTTCTATGGCATAATAAAGAATAAATCAAAAGAAATGTTAAAATCAATGAAAGATCAGTTATGAAAGACAGAAACTTGTATGCTCCAATCACCATAACATTCTTAATTTCACATTTTCTATGCATAATAATAATACTACGTTTACCATGCGCGTTCTCCTGTGACACATGGTTACAAGTAAGTTGATTGAATTTTAAGTACTATTGCCAATTACACTATTTTTATTCACAAGTACCTGCTAATAAACGTAACTTTCTAATACTATGCCTAGTTAGTAGATACGCATATAATACACGTACTATACACGTATGTCCAATTTATTAAAAAAAAACTCGCGTTCAACGTTCAGGTCTCAAAAATTCAGTAAAATACGCGTATTTTACTGTTTAGAATTTCAACAGGTGGATTACGAGATTCGTACGAATTTCAGGCACATGGAGAACATATCTCGAAAGATTGTATATTCTGTAATATTTAAGTCGAAGAATCCGAAAATCAATACACTAATAAACCCAAGATAAAGTTTGGGATCTCCATCTACTGCCATATTGCTTTTGAGTTCGGAATCACCGGAGCTACGAGTAGTATTACTCCACATCCCACATCGCCGGCGAGTTTTATCTCCATGTAACCTTGTTGTTCATCATGGAATCGTCATTAGTTCCTATGTATATCACTCTGTCTATATTGTAAGATGAATCTCACTCGCTAAAGATCATATCCATGTTCTCTCTTAATGATGAACTCTGTCCATTTTATATTAAAATTAAAACATGTACACTGCTCATAATTACTTTTGTATGGTATTATGGTGGGTGGTTTGGCTGGTCCCATGTGAAAAAGTAGAAGAGCTAGTTTTTTTACCTACTTTGCATGTACTATAGTAGTATTGTATTATAAAAATGGGATCCATGATCCATCATGAGAAACAAAAAGAGTTATTTAGTTGGTTTATGTCACTAATAATTTTAGGTTAGTTAAACTTTTGCCTTTTTAAAATGAACAAATATGATGTTATTCATTTTTGTTACACATTTTAACAGTGAATGGGTTAATTTATTTTATAGAGAAGAAAATGGTACAAAAGAAATATCCATTTTGGGAACATGGTGAGAAATTGGAGGTCAATTCAAATGTAAATGTTGTAAACGTGATTTTCCAGGGGGCATTACGAGGGTGAAGTCATATTTATCTGGAATAAAAGGTCGTGATGTTGAGGTTGTTTGAAAGTTCCAGAATAAATACAGACAACTGCATTTTCAGCAATTGGAGGTTCTAAAAATAAAGATAAAAGGCCCCAAGCAATGACATTACATGTGAGTTTCTTATGAGAAAGTCACTATTATCAGGAGGATTACACCAATCAACCATGCATGAAATGTGCAAAAAGATGGATAAAATTCAAGTTGATAAGTTGCTCACCAAGACAGTGATTTTGAATAATTTGACTTTCAATCTCATACATACACCATCTTTTATTGCATACAGAAAGTCACTAGCTGTCTTCGAACCAACTTTTAAATTTCCTAGTTATTCAATTTTACTTGCAAAATTGGTCCTAGAGTCTAAGATAGATGCTGAGAGATATGTGGCGAATGTGAAGAAGTCTTGGATAAAAGCTGGTTGTACGATTATGTCTGATATTTGGACTGACGTGAAGTAGCGTGCTTTTATCAATATCATTGCATGTTCTCCAGGTGGAGCAGTTTTCATGAACTTATTTGATGTTTCCAGTGAAAAGAAAACTGTGAAATATCATCTCTTCGGTAGTTGATTATATTTGACCAAAACATATAGTCCAATTTATAACATACAATGGATCACATTTCGAGTCAGCAGAGGACATGCTTGTGGGAAAATATCCTCATATGTACAAACCCCGGTGTGCTGCTCATGTGGTACAATTGCTCTGAAAGGATATACATGATGAAGTTCCATGGATTCAATTCAAAGCATCTTGTTTGATTAAAAACATATATGTAAGCCAACGTGCAATTCGATCGGTTTGGCATTTTGAAAAATCGGAGTTGGACTTATCATATGATTAACACTATTCAGTCCGGTATTGTATTGCAGTTTAGCCGGTTTGAACTTGCAACGTCAATTAATTAATACAAAATTATCTTATTTTAATTGAGTCAACTGTATAGATTAATTAACCACATTTATCCATCTCGTTTCTTGTGTCAATTCAGGGAATTCAAAGACTACAAAGTACGTAGTGAGAAAAATTCTTTCTCTAGCTAACATTTTCCCATGCAGAGCTAATGATGGTCATGTTGAGACTTGTGAAATGAAACTGTGAAACTGATAGGTTAGGTATTCCACGGTGGATTACGTATCACATGGTGATTTCTGTTTTGTAACACAATGTTGTAGTGTGGTGATTCATCATTTGGGAAATTTGATAATTTATGTGAGCAGTTGATAGCTAGGAAATGTCTTCAGGTTAGAACTTAAGAGGGCAATTTATATCCCATCAACACACAGTTTGTTTGGCCTTCATCATTAAAATTAGTACAGGATGGTGGTTCCCCATTGCAATCAAGCTTCACAAAAGTAGGAATTAATTATTGGTTTGCAAGGTAAATTGTTTTGCACATACATTGAAACTTCTCGGTTTCTTCCCCATAGTGAGTGTTAGTTGTTGCCAATGCTCAATAGAATGAGAAAGAGATTAATATTTGTTTGTCTGGCTAAGAAACATTTTTCTCCATACATTTCTGAATAGGAGATAGAAGTTTGAACTATGACTATGACGAATTCAGCATCCTATGACGATCAAGAACTGTTGAATCATGATTTGTGATTCTAACTGAATTGTTTTTGTATAATAATTCAGATCAATATGATATGAAGATATTTCAGAAAACTCGGTTAAGTCAGGTAACGAAGTTGGACCTCACACTTTGTCGCAAGAAACTTCAATGATTTAGCGGAAGAAATTAAAACATCTCAACTAAGTGATCATCATGTTTAAGGAAAATTCAGATATTGTTGAATTCACCTACGGAAGTATAGACTAACGGGCAAAAGCATAGTTTTAAAAACTGGAGCGGACCAGCCGGTTCGATCGATTGAATCGGACAATGACCGGTCCTGTTTGCTAGTTGTACATGTAATATCCCATCCCACATCGAGATATTGTTGATCAGATGTGTCGTATATAGTACACCAAGTGGATTACTACTAGCACCTTCAAGGCTTAAACATTTTTATCCAGTTGTACGGATAAAAAAGTTACTGGGACAGTAATCCACGGGTTGCTACAAATGGTATCAGAGCCGAACCTGGTCCCGCAAGGGCTCCGTGATTGTGCGCCGCCAACAAAGGAGAAACGTGACTGGGCAGTCACGACGAGGGCGTCGAGTATATAAGATGGGGGATTGGAATATCCCATCCCACGTCGAGATATTGTATATGAGATGTGTGGTGGATTACTACTAGCACCTTCGAGGCTTAAGCATTTTATCCGGTGGTACGGGTAAAGAAGTTACTGAGACAGTAATCCACGGGTTGTTACAATACAGTCCATGGAACAACCTGTTAAGAACCGACAAGTGAGGTATGTATGGTGTATTATTGTTCCTGCATGTTTCTTTCATAATTTTCTAGTTTTTTAAAGGTTATCAAATTGGCTCCAAATTTTAAGAGTTTGATTTTGAAAAACAATTATATCACTTCTTTTTATTCATTCAGTGGGTACGCTACATCACACTGTGTGACATACCACGGCCTAATATATAATATAAGTAGTTGTGTCTTGTGGGTCATAGTAGGAATTGAAGTCTGATCACTGTGCGAGGCTTATTGATGGTCAAATTTTACAAAGAACGATCTATTTGTTGTTCTGCAAAGAAAACTTTATTTTTCCCAAATTGTGCAAAGTTTTTTCCATCCACATGGTCACATTCAGACCTTTTGTTCGTTGTCACATACACACACGCGTACGTAATCTATTTTTCAAGTATATTACATGGAGAAGAATGCAAAAATAATCCGCATGGTCTCGGTCCCTATTATAACAAACTTTGAGCTCAATAGCATAATTTGGCCATGACCTTATAGATATGTAGATATTTGATTGCATGCCAATACACGCGCAATTCATAAAAGAATACTGAAAAACATTTAGTGGATACTAATATAAACTTAGACGAATGACTTGGGGTGCCAATAATCATTTTTGCTGGAGTTCTGCAGTTTATGTTGGGTCACTAATCATTTTTATGAATGAGATAACAGTAGTTTCTCTAGCATAATGAAGAATATATCAAAAGAAATGTTGAAATTAATGAAATATCAGTTATTAAAGACAGAAACTTGTATGCTCCAATCACCATAACTTTCTTAATTTCTCATTTGCTATGCTTAATAATAATACTACGTTTATCATGCGCGTTCTTCCGTGACACATGGTTACAAGTAAGTTGTATGAATTTTAAGTACTATTGCCAATTACACTATTTTTATTCACAAGTACCTGCTAACAAAAGTAACTTTCTAATACTATGCATAGTTAGTAGATACGTGTATAATACACGTATTACACACGTATGTACGATTTATTGAAAAAAAAAACTACCGTATAACGTTCAGGTCTCAAAGATACTATAAAATACACGTATTTTACAATTTAGAATTTCTAAAGAAGGATTACGGGATTCTTACGTATTTCAGGCAAAAAGTACTGAGAACATATCTCTAAAGATCGTATATTCTGCAATATTTAAGTTGAAGAATCCGATAATCAATACACTAATAAACCCAAGATAAAGTTTGGGATCTCCATCTACTGCCATATTGCTTTTAAGTTCTGAATCACCGGAGCTACGAGTAGTATTACTCCACCTCCCAAATCGCCGGTGAGTTTTATCTCCATGTAACCTTGCTGTTCATCAATAAATCGTCATTAGTTGCTATGTATATCACTCTGTCTATACTGTAAGATGAATCTCCCTCGCTAAAGATCATAACCTTGTTCTCTCTGAATGATATAACCATATAGGTATCTGTGTAACTTTGGAGTGAATAATTTACATGTATCTTTACTAATGAGTCACATTTCTTAACCACGTGGCTATGTTTAGTTAAATAAAATAAAATAAAATAAAGCACTACTAGATTGAAAGATTTGACTACTCAGTGCATTGGTTATGAACTTTGTCCATTTTATATGAAAAGTAAAACATGTACACTGCTCCTAATTACTTTTGTATGGTATTCTGGTGGGTGGTTTGGCTGGTCCCATGTGAAAAAGTAGAAGAGTTTGTTTTTTTACCTACTTTATATGTACTATAGTAGTATTGTATTACAAAAATGGGATCCACGATCAATCATGAGAAACAAAAAGAGTTATTTAGTTGGTTTATGCCATTAATAATTTTAGGTTAGTGACACGCTTCAACTGCAAGAGTACAGCTGTCGTGTGTAGTAATAAATTCCGGAAATACGGGTTGTCGAACCCAAGAGACTTCGTCGTAAATTAGCTATTAAATTCGTTCTTTATGTGGGCAAAGCGCAGTTGTGTTGTTCTAATGATCCTACTAAAATTAAAAACAATTGTCTCAATTAATCAATTGAATTGCTTCACGATTAATAAAGATGAACGATTATAAAATTTCTCAAAGTTTGGAAAAGTCAGGATATCTCTACGGGTCACTAGGTATTTCACACGATATTGGATTTATGTTTTGTTAACACGATGATTTATTATTCTAGCTAAACGAGCATGAATGTGTTGAAGATGTCTCAACCAAAACCAATACTTAAACTAGCAAAGCCGATGTCTCTAGCCTAAACAAGTTCAAGTATGCATTAAGATCAATACTCTACTCTTTGTTCTTAGCTAACTAGCAAGATTTCTCAACCCTAGATACGGCTAGTGTGTATTTCAATTTTCCGGGCAATGAATATTGATGTCTATAACATTCATAACCTAGCTCTATCCTAACAATACGTCTATTGATAGAAAAGATGAATTAAACACATAAAATACACAAAGCTAGATAAAAGTTCATCAATTAAGCCAAAAGCATGAAATCAAATCCATAAATCACAAATATCGTGATTAAACCCTAGCTCCCTACGAGATACCCTGAGAAAAGTGTTTAGCTACTCAAAAACATGATTCACGTACAAAGTTTCGTGATCAAATAACAAAAATAGAGAAGAAACGGAGTTTTAGAGGTCAAACGAATGATTCCAAGCCTCCCTGATCGTCTCCTAAGCTCCAAGCTCTCTTCAATATGATAGAGTACGTGATAATCCCCAAAAACATGCCCTAACCAAGTCTAATACGTTCTCCCAATGTTTAGAACAAGTTAGGAGTAATTACAAAGCAACCCCAAAAAGTTACAAACAAAATTCTGCCCGAACTAGGTCGTGTGACCTAGTTAAGTAGGTCGTGCGATTTACTGTGCTGCCCAGAACAGGTCGTGTGACCTGTATAGTAGGTCGTATGACCTACTGAAACAAGCTGAAATCTCTAACTAGGTCATGTGACCTAGTAACTAGGTCGTGCGACCTAGTTGCTTCATCAAATTTTTCCATCTTCTTCCCACTTGTTCCTCTTGCTTCCGAATCACTTCCCGGGCATCGTTTCTTCATTCAATCCTCCATTTTGACCTCTCCTCATGCCTCAACACTCGTATCATCTTCTCTTGAGCCTCTCTAGCACTTGATCCATCAACTCTCGCTTTCCTTCCCAAATCTCGAGCTCTCCTTACTTCCGAAGTTCGTTTCCTCTATCCACTTGCTCCTCGCGTGCTCCGTCCCTGAAAATCACAACACGAACACCCCGCGAAGATCAAATGTGACAAAATAAGATAAATAGCACGTAAAACAATGCAAGAAACGCCCGGACTTCACATTTTAGCATACGAACTCATTTTCTCAAATAAACACATGATCTACTCGAAAAGACGCAACATTCTCCATTATGAGCACACAAAACGTAGCAAAATAAGCAATAATATAACTCCGAAAACGGAGTTATCAACTACCCCCACACTATATTTTGCTCGTCCCGAGCAAATCCCAACTTTCACATCATGTCCAAGCCACAAACTCAACTAGCTTTCAACCCACCATATTGCATACATAACCAAATATTAGCCGACTTGACGCAAACAAGACTCAATTCACAACTCGATTCATGCAACAATATGATGCAATGCAAATTAGACTCGATCCTAATCACATATATTTACACACACAGACAAAACTTAAATCTTTTTTTTTTCTTTTTGGCGAGATCGGGCAATCTCAAGTCCTGAAATCGGTTCTCATGGAGTGATGATCAATTTAGATACAAGGCGTGAATTGAAACTAAACTTGACAACAAGAATTTCCCTGAGATCGTATAGAGAACCTAACCTTACTAAGTACAAGAGTATACTACCTCTTCGCGTGTGCCGATAAATAAGAGGCTACGCTAGGCTAAGCCACATCCAAGGTACGAGCTCCTAATCCGCTAACGGTTTTAGAATGTTGAGGCTTGGGTACATAAGGATAATCATGATGAAACACGTCCTAAAGCGTCACATTCTCACATTGTAACCCACATCTCACACACCCTCACCACGATGATAGAAACCGCAACCCGAAACTCACCGTCTCCGGCCCTCGATTCCCTCAAAACCCCGGTACAATTACGATCCCGTGGCCACCGTCTTGAGTCGTGCACAAAATTCAAACCGTCGTTACCGAAATAGTTGCTTCCTCCACTCGATTTCCGTTAAGCTCAATCTCTTTCCTTTATTCCATCTCCCCTTTTTTTCTCTCTTTTTTTTCTTTTTTTTCTGTTTTTTTTTTATATATAAAATTCCACAATCAACACAATCCTTTCAAATGTACGAGTGGTCTTCCAAGAGTAGTCAAACGAGTATGTTAGGGGAAGAAAACAAACAATCCAATGAATGAGTATCACTTATAAAATTCATCCTCCCCTAACTCTATGAAGTACATGGTGCAACTAAACAAAGCCGCAAACAAATCAAATCACATGTGTGGGGATGGAGTCGTCGCAAGCTCGATCTCGATGTCCGTGGTCAAAAGTCGACACCCCACACTTGAATGTAGTCACGTCCCGTCTCAAGTAATCAAAACAATGTAAGTCTCGTGCCTAATCCAACCAAACATCCTACACCACTATGAATGAGATCCAGTACCTAGCACGATCCACCAATTAAATCACCCAACCCAATTTGTGCGTATTAGATGTCACGCACTCACGGCTCTCCACAACTGTGTCCATGATGTAATGACATGGAACACCGCCACACCGAAGTGCGCAAGCCTACTCTCACTCACCCTCGCATTCCCCTCGATAATCATAAATGAAGTACATGCGATACGTAAGACTCACACAAATATATCATGAAGTACTCCCTCATCGAACCTCCTCAACTACAAACACCCTCGTGACGCACTAAAGCAGTGATTCTAACCAATCAATGATGAATGCCAAGAATCGTCACCCTATGTCCAGAGGTTATCAAAGAATCCAAGGTTCGAAACAGGGTTTACTAGTGGTCCTACAAGGTAAGTTCTATAAGCAGTGAGTGCTCTAATACACACCTCGCACAGCTGTTCTGTGTGCCACTACGAGGCGGGTTGGCGACTACCTAAGACGTACACATGAATGTTCGGCTTGTTTAGCTCACACCTAGCTCAACTTTTGTAAGAAAACAAGGCACACACTTTAGATTTGAAAATCATTTAAGTGTATTAAAAATAGGTAGGTATTCCCGTAAAGAAAGTTTCTCTATACGTACTAAGGGAAACTCACATTGTCTATCTCGGTCGCAAGTCACGCCCTATGCCTAAATTTCTCACACTCCTCGATTTTACCAATACTAAGATCTTTTTGATTGCCCTTCCTCAAAATTTTTAATTTTTAATTTTTTTTTAGATAATATTTCCTACTCTATATGCATGGTCCGACTCGAAAGAAGACTCGATACTGACTCAATTTGGGTAGGTGGACTCAAAGTAAGAAAACATGCAATCATATAATACGAACACATATATATATCACACAACACTATGACACAAACACACTCTACGACAACGACTACGAAACACACTACGGCACAAACATCCTATATGCAATTGGTTCATGCAGACACATACTTGGCTAATATTCAGAAAATCTCACCCCCACACTAGAATGCTTCGTTGTCCCCAACGAATTCAGAGATAAAACAAAGGGACTCAGCATTCCAATGCGAGGGCGGGCTGGTCTACTCGCTCTCCTCCGAGCCATCCGAGTGGTCACTCGACAAATACATCAACTTCTGAGGTTCCGGAGTCAGTGTCACCCCGCCTTCCCTGCCAAGCTCGTGTAACCACTGATTCTGCCTATGCAGAATGTCACCGAGCTGGCGCTGGTTCCGCCGCGCATGCATAGCCCTTGACTTGGCTTCCCTCTCTGCTTCCTGCCCTCGAGCCACGGCCTTTTTCTCATTTGCAATCATCATCCTTTGCATGGCCTGCAAAGTGGCCTCGAGGCTAGCATTAGGTGCGACAGACGGACTCGACTCCTCACTCACAGCCGGGGTCTTACCCTTACCGCCCCTCTGAGCCCCCTTTTTTGGTGGGGGCCGGCTGCTCTCTACGACTACCTCATCTTTCTTCGGGTCGGGCACCTAAGTCCAGTATCTCGGGGGTTCGGCTGCACGGTCTCCACCATAAAACGCGGCACCAGCCTTAGTGGCCAAGTGCTTTAGCAAATATCCAAACCCGGCTGCCCGACGGTTAGAGTCCCGAAGTCTCGATCGAAAATTCAAATAAATGCGCTTCGGGACGTTGAATCGATGGCCCTCATACCAACACATAGCCATAACACACCACTCAAACCGTATGTCGGTCTGGGTCGAAACGCCCTCAACCCATGCCTCCACAATGTTAACTTAATAACGCGCTCGACGAAGTAAGTGTCTGGCCGAAACCGTCCACTTTCTAACGTCCTGACTCGCATGAGTATCCCACGGCGCTCCCGTCACCCCACCAAAGGCAAATATTGACACTGCGGTCACTAACTCCTCTACATTCATTTTCATGGTGGTCTCAAAGTGACAGTCGCCCTCGAGTGGTGGCCATTGTAGGGCCGCGGCTATGCTAGCCGGAGAGAACACAAAAAAATTCCTACGGGCGTATATGATCCTACGATCATCCAACTCTCCATCCTCCCCATACCCAGACCACTCGGCGTTTGAGTAAATCTCCCACATGAGCTCCGAACTCGCGTTCTCCTTGACGAGCTCACACCAGCCTGCAAGATTCTCTCTTTTCATGAACTCGTGGATTTGTTGGGGCATCTCAGTTTGGAACGGGAAATGCTTTTCTACATTCGCCCCCCTGAACACACTCCCCTCCCGCTTGGCGTACCTATAATGCGCTAGAAGGGTGATACATCGATAGTCATAAAACAATCCTGTCGCCGGGTCAAGGTTCCTAGGACTAGACTCTCTCGTGGCCCTCGCTATTGGCACTCTATCAGGTTCCGCCCTTTCTAACTCATCAGGGTCCGGGGGGGATGGTGAAACCATGCTCCCCACAACCCAAAAGGTCGCATTCTTAGCTAGGTTACCACCCGCGTCCCCCGTCTCTCTCACTTCTCCCTCGGGGATATATTCGTCATCACTATCGACGACTACTTTTTGTTTCTTCCTTTTCCCCCCGGTTATATTCTGACTCGTAGCTACCCCCTTTCCTTAAGCTACGGCCTTTCCCTTATCTTTTCGACTAGACATGGCACACGAATGTAGCACAAATTGACAATCAAATTGACAAAAAGAATTAAGCTACGTGCTCAGTGTCAGGATGTGTGTACTGAAAAGAAACAGTTATGCAATTAACAAATAAGTCCTAGGACTCTAGTCAATCGCCCCCAAGCGCGCTACTAAGCGCAACGATAAAATTGGGCTTATACTCAATCGTGCCTAAGACTCGATAAAAATTAATTGCGAGGGAGAGAAGAGTGTACCTACGTGCCCGGAGCAAGTCTTACGGGCACAATTTTCAGATTCGTCCGACAAGAAGGACCGATTTGGTCGTCAGAAATTTTTTTCTTCAAATTATGCAATCAAGTTGTGCCTTTTGCCCCTTGCGGTGTCCTCTTCGGAAGCCCCAAGTCAATTTCGCCGAATTCAGCCTCAATTTGCCCAATTCAGATGTTCACTCGAAACCCTAACCTTGCCCCCTTCTTCAACTCACCACCAATCAATCCCAATCTGATTTGTGGGCATAATGGTGAAGGAGAGAAGAGGTGATGGGTTATGTTGTTGCAGCGGTGGCCGGAGAATAGAGAGAAAGAAGCTGGATATGGCGGCGGTGAACCTGTGGTGGTCTGCGATGGTGGTCGGGGTCGGGGTCTGGGTGCGCTGGTGGTAGGGTGGCAGAGGAGGGAGTGAGGGGTGAAGGACTGCAGGGAGTGAGGGTCTGCAGCCGTAACTTCGCCCGTTGGTGAACGCGGGTGTCTCCCGTCGGTCTCGGAGAAGGGGGGGAGGTAGGCGCCGGCGTTTCTGGTTTGCGATGGCTTGGAGCTGGTGCGGCCGGAGATAGTGCGGCTGGCGGTCGGATAGTGTTTAGGACGGACGGCGATGGTGGTTGTGGTCGGAGATGGAGGTCGCGGTGGTTATGGTGGATGGTTGCGTCGCATCTTTTTGGAGGAGGAGATTGAAGTGTCGGGGAGACTGGAAGAGAAGGGCAGTTCAAGTTATCAATTTGATAACTATATTTTTGATAAATGACAATTAACACCCCCCCCCCTTTTTTTGGATCAAATTGCAACCATTCAAGACTAGGTCGTGCGACCTAGTGGGTAGGTCGTGCGACCTAGTTAAAAAATCTGCTTCCACCAACTAGGTCGTGCGACCTAGTAACTAGGTCGTGCGACCTAGTTACCAGCCCGCAAAATTTTTAACTTCTCCCGACTTGCTTTTTCTTGAATTTTTAGCTCGAAACAGCCTCCGATAAGCTCAAACATGATATTTCACCCCCACACTTGGTCTCCAATATGCCTATTCACCATCTCGACCCGTAGCTCATGATTTTAACCTCTTTCGCCCTTTTCGGATGCTTTTTATCGCTTTTTCTTCACGAAAACATCCTTTCTCGCCTTTTTGACCGTTCCTTTACTTTTTTCATGGATCTCCTCGACCTCGAGACTCCATTTTGAATATAAACAATTCCCAATGTCCGGGGAATTCTTTATTCCACAAATTTGCTCTTCTAAAGGCCCGTTTGGCGATTCCGGATGCTTTTCGTCACTTTTTCTTCGCGAAAGCATCCAAATTGCCATAACTCTCGCGTCCGGACTCCGATGCATGCGATCCACCTATCAACAGAAAGCTCTCGACAACCCCCACCTAATGGCACTCTTCAATTTAGCTCACGGTCTTGTTTGCAAAAATTTGCCTCGTAATCCGTGCCAATGTGTCTGCTTTCTCGGTTTCGCTATACATTCTTCGCTTGCATCAAGAGGGGGAGTCCGGATACGCGCCTCCCCTCAGGTGCGTGTGTTGAGTGCGTGTTGGTACATTATTTTTCCCCCAATTCTTCATTCCGGATCCCGATACGCCTTTTTAGCTGCTTTTTCTCGATTTTTGTGAACTTTTCTCCGTGCGCATCAAGAAGGGGGATCCGGAATAGGCCTTTCACCTAGGAATCCTGCACATACTCATTATAAACATTAAATCCACTCTCCCGCACCTCTCATATAAATCAAACAAAATACAATAACAAAACAGAATTGAAAAAACTATACTAAAGCAGTAAATAGGTTGGGTTGCCTCCCAACAAGCGCTTTGTAATTTAAGGTCGACGGCCCGACCCAGTTACCTCAAAAGAGCTCAAATATCGGGAATTGCTTTGAGGCGCTCAATCACCCCAATGAAATTCCCGTCCACGTATGGCTTTGCTCGCTGTCCGTTCACCTTGAATTGGTCCCCATTCTCAGCTTCTACCTCAAGTGATCCCCGTGGGTAAACCTCAGTAATTGTGAATGGACCACTCCATCTTGACTTCAGCTTGCCCGGAAATAATTTCAGACGTGCATTGAAGATCAGTACCCTTTGGCCCACTCTGAAGTCTCGTGGAATGATGTGCTTGTCATGCCATTGCTTGGTCCTCACTTTGTAGATCTTGGCACTTTGATATGCCATCAGTCTGAATTCTTCTAACTCCAGCAACGTCTGCTTCCTTTTCTCACCAGAGAGCTTGGCGTCCATGTTCAACTTCTTTAGCGCCCAAAATGCTTTGTGCTCAAGTTCCACCGGGAGATGGCACGATTTCCCAAAAACGAGTTGGTAGGGAGACATGCCCAAGGGAGTCTTGTACGCAGTTCGATACGCCCATAAACTATCATCCAAGTGTAGGGACCAATCTTTGCGTCCCGGATTGACAGTCTTTTCTAAAATTCCCTTGATCTCTCGATTGGACACTTCCGCTTGCCCATTAGACTGCGGATGGTAAGCCAATGATATCTTGTGCGTATTCACTCCATACTTGCTCAACACATTGGCAAAGATCTTGTTAACAAAATGAGATCCCTCATCGCTGATAATCGCTCTAGGTGTCCCGAATCGTGTGAAGATATTCTTGCGCAAAAATCTCTCAACTGTAGCACCATCATTTTTGGGCATGCCACTGCCTCTACCAACTTGGTCACATAATCCACAGCAAGAAGTATATAAAGATTGCCAAGTGAGGGAGGAAATGGCCCCATAAAGTCAATTCCCCACACATCGAACGGTTCTACCTCTAACACGAAATTCTGAGGCATTTCGTTTCGGTTAGAAATATTACCTGTTCTCTGACACCGGTCACACTGCTGCACAAATAGATGGGCGTCTTTATGTAAGGTTGGCCAAAAGAAACCACTCTGAATTACCTTAGAAACTGTGCGTGATTTGCCGAAATGTCCCCCACAGTTCAACTCGTGGCAATGTCTGAGGATCTCTAACGTGTCCGGCTCCGCAACACAACTCCGCAATACATTATCCGCTCCCAGCTTGAACAGATAGGGATCATCCCAGAAGTATTGGCGCGCATCTGCAAAGAATTTCTTCCTCTGGTGGTAAGTCATGTCCTTGGGTACAATGTTGAGTGCCTTGAAATTTTCCAAGTCAGCAAACCAAGGCACAGCTGCAACCACAACCATAAGCTGTTCATCGGGAAATTCCTCTCTGATAGGCACCTCCTCATGCTTCTCGTTCTCCAGTCTTGACAAGTGGTCCACAACCACATTCTCTACCCCCTTTTTATCTTTGATCACCACATCGAACTCTTGCATCAATAAAATCCACCGGATCAATCTTGGCTTGGCGTCCTTCTTGGTGAGAAGGTACTTGAGGGCTGAATGGTCCGTGAAAATCGTCACCTGAGAACCCACAAGATATGGACGAAACTTGTCCAACGCAAATATGATGGCCAACATCTCTTTCTCCGTGGTCGCATAATTAACCTGTGCATCATTAAGAGTACGACTGGCATAATAAATGACGTGAGCTACCTTATCCTTCCGCTGGCCCAGAACTGCTCCCACCGCATAGTCACTAGCATCACTCATGAGCTCAAATGGTAGGGTCCAGTCTGGTGTGGTGATGATAGGCGCGCTAATCAGCTTTTCCTTGAGCAAATCAAAAGCTGACTTGCACTCCGCATTAAAATCAAAGACTGTCTCCTTCTCAAGCAATCCACACAAAGGCTTCGTGATCTTCGAGAAGTCCTTAATGAAGCGCCGATAGAACCCTGCATGTCCCAAGAAACTCCTTACCCCTTTGACAGAGGTAGGGTAAGGAAGCTTCTCAATCACCTCGATCTTCGCTCTATCCACCTCTAATCCTTTGCTGGAGATCTTGTGGCCCAAAACAATACCCTCAGTAACCATGAAGTGACACTTCTCCCAGTTGAGCACTAGGTTGGTGTCAATGCATCTATCTAGAACCCGGTCCAACTGTTGCAGACAGTCTTCGAATCCGTCACCATAGAGCGAGAAGTCATCCATGAATACCTCGAAATTTTGCTCCATCATGTCAGAGAAGATCGACATCATACACCTCTGAAACGTAGCCTGTGCGTTGCATAACCCAAAAGGCATGCGTCTAAAAGCGAAGGTCCCATAAGGACAAGTGAATGTCGTCTTATCCTGGTCAGCTGGCTCAATTGCTATCTGGTTGTACCCAGAGTACCCATCCAAAAAGCAATAATGTGAATGACGTGCCAGCCTATCCAACATCTGATCAACGAATGGGAGGGGAAAATGATCCTTCAAAGTGGCATCATTGAGCTTGCGGTAATCCATGCAAACTCTCCACCCAGTAACAGTACGAGTAGCAATCTGATCACCTTTTTCCCCTTCCACCACAGTTATACCTCCCTTCTTAGGGACACACTGCACCGGGCTAGTCCATGTGCTGTCGGAAATGGGATAAATGATACCCGCCTCCAACCATTTAAGCACCTCTTTCTTCACCACCTCCTGCATGTGAGGATTGAGGCGGCGCTGAAACTGAACTACCGACTTCTTATCTTCCATGAGCCGAATCTTGTGCTGGCAAACTGTGGGGCTGATCCCCTTGATATCTGCTATGGTCCATCCCATAGCTGCCTTTCTCTCCTGTAGTACCTTGAGAAGCTGCTCCTCCTGTTCCCTGTCCAAACATGAAGACACAATCACAGGTAAAGTCTCATTAGATCCCAGATATAAATATTTTAAATGTGCAGGTAAAGGTTTTAACTCAAAAATAGGAGCAATATCAAGAGAAAGAATAAGAGTCTTCCTGCTTCCCTCATTAAAGAGGGGTAAGGGCTGGCGCCAATGGGTCTCCATAGCCTGCTCTTTTTCGCTAGATTCAAGTAGAGAAAGCTCCTCATATAGTCGCTCCAATAAAATGTCTTCCTCCTCATCTGGTGTGTATGCCTCCACCCCAAAACATTGCTCACTCACCGCATACGCGGGAAACTTCATAGCTTCAAAGACGTTGAAAGCCACCTTCTCATCATTGATCCTCATAGTTAGCTCTCCGTTAGCCACATCAATGATTGTCCTCCCTGTAGCCAAGAACGGACGACCCAAGATAAGGGGGACATCATCGTCGGCCTCCATGTCTAGGATCACAAAATCAGCGGGGAAAATAAGTCCCTCGACTCTCACAAGCACATCCTCCAACACACCCCTTGGGCGTTTGATGGTGCGGTCAGCCATCTGCAAGCACATCCGAGTGGGTTTTGGATCTCCCACACCAAGCTGCTCAAAAGCTGATGTAGGCATTAAGTTTATGCTAGCTCCAAGATCACACAATGCCCTACCATGAAAGGCATCTCCCAAAGTCACAGGAATGATGAAACCACCTGGATCTTTCATCTTCTTTGGTAGCGCTTTTTGAAAAACGGCGCTACACTCTTCATTCAGAGTCACTGTCTCAAAATCATCCATGCGCCTCCTATTGGAAAGGAGGTCCTTGAGAAATTTAGCATACTTTGGCATTTGTGATATGGCCTCTGCAAAGGGAATATTGATATGCAGCTTCTTGAAGATATCCACAAACTTCTTGAAGTGCTTTGCATCCTCTTGGCTCTTCAACCTCTGCGGGTATGGAACACGCATGCTATACTACCTAGGCTTTTGGTTCTCTTTCGACTTCCTACTCGTGTCCTTTGATTGGGGAATCGCGGTAGGCACGGGAATTGCTCCATCCAACGCCTTTTCGGTTGCCTTAGTTGCTTCTGCTCGCGCGTGGCTAGGATATGGGGGATCCTCGGTAGTGATGCCACTGCGAGTTGTGATGGCATTTAGCTGCTCATTAGGAGTGATGGTATTTGCTGGAAGCATACCTGGTGGAAGCTTGATATTTTGATTGGCAATCTGCCCAATCTGAGTCTCGTGGCTCTTCATTGTGGCTTGTATTGAGACAATCGTGCTCTCCATCCTGTCTTGATTAGCTAGGAGCTTTCTCAATAAAGCATTCGTCTCTTGCTCTTCTTTTTGTGGAGCCTGCTGTTGTGGAACTTGCCTTTGCGCTTGATATGGAACATTTGGTCTCTGACCGGGTGCATATAATCCACTGTTCGGATTGGCGTAGCTGAAGTTGGGGTGATTGCGATTGTTGGGATGATAGGTGTTAGGACATTGCTGCTGTCGCATAAAATTCACATCTTCAACACTATTATCATATCCCTGGCTTTCATCTGCTAGTAATTCACCCATGGGCTTCTGTGATGGAGGGTGCATGCCGTGAAATGCTGAGGTCATGGATTCCAGCTTTTGTTCCATAGATTTAATCTTGTTGACTAAGGCTGCATCCCCCGGTTTGGAGTACCTACGAGTTTCAGTTCGTGTAGACTCTCTCTTTGACACGTTGTTCAGCAGATCTTGAGCTCGCTGTGCTCCAAGCCCCATAAAATTACCTCCATCTAGCATATCTAACTGGTCAGCTGTCTCCTTGTCTAATGCAGTGTAGAAATAATGGAAGAGCTTGTGCCATGGCTCCCCATGATTCGGACATCTACGGAGAATTTGGCTGAACTTCCTCCAAGCATCTCCCAATGAGCTGTCTTCTTCCTGAGTGAATTTTGCAATCTCAGCCATCTGCTGAGCGACTCTGGATGGTGGCAAATACTTCTTCAGAAACTCATGACAACAATCCGCCCATGTCACTATGCTACCAGCTGGCAGCTCCATAAGCCACTTCTTGGCTTTTCCAGATAAGGAGAAGGGAAATAGTAATAGTTTAACTGTTTCATCTGGAACTCGCTGGTCGTGCAGGGTTGATGTGATTTGCTCAAATACGAGCAGATGATAATTGGGATCATCTCCTGGAGCTCCGTTGAATGCGCACTCATCACGAACCATATTGATCATATGTTGGCGCAACTCGAAGTGTTGGGCATTGATCTGTGGCCTGACAATGGTAGGCTGATAACACGCTGGAGTAGTCCTGAAATAATCCACCATAGGGCGTTCTTCAATCTCGGCATTGTTCTGCCTGTTGTTTCCCCCATTATTCCCATTATTGTTCCCATCGATGTTCGCCACTTGTGCCCCCACACCAGGACGTGGTTGTGGATTTGGGGGAGCCAAGCGATCCATCATTGCCTGCATCTCAGCCATTTGAGCCCTCAGCTCCTCAGTTTCTCGTGCTTTATTGGCTGCATCCTCTACAGCTGCTGCTCTAGCTGCCTCCGCATCCTGCATACCTTTGCGGATCCTCTCAAACTCAGCTCTAGTTTCGTCATCCATAGCAACTGAGCTTGTCTTCCTCTTGTCTCTACGTTGTGCGCGTAACAAAGTTTCCGGGTCCTCAAGTGTTGGGTGCAAAGGCTCGTCTCGAGAACAGGACATGCACCGTGAAGTTCAACCTGAAAACACAGATTACACACAGAAAGTAGGTGAGTAACAGATATAAACTGAAAAAGTAAATCCCTAAAGAGAAAAATAATAACTAATTTATTTGAAGTCCCCGGCAACGGCGCCAAAAACTTGACACGCTCCAACTGCAAGTGTACAACTGTCGTGTGTAGTAATAAATTCCGGAAATACGGGTTGTCGAACCCAAGAGACTTCGTCGTAAATTAGCTATTAAATTCGTTCTTTATGTGGGCAAAGCGCAGTTGTGTTGTTCTAATGATCCTACTAAAATTAAAAACAAGTGTCTCAATTAATCAATTTAATTGCTTCACGATTAATAAAGATGAACGATTATAAAATTTCTCAATGTTTGGAAAAGTCAGGATATCTCTACGGGTCACTAGGTATTTCACACGATATTGGATTTATGTTTTGTTAACACGATGATTTATTATTCTAGCTAAACGAGCATGAATGTGTTGAAGATGTCTCAACCAACACCAATACTTAAACTAGCAAAGCCGATGTCTCTAGCCTAAACAAGTTCAAGTATGCATTAAGATCATTACTCTACTCTTCGTTCTTAGCTAACTAGCAAGATTTCTCAACCCTAGATACGGCTAGTGTGTATTTCAATTTTCCGGGCAATGAATATTGATGTCTCTAACATTCATAACCTAGCTCTATCCTAACAATACGTCTATTGATAGCAAAGATGAATTAAACACATAAAATACACATAGCTAGATAAAAAGTTCATCAATTAAGCCAAAAGCATGAAATCAAATCCATAAATCACAAATATCGTGATTAAACCCTAGCTCCCTACGAGATACCCTGAGAAAAGTGTTTAGCTACTCAAAAACATGATTCACGTACAAAGTTTCGTGATCAAATAACAAAAATAGAGAAGAAACGGAGTTTTAGAGGTCAAACGAATGATTCCAAGCCTCCTTGATCGTCTCCTAAGCTCCAAGCTCTCTTCAATGTGATAGAGTACGTGATAATCCCCAAAAACATGCCCTAACCAAGTATAATACGTTCTCCCAATGTTTAGAACAAGTTAGGAGTAATTACAAAGCAACCCCAAAAAGTTACAAACAAAATTCTGCCCGAACTAGGTCGTGTGACCTAGTTAAGTAGGTCGTGCGACCTACTGTGCTGCCCAGAACAGGTCGTGTGACCTGTATAGTAGGTCGTATGACCTACTGAAACAAGCTGAAATCTCTAACTAGGTCGTGTGACCTAGTAACTAGGTCGTGCGACCTAGTTGCTTCATCAAATTTTTCCATCTTCTTCCCACTTGTTCCTCTTGCTTCCGAATCACTTCCCGGGCATCGTTTCTTCATTCAATCCTCCATTTTGAGTTCTCCTCATGCCTCAACACTCGTATCATCTTATCTTGAGCCTCTCTAGCACTTGATCCATCAACTCTCGCTTTCCTTCCCAAATCTCGAGCTCTCCTTACTTCCGAAGTTCGTTTCCTCTATCCACTTGCTCCTCGCGTGCTCCGGCCCTGAAAATCACAACACGAACACCCCGCGAAGATCAAATGTGACAAAATAAGATAAATAGCACGTAAAACAATGCAAGAAACGCCCGGACTTCACATTTTAGCATACAAACTCATTTTCTCAAATAAACACATGATCTACTCGAAAAGACGCAACATTCTCCATTATGAGCACACAAAACGTAGCAAAATAAGCAATAATATAACTCCAAAAACGGAGTTATCAGTTAGTTAGACTTTTGCCTTTTTAAAATGAACAAATATGATGTTATTCATTTTTGTTGCACAATTTAACAGTGAATGGGTTAATTTATTTTACAGAGAAGAACATGGTACAAAAGAGAGATCCATTTTAGGAACATGCTGAGCAATTGGAGGGTCCATTCAAATGTAAATGTTGTAAACGTGATTTTCCTGGGGGCATTACGGGGGTGAAGTCATATTTATCTGGAATAAAAGGTCGTGATGTTGAGGTTGTTCGAAAGATCCAAAAGAAATACAGACAACTGCATTTTTAGCAATTGGAAGTTCTAAAAAGAAAGCTAAAAAGACCCCAAGCAATGACATTTCATGTGAGTTTCTTATGAGAAAGTCACTATTATCAGGAGGATTACACCAATCGACCATGTCTGAAATGTGCAAAAAGATCGATAAAATTTCAGTTGATAAGTTGCTCACCAAGACAGTGATTTTGATTAATTTGACTTTCAATCTCGTACATACACCATCTTTTATTGCTTACATAAGGTCAGTAGCTGAATTCGGAAAAACTTATAAATTTCACATTTATTCGACTTTACTTGCAAAATTGGTCCTAGAGTCTAAGATAGATGCTGCAAGAGAACATGCAACACCCCTCAATTCCCGAGCTTTCCGTTTCGGACCGGAGAGCCCAGGAGGGTGCTACTTAAAATGAAGCGGCGGAAATCGTGAACAAAACATTCCATAATTATTTATATTACATCTCATAATTGTTTCATCATGATATACTAGTACACAGGATGATATTAAACTAAAGTTCGACTAAATAAAAGAACTGCCACTACTAGAAAAGTTCGCGGTCCTTTCTAAGCCGATCTCCCCTCATTTAAACTTGCGGCGGAAAGAAACAAAGACCGTAGTTTTTCGAAAGTCAACAAGAAATGCTGATTGAGAATACACCATAGCATGTAAAGCAGGAAAGCTAAGAAAGGCAATGGGGTTACGTGTTTAAAAACATTTCAGGAGTAACAGCGAATGAGTATAACATTGTAAACTCAAGAACAAGTAACAGTGCCATCAAATAACGTTAATTTCTCGTATAACAATTTTGTTTACCCTGATACGTCATAAGTATCCCATAAAATCTCCCACGAATGACATGTCAATTAATCACACGACTTACAAATAACTGCTCCCAAACAGAGAAATCGAATTATCAATTATTGCACAGTGCCCGGGTAGACCAGTGACCACAATCAGACATTCTAGACCTTAAGTGTTGCAACACCCTCCTAAGAGCGTCAATCAAAGGAGTGGTATCTAGAAGCATTACTCCAGCCTAGGGAATCATCACCCAATATAAGTAACTCCGGGGATCGAACCCGATTATCTCTCTAGGGACTAAGCCCATGGAATCATCACCTAATATAAGCAACGTCCCTGATTCGTACAACATTACGTGATTACTGATTTCGGATCAAGTGTGACAAGTATTTCAATATCAAATAATATTTTGAAGATCTTAAAACAAGCAAACACATTTATCAAGTAGGGGATGAAATACGACAACTATTTTCCAATTAAGCAAGTAGTTGACACGAAAGAAGATGGCACGTAAGGCTAAGCATGTAAAACTCACCTGATGTCGACTCAGCAGTTAGTACGTAGGATGATCGACAAAGCATGTGTTCTGTCGCCTACAATTTGTCAATTATCACACGAGTAGTACTTCTAAACAAACAAACACACAAACCGATATGAATGCTTAGCTAGGATAAAATCTAAATAGAAACCCTTACGATCCCCAAAGTAACGATTTTAAGAAGACGTAAAATATTAATTTTCCATTAATTAAATCAACAATTGAAAATATTGTTAAATTATGATTTGCGACTAATTTTCATCTTAATAAGAAGTACTACTAATTAATAGGATTTCCATTAAGTCACAAAAATAACTATTCTTGTAATTGTAAAAGTAATATTTACATAAATCATTTCCAATTTACAACTAATTGGTTTTATTTCATGAAAACAATATCCAATTTTAAGAGGTTATAAATGTTTATTAATATTTAGGAACATACTATTAAAGTGACATTAATAACCAAACATTATTTCTCAATTGATTATATAATTATATATGTACAAATGTATCTTTTGTGGAGTTAGTTTTCAAGAAAACGAATTGTAGTATTCAGTTATAACTAATTTCAAATTTATAAAGATTTAAGCTTTTATTTTTTATTACAAAAATATTTATTTTTACTTATCTATTTAAAATAGTTAATTAGCTAACGTTATATAATAATGTGGACAAAATATTATTATAGAATTAATATAGTTTAGATAAAGGACAAGGGGCTCCCCCATAATATAACTAGTTTTAGTTCTAATACTTTGTACCCTCCGAGTTTCTGAAATGACAATAGAAACCCCATTCACATGGTCAGCAATTTTTTTAAAAGATGAACACCTCCCCCAAAGTTTATGAAAAGTACAAAACTCACCCCTCAATACACTTACGTACCCTTCTTCTTCATCCCACCCAAATTCATTTCATGAATCTTCTAAAACATTGATACCCATGTATTTTTGACCACCTAGGAACCTAATTCATGTCAAAATAAGAAGATTCTAGCCAATAATCGATCAAAACAGTTATCGAATGATAGAGAAATCGTTCGCCGAAGTCGGGTCAAAAAATCGCCGGAAACTATGGCACTCCGGCGTCTTAGTGGCCGGTTTTTGGTGTCTCCTTGGTTCGTCGGACCTCAGGGAGGTCGGTGGAGTGTGTAAGAGTGGAGGAGGAAGAGGGGCAGTGAGGTTTGGAGGTGGTTTGGGTGTGTTCGGGTTTCGGGTCGGCGATGGCATTCGGGTCTGATCGGCGGTGGCCTTTGGCCGCCGATGCTTCTGTTGTCCTTGGGCTCTGGAGAACAGAGAGAAAGGGAAAGGAAGAGGGTTCGAAGGGAGAGAGAGATAGAACAGAGCCGGAGGGGGATGTAGGGGGTTCGGGTGGTGATGGTGGTGAGGTCGAGGGTGGTGATGGTGGGGTTGGTGTTGTGTTGGTCTCTGCTGGGTTTTTGAGAGATAGAGAACAGAGGTGGGGGAAGGTGGAGGCAGAGAGGGTGGTGATAGTGGTGTGGTCGATGGTGGAGATGGGGTGGTGATGGTGGAGGTGCCAAAGGTGGAGGTGGAGGTGGTGTAGTGGTGGCGGTTGTTGGTGATGGTGGCAGTGGGGGTGTGGTCTCTGCTAGGTTTTACCGGGAGGAGTGAGATTGAGAGGGAGGTGGGTGGTGTTGTTGGTGATGGTGATTGTGATTGTGGTGGTGGTGGTGTTATGCCAAAGGGGAAGGGGAGAAGAAGGTGGTGATGGAGAAGTGTAGGGGGAGAAGAAAAGTGTTGGTGGTGTGGTTGAATTGGAGACAAAGGGGGGTTTTTATAGAAGAAAGAGTCATGCTACACATACCGAACTTATCACCCGATGATGTGCCGAAATAGCCACATCAGCTTATATTAATTAATAATTTAAGGGGATTGTTTATCTTTCTCTCTCCACTCTATCTCTATATATCTCCCCATCTCTCTCCTCTTTTCTCTGTACACCATTGCAACAATCAATCCCCTGCACTCCTTCATCTCCTACCCATCTCCACAGTCGATCAACGATCACTTTCAAAGATATGCTTCACAAATTCGTAAATTTAAATGACTAGCAGCAACACTTCATAAGTAAATTTGTTTACTGATGAAGAGAAATTGCAGAGAATTCTAGCTCATATCATAGATCCAAACCACGAGAATGATTTAGTCATTCTTGTCATGAAATTGACTGCATTTTTTGAGATTCTGAACAAAGTTTTCAACATGTCTTTCACATACTATGGATCGGAAAAATATTAAGGTTCAAAGGGTGAGAAATCGAAAGTTTTGTTATATGCAGTTAAAGTCGTGACAAATCAAGAATCGGAAATATGTTTCTTGTAGAATTAGACACAGTTGGAGGCGGGTGAGCGTTTTGGCTTGTCCTGCAATGGATTAACAAGATGGAGACGGAAGTTGAAGTCTTGGAGATGAAAATTGATTTCGGGGATTACATTAAGAGAAGAGAGAGATGATAGAGGCGATTAAGAGAGATATAGAGGGGAGAGAGAAAGATATATGATCTCTTAATTAGTAATTAGTATAATCTGATGTGGCCCTTTCGGCAGCTCGCCGGGTGATAAATTCGGCGTGTATAGCATTTTTGTAGAAGAAATTGAGGAGAAACTATGATGGTTTTGGATGGAAACTATGGGTTATAGGAGGAGTAGGGAGGTAGAGGTGTACGGATGGACGGTTGTGGGAGAGAAGGAAGGTGATGAATTTTGTAAGGGGAATAGGAGGAGGAAGGGGGATGCATTTAATTCTTAGAGATGTAGGGAGGGAGAAGAGATGGAGATGTGTGAGGGATGGTGCGGGAGTTGTCTCCCGGTGAAGGAAAGAGAGAGAGAGAAAGAAGAGAGAGACGCAAGAGAGAAAAAGAAGGAAGGGAGGAAGAAAAATAAATAATAATAAATAAATAAATAAATAAATATAAGTACGGGTTTTGGGTGGGGTTGTAACTAAAAATACGGGTACATATAATAATAAAGTATATATTACCGGGTTATATTATTTTACGGGTCGGGTTTGATAAAATACGGGTTGAAGAAAATTATACTATACGTATATACATACAACTACTTAGCTAAAATACAATCACTTCCCCAAATTTTAATTAACTTAGTTTCTACTTCTCTAAACTACGATCACCTCCCTATTCTTCAAACTAACAACTTTATATTTTTGAAAACTGCAATTAAAACCCCCAAATTTTTATCCAACTATTTTATAACTTTCCCAAAAATACAAATTCACCCCCAATTTATAGTTTAATTTATTTATAACTCATGTAAAACACAATTATGACCCCAAACTCTATTAAAAATTATTAAATTACCCTCTCGCACAAAATTGGGGTATTACAAAACACATGTAATAGAGAGTTGAAGCATTCCCGTGCGACAATATCTGCTTCTAATTTTCTCATGCTCCAATCAATTGTTGATCAAAAAGATGTATTATGTTTGTTGGTGGCATCTTCAGAATGGAGTGGACTTGATTATAATAGAAATGAAGCAGGGGAAAATGTCAAAAATATAATTCAAAGTTCAGAATTTTGGAACCAAGTGAAGGAACACCTAGCACCTTTGAAACCATTAGTCCGAGTTCTTCGTCTAGCAGATGGTGATGGTTCAACTGGAGGATATCTATTTGAAGCCATGGAAATGGCCAAAGAATCAATAAAGAACCATTGTTCAAATAATCTTGAAAATACACACACATATTGAAGATATTTTAGAAAAGAAGGCGTGACAATATCTTCCATGCAATACATGTTGCTGCTGCTTTTCTCAATCCTGCTTATATGAATAGCAACGATTTCAGAGAAGACTGTGAAATAAAAGAAGCAATCATTTATATGCTTGACAACTTGGTGCTGGTTGAAGAAAATGAAAATTTCATAAGACAAGTTCAACTTTATCGCATGAAAAAATCCACCTTATTCACAGAAACAACTCTTGCAATGTTTAGAACATCTCATCCGCATAAGTTAATCATTCTTTCTCGTAATACCATTCAATGTTGTACATTGTTCTTTCCATTTTTTTTTCAATTTTATATATATTTTTTTTTATCTTTTACAGGAGTTGGTGAGATTATTGTGGTGATTGTGTTCCTATCTTACGCAAATATGCTATTCCAATATTAAGTCAGTCTTGTAGTTCTTCTTCATGCGAAAGAAATTGCAGTGCATTTGAAGCTGCCCAAACAAAAAAGAGGAATAGATTGACACTAAAATTCTTAATCAATTTAGTGTATGTGAGGATGAACACAATGGTGATGGAGAAATTTGGCACATTGGAGTCACAAGATTTAGTCCCCATTGATCTTCAAAGCCTTGGTGAACTTCCTGACTACTGCGAGCCCCAACACGATAAGGAGAATTACCTTTCTGACTCAAGCACTGATCTTGCACATGGTGATATATCTTCTTAGATTATTAGATTTCATAAAGTTTAATTTCTAGAATCAGGAAGTCCCAACTTCTGTTACTACTTTTTTTTTTGAAATTAAACTACTTTGTGTAGCTTAAGCCTGAATAGTTCCTTTTATCTCAACGACTTGTTGCTATTTATAATTGTGTACCTTGAATTTTAACTTTTTAGTGATCCGTATTTTTGTTGTGTGTTTTTGAATAGGCAATAAGTATTATACATGTACGTATGTCTTTGCCGTAATAATAAAATTGCAATATTTTAATCCGAATTTTTGTGACGATTTTACAAAAAAAATCGAATAATACTTGTACGTATACGAATCCGTTTCTTTCACGTCCCGTATTTTACTAACTATGATATTATGAAGTATTTGTTAACTGTCTTTCTTATTCTTTACACAATATTTGAGCATAATTTTTCTTCATGTTTATACCTATTTGAGTTGCCCAAAACAAAATATGACACATTACATCGCATGCAAACACATTAAATTTCAATCACTGGAGCTGTTGTAGACCCATGAATTTAGGTCCCAACTCTGTCTTTGAAGCCAAAATAGCCATAATAATAGTACCAAACAATTATTATGTTTGGGAGAATAATTAAGTAACCACATGTCTTGCTCAAAGAGTTCCAAATTGAGTTAGTACAATAGCACAAAGAAGATTTTGTTTTAGCTTCTCTTCTACACTTCCAAACCATCATGTTATTTGACAAATTATACCTGAAATTTTCTTGAATGGAAAAAAGAATATCACAAATCTCACTTTTAAGTATTAAACAAACCACACAACATAAAGAAATCAGAAAAGTAATGAACCAACTTGAGATAGTAAAATTGTTAGAAAACGGCAGCAAAAGACCAAGAGGAGCGAAGAGACGATGAACACGATGAAGAAATAACACGAGAATTAACGTGGTTCATTAGTTTTTTAGGCTAGCTACCTCCTCGACCAAAACGAACCAATTTTATTTATGAGAAGCCAGTACATTCAACCACACACAATATGTCTTGACCCTAGGTCTTTAAATAGGCCTAGGATAATGACTTGTGCCCAAAAAAACGAAGAAACATTCCAAAAAACGAACAAGGAGACAACCGAAACCGCCCAGTTCCGATGTCTTCGCACGCACGAAGACACTGGAAGTACCAATCTTCGCGTCTTCGTTCTTCTTCCTTGCTTCACCGTTTTGTCCAACAATTTGCTAGGAGCTTGAACCATAACAAATCTCCACCTTGATTCAAGTTCCCTAGCAACCAATCCAATGCTCTCATCAATCCAATCAACCAATAGATAAATTTCCAAATTTTGCGGTATTAGAATATACTCACTATGCGCCACAACAAGCACATCTTTGCGTCTCGATAAACGCAGATACTTTGTGTGTCTCAATCAACACACCCTAATACACCATGAAACAATGCATCTCCCCAACGTCGTTACAATGACACTTAACGAAAAAAGTGCCCATCAACCAAGTCATGCCAATTGCGCCGCCAATACTTACCGCACCAAGCCGTCAAACGAGACACGCCCAATAACGTGCCACCAATCAATGCATGCCCAATAACATGCAACCAATCAACCAACCAATCCGCGTGTCACAAATCACACGCCCATGATCCTACGCCTGGAGTTCAAGCTTGCACATGAGACCTAGAGAACGAAGTCGTCCTCAGATTTTGTCCCTCCACCTTGAACAGCAAACCCTGCAGATCCTTTGTTCTTGGGACAATTCCACTTCTAATGGCCCTTCTCACGAAAAAACGCACAAACGTCCAATGGTAAGTCGAATCTACCATAGTTCCGATTTCCCTTACCCTTTCCTCACTTGACCATGAATGCGTCACCATCATGATTTTCAAACTTTGACGCCTTGTGCCTCAATTCCCTTGTGTGCAAGGCCGAACAAACTTTCTCTAGGTTATCATCTCCTTCCCAACAACAAACGATTGGACGAAACCCTCAAAAGTAAGAGGTGGAGACACCAACAAGATCAAAGTCGCATCAACATCACTAAACATTGTTGCGATTGTCTAGGTGAACACCAATATCCGTACCTTTAACAACCCGAAGACCAAAGAGACGCTGCTTCAACATCAACTTGTTGGCCACGGATTTCTTTGCGTAGAGATCCTCCAACTTCTTTCATAAGCCAGCCGCCGAGGTTTGATCAGCAATTCCAGTAATCATGTCGTCCGCGAGGCACAACATGATCTTCGAATGCGTCTTTTCCTCCATCTTCACAACTCCGATGCGCTCTTGTCAATGCCCGATTTGTTAGCTAGTGGGGACCACAAATCTTGTTGCTTCAACAAAGCACGAATCTTGATTTGCCACAAGGTAAACCCATTCTTCGCATAAAAAATCAATCTTCATCATGTTCGACATCCCTCCTCACCAATTGAAAACTAACAACCAGACTCTGATACCACTTGTTAGAAAACGACATCGGAAGCACCAAGAGGAGCGAAGAGACGATGAACACGATGAAGAAACAACACGATGATTAACGTGGTTCACTAGTTTTTTAGGCTAGCTACCTCCACGACCAAAACGAACCAATTTTATTGATGAGAAGCCAATACAATCAACCACACAAAATATTTCTCGACCTTAGGTCTTTATATAGGCCTAGGATACTGACTTGTCCCCAAAGATACGAAGAAACATTCCAAAAAACGAACAAGGATACAACCGAAACCGCCCGGTCCCGATGTCTTCGCACAAAGACACTAGCAGTACCAATCTTCGTGTCTTTGTTCTTCTTCCTTGCTTCGCCAATTGCTTCGTCGTTTCGTCCAACAATTTTCTAGGATCTTGAATCACCAAAAACATAACAATATAAAAAAGGAGAGTACCCAAATGGGAGAAATAACTACTTTACATGGAGACTTCACTGCTGATTTTCTCATTTAATGCCACCGCGAAAAGTCTACACAGTTTAATATACGAAACTGTATATTGCAATTGGCAGCCGAAGAAACAGATATTGTTTCTTCTTCCATCATGGTCTCCCCAGGTTTCGAAAAGGCCATGTGATCATCAATGTCGGATTATGATCAATAACATCTTTCAAACCCTCTTATCATAATTTTCTATAATATCTTTCAAACCCTATAACCGTTATTGAATTAATAACAGATAAATACTATTACACACATTAAGGTGAATATGCGTTTGATGTATAAAATTATAGTTTATGTTATGTGGTCCGCATTGCACCTGATAAAATACTCTTAAAATACTTTACGCATATCGTTATCTGACTTTTACTAACAGTTATGTTTGATAGGAAACCTAACATAAAGTGCCCGATTTTGGATCCTTGCCATCAGTTATTTAGAAATCCACGTACACCATCTAGATTGTGATAATGGAGAGAGAGAGAGAGAGAGAGCATGAGCATCCACGGCCATCCACAAATGAAGAAAAAAACTTTGTTGGAGAACTCACGATAATTGACGGCAAAAGCATGTAAATGTTCAGAACTCACGACAATCCACATTATATTCTTGTTTTCTACATCAATGGCTGGAGAAGTTTTCTAATTGCTTCCGCAACGGGTGCGTGTATCCTTTTACACGTTTTTTTAGCTTCCCTTACGCCCAGCTCCTAGAGACTTGAGCCACCAACTTCAAACCTGAGAGGTCTAGGGAAGTGGACTAGAGAAGGGAGAACTTCAAGCAACAAGAGAATGAGTTGAGACAGGAAGCCGCAACGAATAATTTTTCCATGTGCGTACATAGATAGCCAAATGACCCACATGTAGCAAAATGACCTTTTGTTCTCGGCAAAATAGACCTTTTATAAAAGAATTTGTACAATTACATAACTTTCTGCAAGTCTGCCACAAGCACCAGTGGTCTAGTGGTAGAATAGTACCCTGCCACGGTACAGACCCGGGTTCGATTCCCGGCTGGTGCAACTCACCTTTTTATTTATTTCTTCCCATCGTCTAAGAACACTGGATGGAGTTTTTTTCTTTCTTTTTAAACAACGTACTACAGCAATAATGAGATTCATCAACCATCCCTAAATGATTACTTTACTCTCCAATCCACACCATATTTTTATTGATCTGCAAACGTTCGAATAACGTTACAAAGGTGTCCCTCGCTCTTTTACGATGTGGAGAAACATGGGATTGGTACAAGACAGTTGATTACAAACCCATTGATTCGGGCATGTACAAACATGAATTCCTTAATTACAATGATCTGAGGACATCATTGTTGTGAAACATGCAGCACATTGTTGTTACTTCCTCTGGAACTGTTGTATTTGATGAAGTCTTCCTGAGCAAGAGGCACCAAATGCTAATCGTTCCACTCATCGCGATATGTCTCCGGCCGCCCCCTCCTGTTCTGTCTAGCGGCTTCATACACGAGCTTTCTCCATTCTTCTGGCGGTGAACATCCACATTCTCTAGCCAGCCAGTCATAATCAAACTGCAAAAAAAGTGAATATTCCACATTCACCTGCTCTGATCAACATCAGCAATTGCAGAAGTAAGAAAAGATCGAGAGAATGGGAGAGAAGGGAGAGAGCAAAGAAAGGAGAGAAAAGAGTATCGGAACTACATATTTTCATATCAATCAGAAAAATGTACATGGTGCCTCTATATAGGTAGCTAAAACAAAGTCGAAGGAAACGACATCGTTCACTATTAAAACTAGTAAAGGGATGTTATCTCTAATAATTATTGAGACACATAAGCGTCGCAAAGGAGTCAGTAGTCTTGAACTTGGACTTCACTGAAGATGCTTAACATCAGGATAGTACTCCAATGAACCAACTTACGGATTAGGAGATAGACCAACTCATCGTGCAATGAAAATGGTATTAGCCACTGTCCATAGTTGGAGAACTCTGCTGTCTTCTGAGATGATATATCTCGTTTGACAGCAGGAGAGATTTCTTACATTGCCTTCCGAGCTTTCTTCTTCTTGTTCACCATCTTTTCCATAGCAGGCATATCTATGATAGGACCAGGTGACACACCTTTCTTCAGTGCACTACCTCTAGGAGTGACAGAAGCTGGTATCCTTAGATTCTGCGGGGGTAAGATGGAACTGCGAGGCTTCCACACCAGATTATTCTTCATCGAGAACCTTACCTTCTTCATGCTATTCTCGACACTCTTTCCGGCATCATCTCCGGCGAGTTTCTTGCTGCTCCGACCATTTGCACTCAGCGCTCTCTTTCTCTTCTTTGCATTTTTCATGGTAACTTCAGGTGAAGCAAACGACTCAGCTTCAGAAGCAACCCGAAAATTTGAGATGACGGACTCGCTAAAAACTACTTCAGCATCGTCACTTGTGTTACCATTTCTAGAACTATCCCCATTGGCAATAGCTGCATCATCCTCATTTTCTGCTTCAGCAGAGCATTGCTCAGAAACATCAGAGTTCTTGTTCTTCTTTTTCTTCTTCTTATCATCACCATCAGTTGCTTTCTTAGCCTTCTTGTTCTTCTTCACTTTCTTAGCTTCATTAATTTCCACGGCATCTTCAGAAATATCTCCTTCTGTCTCCATATCTATAAGAATCAGTTCAGGAACCTCTTCAGCAACATTAGGAATTAAAATCTCAACCCCAGACGACGCTAAATCCTTCTCCAACCTCAGGAAATCCTCATGCAGACCGAACAAAACCTTCCGGTTCCCCTGGATAGAATCAGTGGATGCCCCCATTTCGTAAAACCTCGCAGGAAAACCCAATGCAAATGCTACAGGCCCAAGCAATACAACATCATCAGCAGGAGGCTGTTCATCACCCAATTTCTTCACCTCAAGAACATTCCTCCCAGTTCTCAGCAATACATCAAACACATTAGACTTAACCTTCCCTAACCCGAGACTTAGTCATGACAGAAAGGAAAGAATCATTACTATTTACCATTTCTTGGACTCCCAAGACACCAAAGAAGAACCATGAAAACAGACACATCCAGAAGTAGGTGTAATACAACCTTCCAACCCAAATCAACATTAGAACAATCAGAGGGAAAATAAATCCCAATGTCGTGTCTATAGCTAACTGCCTTAGTCAAATTCTGAACATCAGTGATGTGCGCCCACAATTTGTAAGAAGCAACCATCGAATCATTGAATGACTTGCACTCTTGATGGTTTGTGGCAGCTAGAACCTCCAATGTAAATTAATGTTGCCACCAAAAGAAACCCTGCTTTGTTATATGCATTTTTGGACCAACAAAATAGGCCAAGTTACCGAAATTCAGAACTTTGAACCCCTTATTCATTATGGACTTCGCCGGAGTGAGATGATCAAGATTAGTTCCCACCAAGAGTGTGTCTTCGACATGAAAAAGTAGCATAGTGATAGAAAACTAATTCTTCTTGAGAAGGAGTTCATGATAAGACTTACATTGTTGGAAGCCCATTTTCCCTGGAACATTGCTTTCACTCACATAATGATTTGAGCATCTTGTGAACTAAATATGTTGACTTGTTTGACATGCATACTTCTTCGTGGGAACCTCCAAGAAAGGCATTGACGACAGCTAATTGTAGAATATGACAGCCTTGTGAAGGTGCTAAAGCCAAGAAAATATTGAAAATATCCAACTTTGCTACTGGAGGAGAGCTCTTGTCCAACCTTTCATTTCGTGTGTAGCCTTCTACTACCAACATTCCTTTGAGTCTCTCAATTTGTCTAACCTCATAGTACTTGATTTTGAGTACCCATTTACACCACTCTCTCTCATATCTAAACGTTAGCTCAATAATTTTCCAAGTATACTTAGCTTCTAGTATCTGCGACAAGCACTGGATTTCTTCCTGAAGACGAGCTATATCCGCATCCTATTTGGGGGGGTGGGGGGGGGGGGGGGGGGGGGGGGGGGGGGGGGAAGGTGTCCTCAAGGCCGTGTAAGTGGAGAGACCATCTTCACATCTTGCCATATCCTGAACTAGACGCTTGAACTCATAAAGCACTTTCAGCATACCCAGGTTTAGCACCCTTGCAGGCATAAAGAAACATTTACAATTAATCGTGTATTTAGGCTTTGCACTAAAGCTTGACACTTGCATAACTTCTCGAGATAATGTATTCAGAACAGTTAATCCTTTCTGATCCCAACGGATACCATAAAACATATATTCAAGATCAGCTTTGTCCGATCTTCTCAGGTTCACATCTAGGAATGGCTGTATGTTGAATGATGTATGATTAGGAAGCGCACTGACACAGAAAATGGGTCCCAAGATGCTTGTCATCTCAGCAAGGGTGGTTCAGTAGAGACTTGGCACTTATAGGAGAACTTATCAAGAACAACAAATCCCTCAAAGGCTGTTGAAAATTACCCAGATCAGACACATTAAGCACATTATCCCTTAAGTCTTGATATAATTTCTTCACAATTTGTGCTAAACTATCATAATCAGAATCTCTAAGCAATTCATCAGGAAACCCAGGAGGAGATACAAACCATCTGAAGATCTGAACTTCACCATATTTTCAAGCACTGCCACGACATAGAAATCCGAACTAAGGTGTACCACAATATTTTCATCAAGAAGATCGAACTTGCCACTCGCCTCTAGCGCTCCTACTACAGACATGTGCCACGAATATTGATTCTTGACAATCATAACTTGAGTTACCAGAATATTACCAAGCATATCACAATCTCCAGAAACTACAGAAGTACTTGAATCGTTGGACGAAATCACAAACACAAAACAATGGAGGAACACTGTCAATGAATTGAAACAATTTTCATGTCCAGACGAATCCTCAAGTGCCATAGCTGAACTGCTAGAATCTTCAGAGACGTCAAAACTCTCCAACAAAATCACAGCGGCAAAACAATTATCAAACACATGATTATCATAATTGAGGGGGGGGGGGGGGGGGGGGGGGGGGGGGGATATGCTGAGAAAGCATCAATCGCCATCACGAAACCTCCAGAAACCCTAGAATCCTCAATTGAAATCAGAAACACAAAATACTGAACAACCACAATCAGCAAGTTCAATCCAGTACGAAAAACTACCAAATCCTCAAGAGACGACCCTTGCACAAATCGGGATCAGCACACGCACTGTAAAACACTTCAATATAGAAGCAGAACATGAACACATAACAAAGGAAAATTAGCAACCAACCTAACTGCAAACCAAAGGCGACATGAGAGATATCAGAGCTCTCCAACGCCATCAATAGGAGAAGCACGAAAGCTTCAATAACGGCCATAAATAGTGGACATGTACTCAAATCAGCAACCAGCAGGACTGTAACCATGATCGATCGCCACCGACCTGTAGCCTGAAACTGCAGAATCCTTTAGAACTGACATCTCCACCAAGAATAACTTGAAACCAGATCTGGAATCTCAAACACCAAAAACAAACCAGTGATACGCTGAACCAAAAACGCCAAATTACAGCCGCCAGATCTCTGCAACCAGGCTCTGATACCATATTAGAATTTCACCACCTGCTCTGATCAACATCCGCAATTGCAGAAGTAAGAAAAGATCGAGAGAATGGGAGAGAAGGGAGAGAGCGAAGAATAGAGAGAAAAAGAGTATCGGAACTACATAACATCATACCAATCAGAAAAATGTACACGGTGCCTCTATATAGGTAGCTAAAACAAAGTCGAAGGGAAACGACATCGTTCACTATTAAAACTAGTAAAGGGATGTTATCATCTCTAATAATTATTGAGAAACATGCGGCAAATTGTTGTTACTTCCTCTGGAAGTGTTGTATTTGATGAAGTCTTCCTCAGCAATAGGCACCAAATGCTGATCGTTCCACTCATCGCGATATGTCTCTGGCCGCACCCTCCTGTTCTCGCTAGTCGCTGCATACATGAGCTTTCTCCATTCTTCTGACGGTGAACACCCACATTCTCTAGCAAGCCAGTCATCATAATCAAACTGCAAAAAAGTGAATCATCCAGTATTTATATCTTCTTCTTCTGGATTTTGAGTGTAAAAGTCGGATATTAAGCTGTGGATAGCAATTTGTCAAATGGCCTAAGAATCTACATTAATGAGTTTTCAGCTTGAAGTTACGCATGTGGAAGAACCTCGGGACTTAAGTTCTTCAAAATTTGACCAAGATCATGTAATGGTTATAAAAGCCAATGGACAGAGTTAGATTGTCAAATCCAGATCTAAGAGTGTCCTGGGAAACAGTCGTCTACATTGAAACTGTGAATACATTGAATGCACGATTCAATCCCAATGATTTCCAGACAATGAGATAGAGAAGCTATGATTCTCAACTATGAGAAGATAATTTGATCCCGTTTTACCTAGTTCCTATATTCTAGCAATTGTTTTCTAATAAACTAGTAAAAAGTAGGGTGATGCTGTTCACACGAACTATTTTGCCAACCACACAAATTATTTCAAATTTAGCTTGGGATGGAAGTTTCGATTCATGCTTACCTAAGATAGATTAGGTGTGTTAGTCTCTTTCTTAGACTCTTCACCGCCAACCCTTTGTTTTCCCTCCCAAGCTAAATTATGGTTATGATTCCAGAAGAATGGTCAGTTTTACTCTGGTTAGGATTCCAGAAGGAAAGAAACTGCAAATGGTTCGACAGTGTTACTCATTTGGCTTAATTTTATAAAGTACTAGTTTATTGATTCACGTCGCAGGAGTTCAGTGCAATGATATTCATATCCTTTAATTGTGAGATAACTTAGACCTTGTTAGAGTTCTGACTGAGATAAAGACAAACCAAAATGTTTGCCAGACATAGATTTGAACGCAATACACAAAGAGCTGAGATTGAGAACGTAGGTCCAGATTTAGTAAACACAACGAATAATCTTTGGGTAAAAGACAAAAACCACCCCTTGAGTATGGGTTATATACAAAAACAACCCTCGTGTTCGGGGATATACAAATACCACCCCTGTTGGATAACAGAGGTAACGGTAAAGTAACGGAGGTGAGAAAAGACAACAATACCCCTGAAATTCAACAAATTTACTTCACTATAAAAGATACTCTCCTCCTTATCTGGTCATTTCATAACCCTAGCTTACTTCAATATTGTTTCTCTCTCACAGCCTCCCTCCCTCCCTCTTCCGCCATTCTTCCCAGATTGAGAGAGAGAGATATTGAGAGAGAGAGATATTGGGAGAGATTGAGAGACAGAGAGGTTTAGGGATGACTGATAGCTAAACCTCCAAGAAGATCAGCGACAGTTTTTACTGGACAGGATATTAGACACTACGGAGGAGGAGGAAGAAGCGGCGTACGATCCGACTGAAAAGGCTAAATCGCCGGAATTGATGAATACTGGCGACTCCGCCGCCGACTGGCTCCGGCCGCCACCCTTTTCACCGAAAGAGACGGTCGGAAAAACAGATCGACCGCCGCCGTTGCTACTAATTTCACCGGCGACCTCTGGGACCGTGCGACGGCGAACCACTTTCAGATCTGGTCTCTGTCTCCCTCCGGCGACCCATCTCTCTCTCTCCGGCGACTCATCTCTCTCTCTCTTTCTCAATTCCAGATCTGGAATTGGTGAGTAGTTATGGAGGTGGAATTGGTGATGGTGGTGATGTGGAGGATGGGAACCAGATCTGGGAGGCAATGGGTGGTGGCGTTTTATTGGATTGTTTTGTTGTTTTATTGGATTCTTTGGCTAAGCTCTGTTTTTTTAGTTACTTCAGCTTTGGCTGAAAATCAAACAAAGTTCTGCATGTTGAAAATCCTGGCCAATCAAACAACCAGTCCATACAATGAGGTATTTTTGGTTTGAAATATGTGGTGGTTTGTTCGGTTTTCAAATTCCCCAACTGAAAAATAGGTCTGGTATAAATTTATCCTTAAACTGACTGAACCAACTCCATCCCGACCTCTCATTGATGTAATGGTCCTTTCATCTCTTAATATCTATAACTGGTGTTGATGCTCTTCTCCTATCATGCCCAGAATACAATTTAAAGTGTTTTAAGAGAAGCCACATTTGGTTGCTTTTGAAACAATATGCTCCCTCAGACAATACGACTAGGTGTTCATGTATTGTTGGGTGTAGTAGTGAATTGGGTCGGTTTAATTGGTGGTGGATGTGGTTTTTGATGAAGTTTATAGTGGTGGTGGTGGTGGTGGTGGCGGCGGTGTTGCTGGTGATGGTCAAGATCATCTACATAGGTGGTCAAGAACACCAAGAACATGAATAAAATAAACAAAAAAATACAAATAGGGGCAAAATGGTCATAAAAAAGACAGATTGCACCCCATACTAATTGATTGTAACATAAGGGTGCTTTTTGTCTAACGTCCATCCACTGACAGGGGTAGTTTTTGTCTCGACAGGGGTGGTTTTTGTATATCCCCGAACACGAGGGTTGTTTTTGTATATAACCCATACTCGAGGGGTGGTTTTTGTCTTTTACCCATAATCTTTTGTTCAAAGAAAGCAGGACGCTGAATCTCGTCTCACTTTCTCAGATCGAAAAATTCAGTACAGATCAGATTTAGTTTGAAGGTTTCAACAAATTTCCTATTGAACTCGCGGTCAATTTACAACCGATTCATGAGTGTGAATATGCAGGGTAGAAAGGAAGAGAGGGGGATTTAAACGCAAATAGAGATGGGTTGGGGATTTGTGAATATTGAATGAAATGACCAGTCACTTCGTTCAAAAAGGCCAAAATAGTCCTGACATAAATATTTCGTATGATAAATAAGAATCCCCCGTGTGGATATCATCATCTCCCAAAAAGTAAACCAAAACACATCCAGCAGTTATAAAAGAACTTGGAATACCCTGGATACTGCCACTGGAATCGGCCAAAGAGTAATGCTACACGTCCAAACGTAATTGGGATATTTATGTTGGTATGTTTAGCATTTTTATTGGCCAAAAGACGGAGTACATTTATAAGTCTGCCGAGAAAACAAGATGACTATTAGCTCTTCACTTTAAAAGCTTCTTCAGAAATTGGGATTGTAAAGCACTCAACAAAAACTTTTTTGATATAAAAGACAGGCAACAAGATTCAAAGCCTGTTAATAAACACACCGCCCAGTACATGAAGTCCCGCACACAGACACTAATCTTGCGTGTTTGGATAGGACTATATTATTGATAGATTATCGGTAGACTTTATCGGATCTGGAACCCTGTTTACCAATTAGAGGGTTATGGATTTATCATTTTCCCGAAAGCTGGAAAATCCAGAACCCTAAACAGAAAATAGGTTTCCAGCCATTATTTTTTAATGCCGAACCCTAAAAAAAAGGAGGTCCAGACTCCGGATTTTAAATCCGGAACACTAAAATACATTCGGAGACCCCGGATTTAAATATTGAGGGAGATCAGCATTTAACTATGCAAGCCTCTCAACAAGTGACAAGTGGCCAAAGTGGGAAATTCGACTTTAACAATAGAGGGAGATACGGATCAGAAACGGGAGATCCGGATTATAAATCTGAGATCTGAATGTCAAGCGGTTTTGACCAAAATTTTGACCCAGCCATTAACGCATCCAAACTGCCTCTAGATTACATCTATTCTAATATACAAAGCCACAACTCAATTGGACTGGATCCAAAAGTGAAACTGCGTCAATTTTAATTGCCACAACATATGTCCTTTTATTTGAAAGAGTGATGAGTATTTATGTAAAATATTTCTCCAACAGATTCTCACCACTATTGATTAAAAATTAAATTACCAAAATACTCCTGTAATTCTTGAAATATACCTAAATTGATCATATTATTATTTATTTATTCACTCAAGTGTATAGCATCTTTAACCTTATGGTGCACAAAAGCTTGTGTGTCAGTGCGTACCATTTTGAATTTTGTTAATTAAACTAGAGCATTGCAGCTTTTCCATTGTGCAGGGATCAGGGAAACGGCATCATGATCCTAGTGTTCACTGCAACATAACAATTTATCCAGAAGGTTATTTACCTCTGATAATCAGCCATGTTATGAGTGTATCGCTTTGGGGTCTGAGATGCCTCCAATGTTCTGTAAAAAGCTTCAACATCAGCCATCATCTCATCAGAAGATGGAAGTGCAATTCGATTGGACAAAACACCAGCTATCCACTTGCTCTGGAGTTCACATAATGGGAAAGGAACAACCTGTATTTATATGAACACCATAATCACTCAAGGGAAATGTTTAAGTTGACAATCGTGCAACTCAGCTTATCCAACTTTTTTTAGCGCTGAATTTTGTCATTCCTTTGCAGGTAAGCTAAACACAAGAAGGAATTCCATTTTGGTTCCTTTCATTTTCCTCAATAAAATCCAGGTCCCTAGTTGTAGGTACAGGTACATGATTAGAAGAAGAACCAGAGTACCAGACCTTCCACGGCAACCCAACAAATGAAAGCCATGGGGCTAAGACTGGTGGAAAGGACATGCTGGTATAACGGTCCCACACAGTTGTCGTCGACACCCACGATGTCATTTGTATCAAGGAAAGGGAAATGATACTTGTACCTGAAATAAAACAAAAAATAAAATGATTGTGACTAGTGGTTGCTTTTGGTGCCCACTACTTTGTTAAGTTACAATACTATGTTATCCACACAACTATTGTGAGATATAAATTTTTAGAAACGCACCCTGTGCAATGCAGTATAATGTCCGCACGGACAGCACCCCCTTCGTGAAAAAACCACAGTACCATCTTCATGGACACTTTCTATCTGCATCAATTACGAAACATAAGCATTTCGAATCAACCAATCTCCACCACTAGAGTAAAGCCACTTGCTTAGCATAGTTTTGTTATTTTTTTTTCATTTCCTTAATCTCACAAATACTAATTCATTCTGAGTGCTTTTTACCATGGAATGGAGCACATATTATCATGGCCAGGTTGCTTTCCCGTGGTTCCTTCTGTTACTGATCGGGATGCTACGTGAACCTCTTTGGCAACTGTGGAAATATCTCTAGAGATATCAACAGCACTTGCAGAACTCCCAATCAGAACTACAACCTGGGCAAGCGAGAACAATACATAAGTACTGGACACACAAATCTAAAGTAACCTTGGAAACTTCAAAAAGAATAAAATATCACGCAAAAATGATACAAAATGTGGAGGTTGCACACAAGATAAAATGGATTTCACCCGATAAATTATATGAACATATTCTTCTAAAATCCAAAATGCCATAAAACTCAATCTAACTAATTTACATTGTCAGACAAAAATCACAATTTCTTGGAGTCTAGGGAACCAGCCTTCCGTGACTAGATATTCGTTCCAAGTATTTCCTCCATGGAAAATAAAATATCAGATTTTTGCACAATTTAAGGCAGCAGGCTGTTGTGCTTGGGAAAATATGGTTGAGAGTTGATTTGTCTTTCAAAATAAATTTACCCGCTTTTTCTGTTGATAAATAAAAAACGTTCATTACTAAAACATAATGAAAACAAGGCATAAAAAATACCAATGAAACAACGAGACGAAATACCTACTCCAACTAACTACTATTTGCTTCATTTTTTTTACCCGGACCGGACATTATACCCGCCACTGATTCACCGGTATACTGGTTCGACCTGTGGGTCAAGTAAATAAAAAATAAATACATATATAGATAGAAGACCTTTATAAATCCTTTACTTTTTTCAACTTAGTCACTCTTTTGATTTTGGAAAAAATAGTTTCTTTATCACTATGTTGCTTCTTCTACATATCCACCTCTATTCCATAAGTGTGAGTCATAATAGTTGGGATTCATAAAAAATCACACTTGTGCCAAATATATAACTACCACCAAAACTTAACAAAATTTGGGGTAATGAAGTTTAAATCAATGTATTTTGGTATAGAAAATTAGTTGATCAATTAATGAAAAATTGCAAGCATAATATGCGGGTGACTTCAAGATTGAACTATGGCATAGATAATTAGTTTATTACGTATTAAAAAATGCAAGCATAATCTATGGGTGATTTGAAGGTGATGATGTGGAAATTCACAAATATGTGAACGTTAGAGGGTACCTATAAAAATAATAGCATACAAAATAACCATTTGGCGTAGCCAATTATTCCCAAGTTCAAATCTGCTTAGCAGCAGAATTTTAGTCGGTTTTTGACGTTCAGCACTCCACTGGGTCAGGTTGCAATCCCGGTCTCAGGTTCCGCGGTTAACTGGCCAGTTCAGGTATGATTACTAGGCTCTCGAGCCTAATGAGCTTGAAAGCTCGAGCTCCTTAATGACGAACCCAAGCCAGACCCAAGCTGAACTCAAACTTGCACGAAGCGAGCTTGAGCCCGAGTGTTAACGACTTAAAGTTGCATGTTTTAGTAGGTTCTTGAACTCTTCATAACTTTCTTTTGTATGTAATTTATATAGTATATTCCTATTTCTAGACTTATGCTTGGTTCTTGTGATTTTGGTTGTTTTTGATTATTTTTGAAGGTTAAAAGGTGCATTTGAGCTCGAGTGATGGTTTAAAGAGGAGCTTTGGAGGGCTAGAGCTGTGAAGAAGGAATTAGAAGTGCTTGATTTGAAGATTCAAGAAGCTAATTTGCAAGAGAAAAGGAAGAAAGAGGCCATGAATTGAAGTTTAAGAAATCAAAAGACCAAAAGTCAATGTCATTGTTATTTTCAAGTGCCAAATAATGAAGAATTCAACATTTCGGGGAATCAAATGAAGTTTTTCCAAAGTTAAAGAGGACCCTAATGAAGAGGATCTAGCATCTAAGGGGAGGAGTACGTATTTATTGAAGATTTTGGGCCAAATTGGAAGCCCCAAGCAAGTGAGGGACCATAGAGCAAAGCAGAAGAGTCATCTTCTTCCTCATTCCCGTCAAAATTTCACCCTCCAACCATGGAAGCTCCATAGAAGCTTCGTTTGAGCTCCAAATTGCCCAAGGTCCCAAATTGACCCCAAAACAACGCTCTATGATCCCCACCTCTTCTAGACCTCCTTAAACACCCAAAACAACCCCGAAATCACCCCAAACCGGGTAACCACATAAACCCACTTCATAGACACGGCTTAACTATCAATTACCTCTTCTATACTCCACGAAATCGGCTCAAATCAAGCCCAAAACACTCCCTAAAACCATTCTCTGCCTATTTGAACCAATTCGGCCCAACACCAAATAAATAAAAACACCCCAAATTCTAGGTTTCATATGGACGAATTGAGCATTCAGCGATGAAGATGTTAGAGGCTCAATTGGAGGGTCATATCCTTGGAGGCTAAGGAACCTATTCCAAGCATCCATTTAAGCTAACATTTGAGGAATTGGGCCTCTCCCTCCCCTCCCTCCCTCCCTCCCCTCCCTCCCTCCCTCCCTCCCTCTCTCTCTCTCTCTCTCTCTCTCTCTCTCTCTCTCTCTCTCTCTCTCTCTCTCTCTCTCTCTCTCTCTCTCTCTCTCTCTCTCTCTCTCTCTCTCTCTCTCTCTCTCTCTCTCTCTCTGCTCTCTTGATCTAGTGGCCGAAATTATGCTTCTCTCTCTATCCCTCTCGGTTTTGACCAATTCTTTTGTTGTTCTTGAGTCTCTAAGCCTTGGGTAGAAGCTAAGAACAAACAAGGAGGAAGAGAGAACGAATTGGAGCCAAATTTCATTATTCTTCATAGTTATTCATAGTGTTCTTCATATTTCTTCTTGGTAATTGGATAAGTAGTTGTTTATTTCTTGTTTTAGAGCTCAAATTCTGAGTATAGCTTGTGTTTGGGGTTGAATTGAAGGATCATTGAGCAATGTCACAATTTCTATGCATTCCTAATCATGAACTCTTGGAATATGCTTGATTTTTTCATTGTTCTTCTCTTGAATATGAGTAGCTAGACTTGTTGGTTGAAGTTGATGAATCTATGTGATGCTAGGTACGGATCAATTGTTGAATCATTGAGTTGAGAAGTTCCGCTAGTGATTCATTGTGAACAAGTATTGGGATACAAATCTAAATTGTGGCTTCATCTTGTATGTGGACTTATTTGGAGTATATATCCTTGATAGTTGATACAACTTAGTTTTGAATTCCAATTGCTCTACATGAATCACACTTAATTTGACATTAGAATCCACATCTCTCATTGTAAAATTATTTGGGTGTTGGATTCACACACAACACATCTAGTGGATTCAACTAAAGCCAACTCTTTTTCTCATTCTTAGAAAACCGATTTCAAACTTCACTCTACTAGTTGTTCTCTTAGTTTCTTCTAATATTTCACAAATTCTCGTTCTTTCAATTAATTTTGATGGATTTGAAAGCTAGACTTGGCTTTAAGAAGTCTAGGGAAATTTACTTTTCTCAATTTTAGGGGTCGAAGCTCCTTGTGGATTTCGACCCCGGTCTTACTGGATATTACTTGCGGCAATCCTATACTTGGGATTTGTCATAACAACGAGCCTAGCATTTTCTCCAAGGAGCCGAGCCGAAACCAGGTAGTATTTGCCTTGAATCGGCTCGTTTGCACCCCTACTTACATGCTATTAAAAAAAGGAGACCTGAAAATATAAACGACTATGAGGAAACATTAAATGGTATTGTCTGATTGAGATGTTTCATAACTTATTTTGTTGCTGTTTTTTATATCTTGATTACTTCTGAACAATAGGCTTTAGATATGTAACATGAACATTAACTACTTACATGTGACGACTTATGCTTTGCAGGTGGATTGTTTCCTATTGCTTTGTATCTCGTATTGCTTTAACCAACAAGAGGTATACATCAACACATAAACCAAAGATTATTCGTAGTTTCACATGCATAGATTTTATATCTAAAGTTAAACTAGTGTGTACTTAAAGAATATTTAAAGTTTCACATGCATAGGGATGCCCGGACAATTTTAATCGACTATCTCTCAAACAGAGAAACTAGAGTAGTAACTGACATAACCAATGCCAAGATAAATTTGTAATTTCTTTGTGTAACTGAAAAATGAAATTAAGCAAAAGTTTATTATATAAGGAATAATCATAATCAGTGTTGGTAGTTGGTTATCAAAGTGTAGTCCAGTGAAATGAAGAAAACTAAGTCCCTAAATTAGCTCATACTTACTATGTTTGGCTTACTTACAAGTTGCTCCTAACTTTGCGAATTAATATTGTTATGTCAAGTAATAGCACACATCCAGAATAATATTAAGTGCCATCAGAGCAGTCCAGAGATGATCGTGTATACTTATACGAAGAATGAGAGCTGATTACTGATTATGAACAACACCAAATATAAAGTATAATATTTATTGATGTACTCAACTGATGCCTGCATAACAATAGATGCAACAGTAGTCTGATAAAAGAACAATTCCTAATGGCCCATATTTAATTTTCTTCATTGCAAATCATTCAAACAAATTTGAATATACTATTAAGTTGAAGACGGTGTTTGAAAACTATATGTTTTTTAATGTATTTGAAGATTGACTATACCATCCAAGTTAGAAAAATTGTGTTCACTATTTTAGATTAATAAGCTGTTCGACAGTGAATTTGAAATTATTGTAGGAGATTTATCATTTCTTGTGGAGAGAGCGAGAGAATTAGCTGCTGTTCATTCATGCTCGTGTTTAGTATGTGATGGTCTACGAGGCGTTCACGCAATTTTGCCCGATGTTATAACTGTTGAGGGTAAAATGTGTAAAGAGCCCTGGGGATCCACCTCAAAACCAATTGGCCATGAGGGTAGTACCCCAGGACACTAATTAAATGTTTGTCTTCTTCTTGAATGTCCTATGTGGGACTTCTCAACACGCCCCTCACGTGTGGCATTCTTTGGCTACGTGTGGATCTTTTTGTCTGTGGGTTACGGGGGTTGTTAGACCATTCACGTATAGGAGCCTGGCTCTGATACCATGTAAAGAACCCTGGAGTTCCACCTCAAAACCAATTGGCAACGAGGGAAGTAGCCCAGGACACTTATAAAATGTTTTTCTTCTACTTGAATGTCCGATGTGGGACTTCTCAACAAAATGGGTAGTAAGAGTGTCACCCTCATGTAACCAAAGAAATATAAAATAAAGAGAAAAACTGGGAAGCTTTACATACTTGACCTCGAAAGGGCTCAGGAACACGGTAGTTGTGGCTATGTATTTGCTTTCCAGGCCATACCTCAATACCTGGAACCCACAGAAGAAAAATTGTGTTCACTATTTTATATGAATAAGCTGTTCGACAGTGAATTTGAAATATATTGTAGGAGATCACAGAAGAATGTATTTTGACACGGTAGTTGTCAAAATCTTACGAATAGTGATTCGTATTCTACGATTCGACTTGATTCACCCATGGAACAATGTGAATCCCTTCGTGAATCTTTAATGGACAAAAAATTATTTGAATCCCGATTCAAGAGTCTGAATCTTACGATTCAGTTGCGATTCCGACCGATTCTACGATTCACCTTCGATTCATTTGAAGGTCTAATTGAGTTGCAGCATCAGTCTAAGAAATAATACTTCCTACATTTATTTCTGTTTAGCAACATGCATTTGTTTTAAATTACTAGTGCATTTTTCTCGAGTTTAAGGCCAATAGTTTTCTATTATTATCAATCTCATGTTCATGTTGTAGTTCCTTGCTCCACATGCTTATCTATATCTAGATTATTCTTTATCTTTTAGATGTGTGAAGCTCCTAATCACTAAGTTAAAGATGCGAGTTTCCAATAATTTGACCTTTCTTTTTATAAAAATATGAATATTTTGTTCAATAATTTATAGCTTTATGAAATATTTATTATATTTACTTAAAAATATTGCAAGCTGAATCTTTACGATTCATGATTCGAATTCGATTTACGATTCAGCGAAGGTGAATTTCGATTCCCTCTATGAATCCCGATTTAACAACTTTTGATACTGCAAAGCACATTTTTTGTTTCAAAATATGTGCTTCAGTAATCAGCTGTTTCATTACGTTAAGAAATCTCTCACCCTCTCAAGGCATCAGAGGCATGCAGAGGTTTTCAGTAGCTGGCCATGCTCAGTAATTTATATCTTACAAATCTATCTCCACCATGTTTATTAAAATTTGTCGATCTATAACCACCTTTGGAGTCCATATATAGCATTCTTCATCGACCTCTCTTTACAATTTAGAGCATAGGAGCTAAATCTGACACACTACTCAATTTCATCAAGCAAATTACTTATTTGTTAACAGATAGAAATTCACTGCACTTTCAATTCATTTTATTTCCATTTCAAATTGTGATTTAAATCTTTGTGATGTTTCAGTTGCAACCATCTACTGTAATGTCTCGGTAAAATGACAACCAGTAATGTTTCAATACTTGACACTAGTAAACCAAACACAAACAAATTAACCCAACTTTTATATTACTACTGTACTACTAAGAATGATTCAGCAGTACTTGCAAGAGAAAGAAAAACTGCAACTCTAAAGAGTGATTACTCGAAGAAAGAAGATCAGGGGGCTTCCCTTTAGCATAAAAAAATAAACCTTAGAAACTTCATTCAGGCCAAGGATAGAAAACAATGTTTCAACACCAAGTAATGAGTGGTCTATTTGTTTCTAGAAGACAGATGGATTTGGTTCATTTCCCATTAAAAGCCTATTAAAAAGTTGATCAATCCCTCTTTAGAAAGCCTCGTTCAATACTTTGGCACAGAATCATCAATCAACAACCAATCTGGAGACCAATTTGCCTATCTATGCATGATTAGTACGTCCTCTGTTCTATCTGAATCTTCACCATTTTCATTTTACCACTATTCACTAATTCAGTTTAATTTGGTGATTTGATTAGTAAAACGATGCAAGAATTTGATAATCTTTGCATTATGTTGTAGAGTAAACTTCACTCTTCAACACCATCAAAAAATTACCAAAAAATTGCATCGTTACGCTATCCAAATCTCCGGGTCAAAGTGACCCGCTTAGGGAAGGAAAAGTCAAAAGGTGAAGATAGATTCAGAGAGAACGGAGGTAGTATTTAGTATGTCATGAACAACGCAATCAAACAAGAAAATTTGTACTAATAGTGGAAGACTTACCCGGAATATCAGCTATTCGGGGCTCCGTATAATGCCCATTACACACAACCACAGCATCATAGATCTCATCCAACCCATTTCCAGACTCAACCTTCCACTTCCCATCTCCCACCAACCCAACACGCCTCACCTCCGTCCCAAACCTCACAACCTCCCCCACTCCGAACTCGTCGCTAAACTCCTTCAAATACTCCAAAACCTCCCGGTGACCCGGAAACCTCCTCGGGTCCCTTTCCGGGTCGTCCGAGGCCACGAAGGGGTAGTCTCGGAAACCCATTACTTCTCGGGGGAGGTTGGTCCGGAGAGACTTGTAGAGGCTGGTATGGACGATTTTGCGAAGTGGGTCGAGGGCTATGGGGTCGGATTCGGTGTCGGGTTTGTAAATCCAGGTGCCTCCGATTTGGGAGTCGCGTTCGAAGACGACGACGTTGTGGCCTTCTCGACGGAGCTCGCGGGCGGCGACTAGGCCGGCGGCTCCGGCGCCGATGACTGCGACGTTTCGGGAGGTGGGTGGACGCATCGGAGGGAGATGATGGAGGGACGATGGTGCTGGGCTGGACATGACACCGGTAACGCGAGTGTGATTCTTACCAAAGCAAATATTTATACTTGCAAGACTACTACCTTTATTATTTGTGTCTCTAATGACACTTTTAACCTTACATCACATTACTTTCTCTCTCACACAAATTTAAATTTGGACAAACTCGATCAATCTCCACAGCTACATGATCAAACAGTAACAAACTCTTGCACTCCCCAATCCCCACAAGGGCCACAACAACAGCAATCGTTTGGTTGTTTCTTTCCCAAACAATAAAGCTATCTCTTCATATCATGTGATATGTTGCTTCTTTGATTGAATAAATCATTTTAGCAAATGTATAATTTTCAGTTCGATTCTAATTACTCTTTCATTCTCCTTCTTCTCCCTCTGCACGTGGAGGTGAAACTTCGGGAATGAGAGATCAAACGAGACATTCCCCAAAAAATAAGCGGAGCATCCTTGGGCTATGTTTAAATGGATATTTTACCCAGCACATTTGCAATGGAAGGAAGATGAAGGATTGTAAATAGGTCGAATACGGGAGAAGGCAGGACTGTGACTAGTTGTTTCTTTAACGCAATCGGTCGCCGGATAAATCGCAGCCCCTCGTAATACATCAAATCGTATAAAACCACACAACTCAAATAATCTTCTATCACCATAGCTTACATTCATTTCACAGTCACCGAAGTAAAATCAAACACTCATAACGAACTAAGGTCATCAAGTGAGGGTTTAGATCCATAAAGTTAGTTGTATTTTCGTTAAATAATTTGGTTTGCGGTAAGTAGATCAAGAAAAAGTTGATGAGAGGATAATGAGGTAGAAACAAAATTGATAGGGGGAGCAAGCGTAGGTGTCCATCTCGAGAGATGAAAGTGCGAGAGGTTAAAATTATAAACTTGGGTTATTTTGGGTGGAGAGGGTGGTCGTAGCACTTTACAGTTGAAGGTGGATTGAGATTGAGAACAAATATAGAGGATAAAATTGTCACTGCAAGAAAGTTGCTTTTGTTAGCATCAAAAGTAGAATTTTCGTAAGAATCAACTCCCTTTCTATTACTACCTCTGTTTCTTCTCTTTCAGCATACTTTCCTAAACTAAAACTGTCTTCTCTTTCATCATGCTTTCCTTCTATAGTAATTTCTTACCCGTGTTGACATTTGTACCCTCCATTAAAACAGAACTTTGCCTAAAAAAAGTCCACCTTCAAATTTGTGGACTCGGTTAACAAACTGAAATCAGGTCCATTTTTAATGAAACCCAATTGTTAATCCAGCCCAAATCAAATTGGATACCCTAATTGACTTAAAGTGAACAAAAACTCTCCTCTCTCATCTACCCTTCTCATTCACCCTTCTCATTCTGTAACCCTCATCGAGCACCTCTCTGTCTTTACACTGTTCTTCCCCAAACTGGAAAAGAACAGTCGCCACCAACCCAGAAACCTCCCTATTTTCCCTATTTTCTCTCTCATTCGGGCTTTGTTTCTTCATTTCTTCGTCATGTTGGAGCAGTACGATGAATCTTGGGTGGCCGATTCGTACGACTCCAACGAGACCCACCCGGATGTTGGTGATGTCGATTTGCATGTTCTTGGTGTCGATTCGCAGCTTCTCGGTGCCGATTCGTGCTTCAAGCACCAAAAAAAGCCCGTTCCGACGATGATTCCTCAAATAGGTAAAAAAAATTGAAACCCCTAGGATCTATTTCTTTGCTCCATGTATAATTTTATTGTCTGATTTGATTGATTCTCGCCATCTTCATGTGTTTCCTTTGCAGGGTTCGTGAAACGGGATTGTTCCATGTGAATATGTGTGATAACCACTTTGTGAACGATGATTTAGAAAATTGTTACCGTCACCCTAATAAATTCGATGAGGAGCTAATTCAGTACCTTCGCATCCTCGGATTGATGGCCCCCTCACTTCTCTAGTTGATTCCCAAGAACAGGTGATGTAAAAAAACTCTCTAGTTATCCTTTTTTTAATTCAGTTTATTTTTTCGATATTGTTGACTGTTATCCCACTGTTATTGTTTTTTGTATGTGCAGTGACCCATGATGGGTTATGATGAAACCCAACCACCATATGATGGTGCAGATTTTGTGATGCCTTCAAGTGATGAATCTTGCTTCAATATGACAGAATTTGATGAAGCTAATCCTCCTCTTTGTTGAAACTGATCCCGTTTTTAGGGAGGTTTTGTTCTCTTCATTCTTTTACACTATGAACAGATTACTGTACTACTTGTTGTTGGTTGTGGATTGGTTGTCTGGCTTGATAATTTAGATTGATAAGAAAAGCTTATTGCACTATACACAAATGTGTTGCTAATTTTGAATTAGTTGCCTAACTTGATAATTTAAATAGATAAGAACATATTATTGCACTTGAATGGACACAAATGTGTTGTTGGTTTTGTATTGGTTGCATAACTTGATAATTTAAATTTATAAGAACTATTTATTGTACTTGAATAAACACAAATGTGTTGCTAGTTTTGTATGGGTTGCTTAACTTGATAATTTAAATTGATAAGACAATTATAGGACTTGAATGGACACAAATGTGTTGCTGGTTTCATGTGACTATGTGTGATAACGATGTGTGAACGATACTCTAGGGAATTGTTACAATCACCCTTAGAAAATCGATGAGGAGCTAATTCAGTACCTTCGCATCCTCGAATTGATGGCCCACTCCGTTCTCTTGTTGATTCCCAAGAATAAGTGATGTAAAAACTAACCTCTAGTTTGCTTTTTTTAAATTCAGTTTATTTTTTCGATATTTGATTCTTATCCCAGTGTAGTTGAGTTTTTATATGTTCAGTGAACCCGTGAAGGGTTATGATGAGACCTAACCACCACATGATGGTGCAAATTTTGTGATGCCTTAAAGTGATGAATCTTGCTTCAATATGACAAAATTTGATCATGCTAATCCCCCTCTTTGTTGAAGTTGATCCCCTTTTTAGGTTGATCTCTTCACTCTTTTACACTACGAGCAGATTAATGTACTACTTGTTGCTGGTTGTGTATTGGTTGTCTGACTTGATAATTTAGATTGATAAGAAAAGTTTATTGCACTTGGATGTACACAAATGTGTTGCTAATTTTGAATTGGTTGTCTAACTTGATAATTTAAATATATAAAAACATTTTATTGCACTTGAATGGACACAAATGTGTTGCTGGTTTTGTAATGGTTGCCTAACTTGATAATTTAAATTGATGAGAACAAATATTGCACTTGAATAGACACAAATGTGTGGATGGTTTTGTGTTGGTTGCCTAACTTGATAATTTAAATTGGTAAGAACTGTTTATTTCACGTGAATGGACACAAATGTGTTGCTGATTTTGTATTGATTGCCTAACGTATTTTTTTTAGATAACCTAACTTAGTAATTTAAAAATTAATAAGAGCAATTTATTGGACTTGAATGGAAACAAATGTGTTGTCGGATTTGTCTTAGTTGCCTAACTTGATAATTCAAATAGATAAGAACATATTATTGCACTTGAATGGACACAAATGTGTTGCTAGTTTTGTATTGGTTGTCTAACTTGGTAATTTAAACTGATAAGAACAAATTATTGCACTTGAATTGACACTGGGAAATAGTCGCGCGCGTTGCGCGCCGTTGGCCTTTGTTCAGGTGAGTAAATACGATTTTTTGATACGATGCGAGAACTCTGCATAGAAAAAAATGTGTAAAAGTATAAAATCTGCTACATAATCATTTGAATAGTCATTACAATAACTTTTGTAATGTAAGTTTGAGAAGATTGTTCAACATAGTATGGGTCTAAGAGTACATTTTGTAGACACTTAACTACAGACAAAATGATATGATCTAAGCTGAGGGGATGGGGCTCAGATCTGTTATCGACCGGAAAAAGGAAGGTGCCACCGCCATGGCTGCAAAAATCCATTTGCCCCGCCAATAAACGGATTGGATCCTCAATTGCCCAAATCATGCTCAGAATTCCTTGATCATCACTGCCCCTTTTAGGAGTATTTTTCAGATGCTCCGAAAGAGCATGCACAAAGAAGGATAAGGCAGCTGCAAGATCAACTTTGGTTTCTTACAAAATCCCAAACTGAGTGATGAAGTTTACCTTCGGCGCCTGGAAGTATGATGGAGCTATTAAATCACCAAAAACTGCAGATACAAAAACTTACTGTTAATGATAGTGCATGTTAGAAGGTTCAAAGATCAATAAGTAGTTCTGTTTGAGGCAGGTTTCATAACTGCATTTGCAGATGATGCAAAATCCTACTGGCAAGATACACAACTAAGGAAAATGTCTCCTACCATGCAAGCTACTGTCAATCAAGTTTACAAACTAATAATAAAACATTAGAAAAAGATGCAATACACCGATCCAAAATAATTTGGCAGACCATCATTTTGAAAGAGTAGAATTATCTAGCTGGCCATATGAAAAATGTGCTATAATTCGTCAACAATAAACGTTGCAGTGATTTGAGAATGGATGAGAACCCCTGCAAGATATTATTTACTTACAATTGAGTTTTGAACTGATGATCAACAATTTTTTAAGTTGTCTACACTCCAAACATATTGTTTCTAATTACTTCCACATTTAGAGATTGTTTCCGCGAAAAGTTCCTCTGCAGTAACTCGGGCCTTGTAAATAGATGAAAAATAGTTCATTATCATAACTCTTAAGCATATCACTAAAGCTCTCACTCTTAAGACTTAAACAAAGTACCTTTTAAAATAATTAACTTTCAACAATTTAAGAAGACAAAGTAACAGCCAGATCGTGGGATGGAGCCAATGTTCATGTTTGCTTCTACCTTCCATGAAGCATGCTCAATCGCGGAGAAGATGGAATGAATGAATCAATGTAAAGGGTGTAGTAAATATACTATGAAGCATAACTGATAATTCTCATTAACAAATTGTCACCAAATTATAAAGATGCAGACGTAAAAAAGATCAACTAATATGTCGTCACATGAATTTCGTTTCTCACATTTCCGTAAAATAGTCAAGATTGGAACTTTGTTCCTTTCCTGTGTTAAGAAAGTAGAAAAGAACGAATCTCTACCTCAAAAGTATGGATGTAAAAATAAAAAAGCATTCTCGGCAGATTCATTCATTCAAACACGGCCCGAAAAGACAATGGACATTTTCAAGCAGCAAAATGATGATCGAGATCTGATCCCGAAACCCAGATTTGTTCTATTTTATTCTTCTATTAAATATGTTGGTTTTAATTTCCGTTTTAACCGATTTCCTAAATAGATTGTTTTTTTTTTTAATTTTGCAGCTAATCTGGAGATCCAGATAAGCAATAAAGATAACATTGTTTAGCTTACAGGGATGCTCTCTCCTGTGGAAGAGTCCAAGTCATTTGATCCTTACATCAATGTCATCTTTTGTGCTCTTGTTCTTGTCAATCTCTTCAATTGGAATATGTGCAAGTTCTTCAATATGGTTCTCTGTAACCAGCTTCATGGGTTCTTTCTCAATCTTGATCTTTTGTTGGGGGTTCATACCTCCCCTGAACTTGTCCTTCAATAACACATACCCTTCTTTCACCTCCACTCTTGGTTCCAGCCTCTCAGCATCGACATACGCCTTCCCCGGTGCAGCCACCGTCTGTGGCGGGGTACAGAGAGTCTGGTCTTGCAATGAGTGGTTGAGCTTGGCAGTGAAGGTGCCACAAACTTGAATGAAACAGAGGACCTGTGGAGATTATGACAACACTTGTCATCAAAATAAATTAATTACAAGAAGACAGTGAAAAGCTAAAGATAATTATGCCTTGGCACTTGAGCGCTCTGCTTACATGCACTCTCTTCTTCCGTTCGCTTCTCACTCTCTTCTCCGGAATTCCTCCAAGGTGGACTAAGAGATACATAGGGCTTTGGGGGTGCTTCGCTTCGTGATATCGATATGAAGGGGAACTATTCGTACTAAGAATTTTGGTACGCTCGATCATATTTCTCAGATCATTCAGCCAAGCAGAAGCAGTCACCTGCAGGAAGAAGTATGAACGTGTGACGGAACACCATTTAAGTGGCATACAGGAAAACGGTACCGCAACACAGGAAAATGAGAATATGCAGAAAGAAAACTACGTGCATCTTTAAGAGCCCATGCAAAACCAAATGTTTTATGTACAATGTACATTAATATATAAAGTTAATGGATGTCTGTCAGGTGGTATCCTTTTACTGGCCCTGTATCAGGCAATGTCAACCAGATATAATACAACGGTGAACTATACATATACATATGAAATCATCCACTGCAGCATATGGAAATGTTGGCACCAGATCACCACCATTAATAACAGAAGTAATGAAGTCATTGCCAGATTCTGCTGAATCCCACGTCATGCAGGCACCTATATCACATACGCAAAGCATACTAAGGACAAGCTGAAAAAAACCAGTTACATACAAAATTGAGTGTCACGGAAATACAAGCAGAGAGATACAAAGAAATTGAGAAGGTCAGGAAGCAACGACAAGGAAAAAAATTGTTGTAATGCATGATACAGTATAACAACGAACCTGGTGCAAATGAGACACAGGTAGTTGTCGACTGTTCCTTCGTCTCGCGTGGTATATAATTTAAAGGTGCTGCAGTTCCTCCACCTAATGAATGTCCTACAATCTGTACTTCGAAAGTAAGTCTACTAAAAACACATAGTTTCAGCCTACGTATGAAATAACCAGATAATAAAGATACCAAAAACACAGATCTTTTGCCTCCACCAAACACAGCGCAGAAAAGAACAAACACCAAGACTAAAAACGTAATATTACCAAGTAAAAATCCTAAAGACCAAGGTGATAAGCATAGGAAATGATGGAAGTTGAAGCAGTACCTTGATATTAGAAGTTGAATGATCATTGTGAGCTTCAACAAGCACTGGAGTTGCAAGCTTTGCTATCCACCGAGCAACTGCCACCATTCCACAATGTGCATATCCTAAAGCCAAATTACTTACTCCACCCTCACGCACAATAGGGCGATGGAACGGCACCACTGCACCAGTTACAGCTGTCATTGTGAAGGGAAGACACTTAAAATTGGAAGGAGGGGTATGAGTTAACCAAAAATACCGAAATGAAACTTTTCATTTTTGAAAAACAAGACTTAAAGTTGCAGTGCTATTAGTGATTGCATATTTTATTTTGATATTTAATATGAATTGACACGATTTCTTACGTGTATACGCAAGTGCACGGTCGAAGTAACAAAGAGTGAGTATTGAAACTCAGGTTGTCGATCCCACGAGGACAGATAGCTGGTTTATCGCTAATTCGAAACTAAATAAAGAGTAAAGTAACTAAGGAGGAATGGTTGTTGATTGAAAAATTGTCACCTTCAAACAAGTGACTAAAATGAAATTGACAAATTAAACTAATTTTTTTTGGATTTTTTTTATTAAACAAAGTTTAATCAATTATGGAGAAACTAGGCGATCTATGGATCACCTAGGGCTGTAGAGACATCCGCATACTGCTTTGAGACACGTAATGATGAATATGCTCTTGATCACGTTTAACTACTCACAATCTTCTGTCGATCTCATGTAAGTCTATGCTATATTCAATAGTCATCATCTGTCGATCCATAAACTATATCACCTAACAAGCATTAAGATTAATTCTACGTTTTGATCCAAATCCTAACACTTCGCCTTTCGGTCCATCATGATACGGGGTTTACTAGCAATCCTAAATTTACAAGCTAATTAATCTTCACTTGTTAATCCATCGATCTTTCACCAAGTAGTTACCCTAGTTCATGACGCTAGGTTAACATAATATTAAGAACAAGATTACTAGAAGAAGCAAATTCGATGTTACTTTAAGCTAAGATAACACGATATGTATTGAAACATCTCATATGATCATTCATATCCTACAAAGTACGTATCAATAGTGCAAGTTCAACAATCCATCAAACGAGATAAAATCAATCCATCACATGAATCCATAAGCACGAATCAAACAAACAAATCCGGAAAACTTGTCTAACAAAGCCCTAGGCTCTCCAAAGAGCCTAGCAAATAAAACCACTCAAAAAATCTGAAAATAGAAGCTAACAAGTTCATAGCATTGAGAAACGATAGAAAAGATAGGAGGGATAGTCAAACTCGTGACGAAATTCGCGTTCCGACAACTACAGCGTTGTTCTCCATGCCCCTTGTCTCTCCTAGCCTTCCTCCCTCGTTCCCCAGCATCTTCTTCCCGTGTTTTAGGTCTTAGAATCGTCCTTTACTGCCTGGGCACGTTATTAATGAAACTTGGCCGAAATTGCACTTCAACCCCTCCAGTTTGTAATTCTCAGACAGAATTATTTGCTGATCTTGCGCGGGCTGTATCTCCCTCATACAGACTCGTATTCGGGCCTACCATATATAGTTGGAAAGATACAGATGTATACTTTCCCATGCCGCAGGCCTTGCTCCAAAATTCTTTCTATATTTTACTGAGCAACGAAAAGAGTGCAGGCTGGTCCTGTGTGACTTTTCCAACTTTGCTTCGTTTTTGCATCTCCTTTTCTCCTCTTCATCTATCTCCATTCCGATCATATCCAAGCATCTCATAAGATCCAATGCACCTATTTTACCTGAGATACACAACACTAAACAACCCATGCAATTATCATAGCAAATATGAGAGGACACGCACAAATAGGCTAGAAACACAACTTTTCACTCTTAGGCTTATAAATCTTCAAGTTCACATATTTGTGCAAATATAACATATAATCATGTGAAATAAGCCTAATACAAGTAATAAGAAAGTATATTATTAACTCCTAAAAGAGAGTTATCATGAATCTGGTGCGAAAACCTCACATCAACGTATATTTTTAATAATGTGCCAGAATGTGCTGTGCAATGGATCGATTCTTTTAAAATGTCCTTATTGAATCTTTTCAAAATGCTCAAAATGCTTCGGATTGCATCCACAGGGCTGCATATGACAACGCTGGCCACTGTGACCCTTTTCTGGTCGAAGTTTATATCTCATTGATATACTTGAAGCGGGAGCATGTTTTACTGTCTTGCTGGAATCCCCTCTTCCTGAATGGACTATTGCTCAGCTTTTAGTTATTTGCTACGGGACTACGCTCCTAATGTCTCAGGGATTGCTGACTTCTGGAATTGAAGATACAGTCTTCTAAATATAACTTGGACATCAACTACACTCTGCTCCTTGAAGTTTGTATTACGAGACTTGAATACCAGTGGAGATATGTATCCTCGGAACTCGTTGCATGGCTATGTTGATATCCACCTCAATGAAACTAGAAAAAAAAAACAGAAGAACATAAGACAAATGTGAAAAATTTAGGAGACCTGAATACAAATTGAAACTTTTAAGCAGTTGAAGAAAATCTGAAGATTATGTATCATGTTACTACTTATCTGTTATATTTCAATTGCAGAATAAACAGTGAGGCACATATAAGCACAAATCAGATTCACCACGGCAGATACTTAAACTTACCAATTTTTAGAAATCGTAAAAGTGAGTTTAACAAATGAGAATCCAATTTCATATTGAAAACATACAATCACCTGAAACCACCATTGATCAAAGTACTATTAAGGCAACATCAACTGATATTTCAGGTGGTATCCTTTTACTGGCCCTGTATCAGGCAATGTCAACCAGATATAATACAACGGTGAACTGTACATATACATAGGAAATCATCCACTGCAGCATATGGAAATGTTGGCACCAGATCACCACCATTAATAACATAAGTAATGAAGTCATTGCCAGATTCTGCTGAATCCCACGTCATGCAGGAACCTATATCACAGACGTAAAGCATACTAAGGACAAGCTGGAAAAAACCAGTTACATACAAAATTGAGTGTCACGGAAATACAAGCAGAGAGATACAAAGAAATTGAGAAGGTCAGGAAGCAACGACAAGGAAAAAAAAACATTTGTTGTAATGCATGATACAATATAACAACGAACCTGGTGAAAATGAGACACATGTAGCTGTCGACTGTTCCTTCGTCTCGCGTGGTATATAATTTAAAGGTGTTGCAGTTCCTCCACCAAATGAATGTCCTAAAATCTGTACTATGAAAGTAAGTCTACTGAAAAAAACATAGTTTCAGCCTACGTATGAAATAACCAGATAATGAAGATACCAAAAACACAGATCTTTTGCCTCAACCAAACACAGCGCAGAAAAGAACAAACACCAAGACTAAAAACGTAATATTACCAAGGAAAAATCCTAAAGACCATGGTGATAAGCCTAGGAATTGATGGAAGTTGAAGCAGTATCTTTATATTAGAAGTTGGATGATCATTGTGAGCTTCAACAAGCACTGGAGTTGCAAGCTTTGCTATCCAACGAGCAGCTGCCACCATTCCACAATGTGCATATACTAAAGCCAAATTACTTACTCCACCCTCACGCACAACAGGGCGATGGAACGGCACCACTGCACCAGTTACAGCTGTCATTGTGTCCTTTATACTATGTGTTCCCGGAATTAATAATAGGAAAGATTTAGTTTCGTGGTCAGCCATTTCTGTAATAGCTGGTTTCAGTATCTGCAAACATGAATTAAAATTAGTTTGATGAAAACAATTGGCAGTAAAAGTTCTAAACTGATGATATAACTGGTACGCTCAGTAATTTAGTTGTTAGAGTTGTGGTTGAATATAGCCCAACTGATATCCTCCAGAGTATCCTCCTTCGATTACCAAAAGTTGCAGCAAATCCCAGAACTATGACAGAAACTAAAATAAGAAGAAAGTGTTCTTTATTTTTTACATGTACGCAAACATTATGCGGTTGCATTGGTCAGTTTTCATTACATGTACCTTTCTCTCGTGGTCAATTACATTATATCATTGAAATTCTGTAGAGAAGACAATGTAGTTCTTTTCTGGTTAAAATAAATAAATTAATAATGGAATGGAAACGTTGCAAACCAACAAACCATTGGAAGAATATACCGTAGACAACAGATCATCACCAATCTGGGATTGCTCACGAATTCGCGTAACAGATCAGGATTGATGCTAACATCCTCCTACAAATTATTACTTTTTCCATACCCAACATTTACCTGTTTCCATTATCTTCATTATCACGACTGCCATAATAGTTATTTACTTCACCCTCTTTGATTTTTGGCTCTTTTACATGATGATTGGAACCACGAAAAACACGTCGATAACTGGTAGCCCGCCATATGTTGTGCTGCATTGTCAGATGCTCCTGGAAGTTTAATACAAATTGGAAATCAAGAATTTTCACTCTTTGCAGAAGGAAAAAAAATCCCAAGGAAACAACACGAATAAACCAAAATGAACGATTTGTTTACATCAGCTCTTTTTAAATCTTGCTTTTGTTTTATGACGCTGCCAATGCTTCATAACTATCTGCATCAACCTGCATAGAAGGAAAAAAGGAGAAATATGAAATATGCAAACACAGAGACAGAATCAAGGAGAACAAATAGAGAATATGTAGTCGCATACCTGTGAGGTTGTCCAAATGGAGCTAATCACAACATAAGTGCCAATGATGCATATTTTAATGCAGCGACAATTGATTTGGGGTTCGATTCAGTCGAATCTCACCTAAATCGCTGTAAGAAAGTGGTGACATGAGAGGCACCATTAGCTCACAGTTATTTTTTATTTTAGCGAATTAAATAGCAGTTATAAAAGAAAACGCGCTATTAGAATTTTATAATAACGCGGTTTCTTACAACCGTGTTTAAAAATTATAAAAAACGCAATAACTGTCGTAAACGTGAAACAATATATCGCAGTTCTTTGATAATCTGATGTATTAGGGTGATTACTCTTATGAAGCAGGTTTCTTATGGAAAATATACTCCAGTAAAGTAAGATAGCATGTGAAATTTTAAGTGGATGACATATCAACTGAGTTGCAAATAAGACAGTGGTAGAATTTCCCATAAGTATACCTTAGGTTTTCAAATCCAAAGTAGCTAATTCTTCCATGGGAGTTAAGTTCTTTTCCGTGGGGCCTGCAAAATAAAACAATAGACAAATTACTTAAACTTCTCCCACACCTTTGCAAAATACGAACCAGTTCTGAGCTGCGAGTATACAACATAAGCATCAAAAAGATTGGTTGCAGCAGTAAACTCGTGAACATGATTACAAGAGAATAACTAATGAAGAAGACATTTCAGGAAGAATTATTTCACAAAGTGGTAACAGGATCTCAAACTATACTAACATAACTTCTGCACAGTAGAACCGAGCCAATTTAATTATTTCATAAAGAACCAGAAGAATGACGACTTTCGCCTGGCAGGGGATACAAAAATCTTAGTTGTTGGCATTCGGCAAAGTGAAGGCGGCTGTCTTGAATTTATATTCATCATTTAGGTTGAGTAGGTTGGGTAGATGTCTTTTAATGGTTGACACCTCTATTAACTCACTACACTAAACCAATTATGAACTTGATAGAAAGTTGATCCAAGTTACCTTCTGCTGACTCCGGTCTATATCTAGCAATTCTATACTTCTACCCAACCTACTGGAGTTTGATCGCAACAAGAAGAGCGTGTTCCCGGGTCGGACCATCCTTCGAGATACCGGCTTCAAAACCACCCGTAGGGGAAGCAATGATGAGTACAGCACAGTCAGACTATGAGGTTGCAGTAATCATGTTCTTCAGGAAATTGCGATGTCCAGGAGCGCAATGACAGTGCAGTAGTACTTTGTGCTCTCAAACTTCCAAAGAGCAATATCAATGATTTGGCCGTCTTGAAGAGTCACTTTCTCTTCTTCTGCATCTCTCTTCAAGTTCTTTCTTCCTCCTTTCATGATTTCTCCTTGCTTCCTTCCTTCCTCAGCTTACTAAACCTGCAAACTGAATTTAGATATTAGGCTTCCATTCTCGTCAATCCATATGAACAATTCATATACTCAAATGAAAATTAGCATCTTAAAGATCGTAAATATACAACAGTTAAAACCTATAAATGAATTTGGATATTTCCTCTCTACTACTGTAATGTGCTTGCTTCCTCTCATAGCCATCTACTACTTCTCATGCTGAAATCGGGCTAGGAAAAAATTTAGAAAAAGCCTGCTCAAGTAACTTTTCCTGCATAATGAAAGTTACAGAAGAGAAGTGTCGTTCCCTTCACAGGTGAAATTTTAGCCGGCTATAGTAATGTTATGACGTGGTAATAATAAAAGTCTACTGCTGCAGCGTTAATAACACGCATCAGGCGTATTAAGGATGTATATATCAGGCTCATATTTCTTTTGATACTGAGTAATAAACTTATCTTATTCCTAATCTCATCTACAAGTTATCCAAATCTACGGAAGATCGTTTATTAAATTACGCAATCCGATCACTATATAAAACATCCTTGATTCATCTCGAAGATCAATGGGGTGATTGGCTTGTTTTTATTGTTCTTCTCACTCTCCGTAAGAAACTTCACATCCATCATAGTCATTGAAGTCTAAGTGATCATACATAGTCATTGAACTCTAAGTGTTGTGAGCCGAGATCCAAGTAAGATAGTCAAGATGGGGAAGCAGCAACCCACTGTGTACAAGTCCAAAACAACTCCATATGTTATGACATGTTGGATTATTGCTGCATTTGGAGGCCTAATGTTTGGTTAAGACGTTGGAATTTCAGGTACGGTACTGTTAATTTTATTCCCCTTTAAATTTTAACAACTTTTATACTTTTTCGTTTGTTTGAGATTTAGTGTGTGTTTTGTATAATTTTTTTTCCAGCTTTTAATTCACTTTAGACTTTTAATTCGTATTGAACATTTTTGAAATGTTTGGTACTGGTATGGATATTTGAGTGCCAGCTTTTGGATTTCTGATTGTAAGATTGAATTTTGAAAAGGATTGAGTTTCACCCGTTCTCAACAAATACTCTCTACTGCTCTCGACTATCCTTACAGCATGACAATTGTACCAAATCCTGAATACAGAAATAACTCTCTTCCGTAAACCAAGCAAATCTTTTGAACCACGGCCAATCTAGTCTTCTTGTTTCCAATGTTATTGTATATTGTAATTCTCCAAATCTTTATATGACTGTTGCCAAAATAGTTAAGGAAAAAAAGCGGACGTCGTAATTAAATAACTAAATGAGTATTTTGGAAAAGAAGATCCCGATTTTTGGAGTTTTTGGATCGAGGAGAGAAGAAAATTGTGCCTACCAGAGTGGATGATTTGAGGGAAGTCGGATATGCACGATGTAGGTTCAATTATACGGTAAAAGTAATGGCATGTCGATATACGTGTTTCCAAAACATGTGGAATAAACTAATCGTGCCCCTAAACAAAGGAAATTCGACAAAATGGACTCGACCAGATTCTGCAATTATGTTAAGTCTTGCTTGCTTTATTCTACAATTATCTCGTCAAAGTTACAATTTTCATGGTGGCTTATTCCACCCACGAGTACTCTAAAACACAAACCCAAATACCCTATGCAAGCAACAGGGCTAGATTATCCAATTGACCTGATGAGCTTCTTATAGTTAAAACCTTAGTTTTATTTGTGCACTACAGTTATAACATATTCAAATATTAAAAACACGTAACACATGTCGTGGTAGTTAACCTAAATCCTTAACCCATATGTTCACATGAAGGGGCAATATGAAATAGTAATCAGCAAAAATAGTATGACAAATTCTAGACCGTGCACCAAATGCAACTAACCTTTTTGAGAGTACTTGAACGCATATGGGACAATCCCCGTCGTTATCGAGGATTTTGCACGCATCTTCATTGCATATTTAATACTGTGAAGAAACCTGAAGGTATGGAATAAATCCACATATTCTGCAGGCAAAAAATAAACAGAAAGATGTATATAAATAGAAATTAGTATATACAAGGCATTGATCATATATGGGTTTCTGTAATGATGCTGAGTTCCATTGTATTACAAATCCACCTTAAAATCACAGTACAAAAACCAACATTTTTGAACAAATTCATTTGTTACTATTTTGGATGCACTCAATGTTAACACGGGGTATTAGATGCAAATAAATGTTAGCAAGTGCAAGTATAGAGAGACACTAAATCGAGTTATACAGTAGAACCATTTAGACATTTCGTCAATCACATGGACAACAACCTTCAGTAACAATCGACATGTGAATAACAAAATCAGGAAAAGAGTAGTAAATTTTCATTCGAGATCATACCTGAGAATAAACTACTCATATGCTTCTGCCAAGTTCAAATTCTCTACCTTCTTCATTAGTCGACCCAAGCCTAAAATTCCATGTAGGGGAGCTCCGACATAAGGATGTATGAGGTGACCTTGCCTGATAAACCTGATGAAAAAAAAGGAAAATAACAAGAGTTCTCAGTTAAAATCTTGCTCAATATGCGATCAACCGCTAAACACATAACAATCAATTCACTCTGATTGAATCCAAAATAACTATGCTCAAATATGTTCATGCAGACATGTCACGAAGAGATACAGTAAAAACCCATGGTCCCATTCCAATTAAGTTATCTAATCAGAAACCATAATATTTGCAGAAGAAAGCCTAGAAATACCCATACCTTCCACAAGGCAGTGGCAAGCTCCCCTCTAATAGAAGTTGCAGTAGCAGCAGTTGTCAAGGGGATCCCATTGTGGAACAGGTACCGCGTAACGTTCTTCTGTACGTACTCCAGGAATTGAGCTACATCATCTGATCTTCAAAAAACTTGGTTGCTAAGTATCAGTCCTCTGCGTAAATACTGGCAGTAAAATTATATTTACAATGAAACGAAAGTTGTAGATTAAAATTTGATCAGTACACACAAAAGATGGCAGGTCCATCCCCACATGCCAACTCAGCAATAAAAAAAGTTATGTTACTATCTTCATCTAAAATACGTGTACTTAATACATCGCATGATTCATATCTCATATATTCTTTTGAGAAAAAAGAAAAAGAAACAATTACATAGAGACAAGTCCAATAAAACAGCTTGTGCCCCAGATCTGACTCTCGGGAGCATTTCGAGGTTTTCATGTACTCAGTTTAACTTGTATCTTGAAATCAATAAGGCCCAACTCAAGCCAGCTGCAGTATGCTTTCTGACTGCAAAGCTTTTGAAGAAATGACATATATACTATAATTCCATTTGACGTCTAGAGAACCCCCTATGTTATGCCATTTGCATCTGTATTGACAAACTATTGGCCCCTTTGGACTTTCTAAGCAGATTCGTTGGACGTTTCAACTTTCAACGGTTAATGTGGAAGTAAAACAAATATAGGAATGAACATGAACAAATTTAGAAGGTACCTTCGTTCAGTAGACTCTACAACGCCTCGAATGTCATCAATAATTTGGCGGCGTACCTGCCAGTCCTCTAGCAGAGGCGAAATTCTCTGAATCAGCTCCTATGGGTGGTCGCTAGAGCACCATGTGCATTCATTTATAACACAAAACTGGATCATTAATAAAATATACAAGTTAGTATGACGACTACATAGATTCGAGATAGGTACAAGAAACATATGAATACTAGAAAAAGCAAAAAAAAAATATCAAGATTAACTTGGTGCCAAAAGAAATGGACTCCTGAAGAATCAAAACCTTGGGCAATTCTTATACAGCAAATATCATCTACAAACTAAGAAAAATTGTGAAGACCAATTGGGCTAAATAGTGAAATAATTCTTTTCGAGACAATTGCACAATGTTCACACCATAAGAAAACATTATCCCTAATATCACATTATTTTTGTGGGGCATCACAAATCGTCCATAATATCTCACTGAAAATTTTGAAACTTCCCAGGCAATCATGAAATATCAGTAAAAAAAACACCATTTCTTTAAGCTGACAAAGATGTATAGAATCCGTCCCACAACTCTGGGGAAAATCAAAGCAATCAGCATCCTCTGGTCTGTATGGACGATTAATTCTACATATACTCAATAGTCCGATAATTTCATTAGAGTATCTGGGTTAATATGAAACAAAGAAGAACACAATCAAGCATTACAAGATGGAAATAGAGGCATTATTATTAGTTCCGAATGAAGAGGCACATCAGGGGAAATCTAAACATTTAATATGTAGTTGCTAACATCAAATAAGTTTCATAGAGTTTCTTTATGCATTATTCATATCCACTTGCTACAACACTCCGTTCCTCAACAGATATCGAAACTTTGATTTGATCACAGAGCTGGAACCAAAGAGTTAAGCGGCGGACGAGGTGAAAATGCTATCTGTATAGTGCATCAATCTCTTCATAAACTTAACATAAAATTAACTTTGGTTGCATTCTTCTCTTGCTTTTAAATGCTTTTCTGCCATACTACCAAACAGTTAAACCAAGTTCCATTTTTACCATACACTTACATGATGATACATAATTAGAAAACATTCTGACACCGCCACTGATACACCGCCAATGTATTGAGATATCTGGAAGTTTTCTTGGAAGTTAATATTGGAAAAACATCATCCTATGACCCTCGTTTCGATACAGTGAGGTTGAAAACAAATCATAACCACAAATCAATAACATGCAACAGGCTCTTTGTCTCCTTTCAGACCCTCATTTTGATACAGTGAGGTTGAAAACATAATGCAAAGGTGGTTAATTTATAATTAAAACAATCTGAAATGCAAGGTCTGTGACAAACCACATATGTAAGTCAAAAAGGGAAAAAAGTAAAAAAGAATAAAAGCAAGTTCTCGTGTAGATATATATTTCAAACGAAAAGTTACACAAATTAAACAAGTATCCATTACATGGCCACTTACTTAATAATCGGTAAAACTCCTAACAGTTCTACAATGTTTACAACCATAAGAGGTAGCTTAGGGAGGGAGGAAGATTGCTCATTATCCAAATAAAAAACCCCTTATTTTTCACAGATTCAACGAAAATCACACATGCAAATGCTATATCACTTTTCAAATCTTGTTAGATTTGGCATCCACACACACATGCAGGTACGAATCAACAAAACCCATCAAGAATCTAAAAACCCTAATTGCTTTAAGAGCTGATGTAATACTCCATATTTATCGTAAGGGTAGTTCGGTAATTTAAAATGTGTAAAAATCAGTTTAGAATTTTTGAGAAATTATTTGAGATTTCCGAGATTCAAAATTTTATCCGTGAAGAAATTTGCGTGAGAATTTTGGAAGCTAAAAAAATAATAATAATAATAATAAAAATAACTGTGATAAAATAAAATTCAGTAAACTATCGAATTTAGCTATTTAAAGTAAATTTTTGGTAAATTATCTTAGTAAAAATTAGTTAAAAGAATATGCCATATTTCATGAGTTAAACAGTATGCTAGTAAATAATAAATATGTTGTCTTAGTAGAGAATAATTATTATTATAATAATAAGTTGAGAAAAATTATTCCTGTAAGATTTTAGGAAACGATAGATCAGTACTTCTAATTTAATTCGGGTTAATTTCTCTATTTTTATCGTTAGCACGTACACGACCACCGCGAGTGTTGACGTGAGTATTGTATCTAATTACTCTAGTAGATGGTGCTTCAAGTACACCCAAACATCTCACTATCAATATAATTATTAATAATATTATTATTTTTACACTTTGTCATCTTCTCCAAATCAAATTCATCTTCTCCACGGCAGAGAAGATTTTTCCCCCGACACCGCTCCTTTCACCGCCACAATCAACATCACCAACTCCTTTTGTCCCCTATATAAGCCTCAATAATCATCAGATTCATCATCTCCCTCTTCATCATCTCCATCACCGCCACCTTCAACCCCGACGAGTAAACCCACCACCAACGCCACCACTCTTCTCCACCCCTGCCACCATCCCTCTGTTTCTCTCCCTCTGTCTCTGTTCGCTGTAAACCACAACAGCAGAAGCAGCAACTAGCAGAAACAGCTAGCCACCACCGAGGCCGCTGGAAACACCGAGCACCACCACCGTATCCCTCCCCCTGTTTCACCTCTGTTCTTGTTCCTCTTCTCTCTCCCTTCATCTTTCTCCCTGTCACAAGAAGAGACAAGAAACAACAACAACTGCAGCAGCAAGCAGTGGCAACACAGCCACCACCGCCGCTGCCACCGTCGGGGAAGAAGCCGAAAGCCACCACTCTCTGTTTTCTCTTTCCCCCTCTCTGCCACACCCTCCCCTCTCTCACTCTCTCTCACTCAATAAATCACCTGGAGAAGAAGCATAAACCTCCACAACAGCCACCATCACCGCAGAACCACCACGCCACCACCGTCGGCCATTAAAACCGGCGAGTGCTTCGGGTAACTCGAAACAGAGCCACCCACCCCCTGAAACCTATACCAATCTGCTCCTAGAGGCCCGACCAAGCTAGGAGAAGACTCAATCGAAGCCCAGAACCACCGGAGAAGGTCCGGTCGAGCTCCACCTCCGGCGCCACCGTTCGGCAACTTGACCCGATTCAATTCTCGACCGTTTCTTGCGATTCTTGGTTCCGGTATGCTCTATTCATCACCCTGAGTTGATTTATACATTCGAAATCTCGTCTTGATACTTGAATTCGCATTTAGATTGATCAAGTTTGAAACTCATGCTTAGGGGGAGACAATTGTATTTTTCAGAAACTATTTTAGTTATAAGAGGGGGGTATTTATGTTATTTCATTAAAACATGAGGGTTCCTTTGCTATTTAACAATCTGAAACATAAAAATGAAATAAAAATAAGATTTCAATGTTTAAATTTATTTCTACACTTTTTAGCTACTATTCTAATTTAATAATAATAATAATAACAATAATAATAATAGTAGTAGTAGTAGTAACAATAATAATAATAGTAGTAGTAGCAATTATAATAAATAGTAATAAGAATACTAGTAGTAGTAGTAATAATAATAATAATAACAATAATAATAATAATAGCAATTATAAAAATAGAAGTGATACTAATAATAATAGTAATAGTAATAGTAGTAGTGATTATGATAAATAGTAATAACAATAATAAGAATAAGACTAAGAAAAATGATATATACTAATAGAGATAATAATAATGGTCGTTATAATAATAGAATTAATAATAGTAATAATAATAACAAATAAAGAGTAAGTTAAATAAATTAATCATATAGATAAAATAGAGGCTAGTTAAATAGAAATTATTTTCTTAAAAATAAACAAGCTAGAATTATAACTTGTAATTATTGATTTTCGGTGTATTTTGAATTAGTTGATAAATAAGAAATATTTTAGAATTTTAAATTAACGGCTTTCTCAATTAATAACGACCTTTTAATTGTATTAATAAAAAGAATAAATTCTCCAGCTTGTATTTTTCACTAAAAATATTATAAATAGTTTCTACAATTAATTTGATAAGTTTGATAAATAAATGGCTAAATTAATAATATTATTTATTAAATAATTTCTTGGTTATTTAGAAATAGATATGTTGATAAAATTAGTATTTAAGAATTATTCAAAGTTTATGGACTTAAATTATGGGTTTCTACATAATATTAAAATTTAGAATAATTAAAAATATAAAAACATATAGGGAAAATTAAAGGGATTTCAAATAACACTTGTTAGGATTATAATAATTTCATATTGTATATTTGTGTCGATAAACTTGTGATAGAATAAAGAAATGTACCGTGTAGGTGACAAGTTTGTAGACGAGGGCAACGTGACGTTCTAGAAGACTTTACGTGCTAAATTGCTAAGGACCGAGGTAAGTAATATGCCAAGCCTAGCGTGCCCAGCTTCCTTCGTGTCATATTACGATTTTTAATACTTGTCTCAAAATGTGTTTGGTGATATATCTGTTTTATTTGTGATTACTTTACATTTCAAACAAGCTGTTTTGATTTGATGCTGTCACACAAAAATAATAACTCGTAATAACATAAAGTGGAAAGAGTTGTGCGGGCGAAGCTTATTATTATTGTCGAGTTGACTTTGTTCACTCGACCCGTGATTTAGATTGGTCGTGGTTGGTTACGGCCACCCGACCCGTTATTTTTCCCGGTCGCAACCTGCCGGGTTGCTCCATGTACTCACCTCTCTGGCCGCAAGAAGTCTTAGGGGGGTGCCGGCACTTAAGGTCTTGGAGTATGCGAGATGGATAGTTCCTTCCCCGTATCAACAAAGATAATAATATGGTTTTGGATATTTATAAAAGGAAGAGAATAAGAGATTGGGAAATTATACTCCCCGTGGAAAGTTGAGAAAGAAAGTTTAAAAGAGAAAGAAGTTTACATTTGAGTTCCTACTTTACTGTTTTACAATTTCTCCCTCTTTGTTATTATTACGAAAAGTAAACATGCCTCGTCTCCTGTTTTACAAGCTTGGGTGTTACTTACTCAGTATTTTATGCTGACTTTAGAAAACTGCGGTCTTTGTTTCCTTCCCCCGCAGGTTTAGAAGAAGAAAATTATGGCATGACCGGGTACGGGACTCACTTAGACGGATATCACGAGCAGTAATAAAGTCTGACTAGTCAACATAATGTAGTAGTTTTACAAACGTGCATGTAATATATAAAGACTCGTGTAATGTTTAATAGTATTGTAATATATGGATGTTTTGCTTATGACTTCCACCAATACTTTTAGCATCGCCCTCCTGGGCTTTCCGGTCCGGAACGGAAGGCTTGGGGACCACGGGGTGTTACAGGTGGTATCAGAGCAGTTCGTTCCAACACGGGATTTAAAACCTGTAGGGTAACCTAAAATGAACTTAGGGCAAGATAAAATACGGAAAGCCGGGTACTTGGGGAATTACTGGTCACTTCCTCCTACGTGGAAAATTGCTACGTGTTATCTGGAACTAACTTGTTTTACGACCCTAGTGGTGATTCTGACCCCTATACCTGTCTATTTACTGGTGGATCAATCTATGTATACCTCGACGAGATGTGCTATGTGATTAGTGACTATTATCTAATCTCTGGATGTGACAAGTTCCTTAAAGACTTGAGTATGTGAAAGTTCATGTGCATTATTTGACCAAATGTTTCCTGCTAGAACGGACTATAATAGTAAATCCATGTACCGTACCTCATACTACGTCTAGCTATTGATAGCCTGCTAAACATTATAGCATTAGTAGAGACACAAAGACCAGAAACTCTAGTTCTGACTCGAGCTTCGAGGACGAAGCTCATTCTAAGGGGGGAAGAATGTAATACTCCATATTTATCGTAAGGGTAGTTCGGTAATTTAAAATGTGTAAAAATCAGTTTAGAATTTTCGAGAAATTATTTGAGATTTCCGAGATTCAAAATTTTATCCGTGAAGAAATTTGCGTGAGAATTTTGGAAGCTAAAAAAAAAATAATAATAATAAAAATAACTGTGATAAAATAAAATTCAGTAAACTATCGAATTTAGCTATTTAAAGTAATTTTTTGGTAAATTATCTTAGTAAAAATTAGTTAAAAGAATATGCCATATTTCATGAGTTAAACAGTATGCTAGTAAATAATAAATATGTTGTCTTAGTAGAGAATAATTATTATTATAATAATAAGTTGAGAAAAATTATTCGGGTAAGATTTTAGGAAACGATAGATCAGTACTTCTAATTTAATTCGGGTTAATTTCTCTATTTTTATCGTTAGCACGTACACGACCACCGCGAGTGTTGACGTGAGTATTGTATCTAATTACTCTAGTAGATGGTGCTTCAAGTACACCCAAACATCTCACTATCAATATAATTATTAATAATATTATTATTTTTACACTTTGTCATCTTCTCCAAATCAAATTCATCTTCTCCACGGCAGAGAAGATTTTTCCCCCGACACCGCTCCTTTCACCGCCACAATCAACATCACCAACTCCTTTTGTCCCCTATATAAGCCTCAATAATCATCAGATTCATCATCTCCCTCTTCATCATCTCCATCACCGCCACCTTCAACCCCGACGAGTAAACCCACCACCAACGCCACCACTCTTCTCCACCCCTGCCACCATCCCTCTGTTTCTCTCCCTCTGTCTCTGTTCGCTGTAAACCACAACAGCAGAAGCAGCAACTAGCAGAAACAGCTAGCCACCACCGAGGCCGCTGGAAACACCGAGCACCACCACCGTATCCCTCCCCCTGTTTCACCTCTGTTCTTGTTCCTCTTCTCTCTCCCTTCATCTTTCTCCCTGTCACAAGAAGAGACAAGAAACATATTGAGCAAATCTGCACCATCATAATGGATTTGCCCTTACCCTTGTTGATGCTTTGTTTAGCTGTCCTCAACATATTGAGCAAATCTGGCAGTGGTTTTACGATCTCGTTCATGTTATAGTTCATGATGAACTGTCCACAACTCTCGGGCAACGATTGCAACACGAGATCGGTTGCCAACTCTTGGCCGACCGGGAACCCTAGTCGGGCGAGATTCTTCAAGTACCCGATCATTCGGAGTACACGGGGTCCCACCGGGTTCCCTTCTTCCAGATGACACTTGAACAATGCCTTAGAGACCTCATACCTCTCAACCCTTGCCTGCTCTTGGAAGAGCTGCTTCAGATGCTCGATCATGTCGACAACATTCATGTTTTTGTGTTGTTTCTGAAGCTCAGAATTCATGGTGCATAGCATAAGGCAGGCCGCATCATTAGCGTCATCAACACGCTTTTGATATGCCTTTAGGGCTGCAGGTGTTGGTTCTATGGACCTGCTGGAACATGCTCCTCTTTTGGGTACAATTTCTTCTCTTGCTTGAGAACGATTCTCAAGTTTTTGTACCAACCAAGGAAGTTGGTTCCAGAGATCGTGTCCTTCTCAAGGACAGATCGTAGGGAATGTTGTGAACTCGATGAGTTGTTTGCCATTTGGAATTCTACAAAAGGAAAATACGCAAGTTTTAGTATTTGCTAATTTTTTGACTATATTCAATAATGGCTAGTTTATCAAATATAGCTCCCACTATTTTTCTACGGATTAATAACCCTCAAGATATTTATCCAGAAAATATCCTTATATTTTCTAGTGGGCCGAGATCCATGTTTCATCTCCTTATGAGCTTGCTTTGGCAAGTCACCCATAATTTGACTACTTTAGGTAGGAATAATTTCCAATTGCATCCCTTATGCAACTCTTGGTTCAATTGGGCAAATAACTCATTATTTATCCATCCATATGAATAATACCAATTGATTGCCTCTGGGTTTTAGTCATATTAATAGCCTAGTTGCGTTCAACCTCTTATTTAAACATTTTCACATTACTAGCTTGTGCCATCGCATTCCATCATTATGAACCAAGTCGCCATGCTTTGGCACGCAAGAACTTGATAAATCATGATGATAATGAGTGTTTAAATAACGAGAAGGCAAGAACACAATATTTGAATTTTGAGGAATTTTATATTCAATTTTAATTGTTTTGTTGATCAATAACAACTAATATATCTATCTGAGTTCGGGCACAACTCCAAATAATAGATCCGGGTTGTCTAATTATCTTATTATCCTAATGGCATGCATCGTCCATACACCAACCACAAAAATAATAAGACAATAAAATAAACAACCACAAAACAAAAATAAAACGTGATGTGAATATGGCCTTTTCTAAACTAAGATAATTCTAAGCCAATGGAATTATCTATGAACCCTAAATGCAAACACATCTCCATGCGTCTTCATCTTTTGGTCCATCCTTCATAGTCATGTGGAATGCTCCATGCTCCATCTTTCGTGGCTCCTTTTGGCTTTTGGGCTTCTCTTCATCAATCTTGGCTAACAATCTACTTTATCTAGCACTAGCTAACAACTATACTAAATAAAATAAATCTCACAAGTTGAGAAAAAATGGCTCGCAGGCCATAAAACCCTAATTAATTATTACAATTAATTGATCAGCTCGCAGGCCGTAAACCAAACCACAAAAATTAAACATCCACAACAAACCACATCCTAAGGCCATATCCAATCACCATGCGAATTGCACATAAACAGTTAAAATCCAATTTTAACGCGCTTGGTCAATTCTAATTGATTTTAGGATATTCTAGGGTTTAAAACGGTCCAAGGGGCCCAACAATCTAATTGCCCGGGCCCAAAAAGAGAACCGCAAAAGGCCTTGGGCCGGCCGGCCCCTAGCCCACGCGGCTAGGCCGCGGGCTAGGGCTGCCCCGGCCCCTAGGCTGAGCCTTGCTTGGGCGGAAAGAAAGGAGGGGCGGTCCCTAGGGGGGGGGGCGAACCTCCTTTGGGAGTTGTTTCCAAAACAACTCCTTTGCTTGGTGCCCAAGTTTGGTTGTTTTCTTGTATGGGAAGAACTCCTTCTTCCCAAAGGATGCCCAAACCCTAGATCTAAGATCCTAAAATTTCTCAAACTCACTAATTCATGCATCCAATGCAAAAATTAGGTCTTGTTATGATAGATTATTGACAAATTGCATCATATGCTTGGTTTGTCTTGTTTTACGTGATAAACAACAAATTTAAGGTGTAAAACTATCAAAACGTAACACATAAACCACGTTTATGCTCTACGACCTGTGACTCTGATACCACTGTAGGATTTTGATCAAGGATGCGCAACGGAAACACATACAAACATAATCCATGCAATACCCTCCAAGGATCACAAGTCAAGAGACATAACGATGGTACGGGAAGAAATCAATAACACACCTTAGGGTTTCTCCATTGATGACTTCAAACGCGAATTGTGTCACGTTCTCTATAGTTGATTCACGCCTAGAGTTGAATCCTATATCTTCCAACTCCTTTGTGCTAGCCCGGAATGAGGAAGAGGAAGAAGAATCACGCAAAACGAGACAAACAAGGAGGTCTCGGCTCTCCTTGTGGGCCGACATAGACGGGCTACGGCAAAGGGGGGCGACAGGCTTCTCTTTGCTTGCTTGCTCTCTCCTTTTTGTTCTCTCCCACTCTAGTTATGATCAATAAGGTCATAAGTGTGGGAAGGAAGGAATGAGTGTCCTTTATATAATCCAACAAATCCTTGCCAACTACCTAAAGGACCTATTCTAGTCCTACTAGAATTCGGTTTAGTCCCTTCCTTGCAAATTAGCCCTACTAAGTTTGCAAGGTGTTGCAAAGTGATCCTTCTAATTAATTAACCAATTAATTAATTCCTAAATCTAGTTCAACTCTATATAGCGTGTGACCCCATAGGTTCTATCTAGTTGGTAACAACAATTTGCTAATATGGAGCGGTTTCTAGCAAAACATCCATTCTAGCCGACTAATAGATAGTCATCTTGACAAACCTTGTACAAGTAATTGTCTCATCCCTTTGTCTCTATATCCGGATTGGACACGAGACATGCAAGTCACACTCGTATATCCAATCCACAGTTTCTCGATCCATGGGAATAGCCTTATTCGTGCAAATAACATCAATATCCCATATTGATTTATTTGAGTCTGGCCAGACATTCTATAAGCACTATCCTTCGAGTGGCCTAGGATATTTGCTCCCGTTATGTGGGAGGGACAAATTCTATCTACGTCCACTACGATCTCCAAGCTTGCTTCTTATTGTATCCGGTACATGCCTTTATAACTACTCAGTTACGGTGTAGCGTTTAACGCTACCAAAATCACAATAATCCACTACTAGAATATCTAGTGACTTCAAGTATAAGGATGACAATACCATTGCACCACGAGAAGCGCTTGTGACTTAACATAACATGTATGTAGCCTTCTCGGAGATGGGTCAATCCAGTGCGCCGTTACCCTTATTGCACACCTATGTGTTGGATCATGGTATCTCCATATCAATCCAACCCATACTAGTCTATAGATGATTGTCCCATTAATCATTATATGGACTAGAGATATTTAAGATAAACAACACAATTTTAAATTTAAGGAATTCATTATATTAAATATCCAATAAATAATACAATGAATTTTCTAGCCACAAATAAATTCATACTAAACTAGATTGCCTCTAGGGCATCTATTCCAACAATAGATGCGACACCATATCCTACAGAGGTATCTTCATTTATCACATCTTTATGATGAGTGTGACCTGGTGTTGCGAAGAAACTCGTTACAATAGGGAATGAGTTATTAAGCTTTGTTTACAAACATTGTTCAAATGTTTACTTGAGGGTTCACCACATTTGCTTACTAACCATCGACGAATATCATATTTTGACAAGTCATGCTTTAACGCACCGAAAATTACTTCTTGATAAGTCATAGCAAGGTTAAAAATTGTACCTTCTTCTTTGCCTGCGATCTCCCCAAAATCTTGTTGAGCTCTCTCTATGGCAGCCACGCTCATGATGCCAGCATGCTGCTCTTCCAGGCTTCTTCTCTTCATGGTCTCAATGTCATCTTCCTCGTGCTTTCTTCTTCTCTCTTCTGCCTCAGCATCCATTCTTTTAGACTCAGCGATTATGGCTTCGTCTATAGGCTCACTAGAGGCATCTGAGCGAGACCCCTTTGTCTTCCTCTTTTCTTTGGCCAAAAGGCAACTGATGGTCTCTGTATCATCATCGCGAAGGAAATTTTAGTTAAAAACACTACTGCGAACGTCATGGTTTAAATAAGATAAGTTCATTCGAGTTACCTTCTGAACTTTCTTCTCCTACCTCCTCTCTTTCTTCTTGCTCTCTTTCGTCTTCCTCTTTTTCCTCGTCTCCACTTGCTTCTTCTTCTTCTCCTTCTCTCTATTCTTCTTCCTCAGCTTCTTCCTCCTGATCATAGGGGATGAACGTCTCAACTGCGAGATATTTTTGCGTCTTATGCGACCCTTTACTTTACCCTTGGGAACATGGGAATTCACGGGAGACAAACGGGAGCTCCCTTGGGAGGCGAAGAGATCACAATTGCCTTCTGTTTTTGCCTCTTAGCCTTCAGGGAAACCTCTGCATCCACTTCAGCATCGTTATCTATCAGAGAACGAGCGAATACGTCCATCTCCTCGCGAATCATAGCCTCCACTTTGGGAGGCAATTCCATCTCCAGAAGGATCTCCTTCTTTTGCCTCTTCGCTTTAACGATAGAGTCAACCAATGATGGACAACAGTCTCCGAATGCAAACCTCCTCAGGCAGCACTAAAAAGGAAAATTTTATGTAAGTCGCAGCGTTTCAAAGAAAGAAATGTTTCAAGGACGAAGGAGAGCTATTTACCTTGGCGAAAGATTCACTGTACTCAATCACGCATGCAACTCCACCCCTGACAGCGGTCATCTTCTCCTTAAGAATCACGCCCGGACACAAGTGATTTTCAGCATCAAGCAAGGAATAAAATCCATACTTTGAATCGTCCAAACCGCAGTTCTGACGAAACGGTAAAGTATTCCTTTTGATCGCAGGAGCCTTGCTAAGGCGGGGAGGTGAAGAAACATCAAACCTTGTTTGTTGAGCGTTCCAGTAAGCAATCCAGTTCTTGATAGGGCGACCTACACGTTTCCCTGCGGGCTGGGTGAAAGGCAAGTTGCTAAGCAAGATAGATTTACATCTCTTCATCAGTCGTCGCTTGTAGTAGTCTCTGTGCACTGACCTAGGCCAGATGGAAGGCGCCACCGCGTCGAAGCCAAATTGAGGAGAGACGCGAGTAGGGTCAACATCAACTGTGATCCACTCATACTTAGAGGATTGCTCGGCGAAATTCTCAGCAAGGGCGGGCAGTGAACCCCTCACACACCAACAAAGGAATTCCCAATAGCAATCATCTCCGCTGACGATAGTGTCCTCAGAAAGGGAGCCATCTCTGTCTGGGTACAACTTCGAGTTGAATCGCACATTCTCAATGCGAGTGGTATAAGGCCTGGCTGTAAACTTTGCTCGATCGTCGCAGACCAAGCTCCATGAACACTTAGGTAAATTGGTCTTATACCACCAGGCAGCTCTCCCACTTCGAAGTGCATTCTTCGCACCCAGAACGTTCCAACAGCTGGGTCTCGAGGGGATGGGAGCATATGATGGCCACCTTTCGAAAACCCACATGGTAAGAAACGAAATGTTGATAAAAGTCAACACATCAAGACACCCGCGAGAATCTTCAATAGCAGCCACAAGTTGGTCCAACCGATAATACAGGGTTCCCAACACCAGAAGCCCAAGTGCAACGTTTTGGCCAAGAGCTAGCTTGACAACAAGGGGCAAGACATGATAGAAGACCCCGTCATGAGGATGACCATCAATCAAATATCGCGACAGCCAAGCACAAAGAAAGTCGCACAAGGTCAAGTGATACCCCTTACCCTCGATGTAAATTTTCTCTTTGGGGTCCTTCTCCAGAATCTCCTTGGTAATTTTACTATTCGCATAGTCGCGAAAGAAATATTGTACCCATTTTCCCCAAGTATTCTTCGCAGAGGTCTCAACCAACTGCCATGTTGGGAGAACTTCCGCAGACGTCCAACGAGTGGAAATTTTCTTCACCTCGGACAAGCACTCCTCCATCTGCGCGTAAAGGGCAAGTTCTGCATCAGATGTCAAAGCAGCCAAGGGGTCGACTTTGCCCATGGGAGAAAGATCATATAGCATCTGCGCATCCTCCAAAGTGGGGGCTGCCTCAAAATCAGCAAAATGGAAGGTGTGAGTCGCAAGAGAATATCGAGAGAAGAGATTAAAAAACATAGCCTGATCCAGTTTCACGGCGACAACCTTTGTAGACCGAACAGCGTAATAGATCTCAGCACGGTCTAGAAAAACAGCGTGATGAGTAAGCACATGGTCAGTCCACTCATCCATTAGCTCCATCTTCTGCACGAAGGCCTGTGTAGAAATTTCAGTAGGGAGAAGAACCCATTCTCAACACCTAATCTCACCACATCCTTGACGTCAATTAACTCCAACCTGGCTTGACTAGTGAGGGGGTTCAACAATAGCATATTGACACGATTTAAACTGCAAGTGTACAGCCGTCGTGCGTAGTAATATCCGAAAATCCGGGTTTATCGAATCCCAAGAGACTTCTTGTAAACTAGTTATTTTTCTTAACCTTGTGTGGGCAAAGCGCGTTGATTTTGATTGCTAAATCCTACTAAAAATAAAAGACAAAGATCTCAATTAATCAGGTGAATGACTTCACGGTTAACGAAGAATGATTTTTAAGAGTTACTTAATATGTGGACAAGTCAGGATATCCCTACGGGTTCACTAGGGAATTCACACCACTTATGATTTACGTTCATGCAACACGGATGTTTTCTACTTAGCCAAACGAGAAATTTCACTTTGAAGATTCCTCAACCAAAGTCTATATTTAAACTCTTGTACCTGATTCATCTAGCCTACTTAAGTTTAAATACGCATTATGATCTTGATATCAACTCTTTGTTCAAGTTAACTAGCAAGATTCCTCAACCCTAGATACGACTAGTGCAAGATTCAAGTTCAAGAAATAACTATTGATTCCTCTAATAATTATCACCTAGATCAATCTTATTGTGACGTCAAACAATATGAAAGATATAATTACGCGTATGAATCAAGCATAACTAAGCATAAACATCCAATTAAGCTAATAAGCATGAAGCATAATCCATAAATCACAAAAATACGGTGTTCAAACCCTAGCTCCCTATAAGATATCCCGAATTAAAGGTTTAGCTACTAAAACACATGATCAAAGTACAAATTTTCATGATCATAAACAAAAAACTAGAGAGAGGGAAGAGAAAAGATCAAACAAAGCGTCTCCCAAGCTCCCCGTAGCTCCAAGCACTTGTCTCCAACTCAAAGATACTGAAAACCTATGCCCTAACCCGTTCTAATATGTTTCCATAGTGTTTAGATGAAGTTCCAAGTAATTGCACAAAAGCCCCAACGTTTCTACTGCTCCTGCCGTTCTCTTCGCACGAAGAGAATTTGTCTTCGTGCGAAGACTGTTCTTCTTCATGCGAAAGTCTTCCTATTTTGAGACTGCAAGCATGTTCAAGAAGACTTTCTGAATTTTGGCTAAGTAAAGTCTTCGTGCGAAGACACATTGTCTTCGTGCGAAGACCCTGTAGCTCCAGGATTCTTGTTCGTCTTCAACGGTCCATAACTTTTTCGTCCGATGTCCGTTTTAGCTCCATGACCCGCCGTTAGAAAGCTCTTCGAGTCTACTCTCAATTTCCACCGATCTCACTTCGATATTCATTGTAGAATCCAAAATATCCTCAAAATATCCTTAATTTTCTCTAAAACATCCTGGAAAGGCAAATAAGCTTTTTGAAAAGCAAATAAGGACCCGGATTTTGATCCCGAACTCCGATGAATGTGATTTTTGCACCTTTAGATTCCTTTCGCGACGTAGACTTTGCTCATGTAGAGAAATTCCTGTTTCCGGACCGTTTTCTCGTTTTTCTCAATTATTGCCCAAATTTGGCGAAAACATCCAAAACGTGCCAAATTCGCCTTTTCTTCTATTCCGAAGCTCGTTTCTTCTCTCCAATTGATTCCCGCATGCGTAATTCCCGTCAAACAACAACACGAACACTACCACGAAGATCAAATGTGATAAATTATCAAAATCATACTCAAAACCATTAAGAAACGCCCGGCTTGTACTTTAAAGCTCAAAAACATCCAAATGTGCATTATCTTCATATTTTGGCTCAAATCTTATCACTTTGCACCGAAACGCACACAAATAACAATATAAAGTGTATATAATATAACTCTTATTAAGGAGTTATCAAATACCACCACACTTGCCATTTGCGCGTCCCGAGCAAAGTCTCATCTACTGCATCTACCTGTCTAATAGCCAAACAAACTCAAACGACTCTAACATGACTCAAGACACAAACAATGCAGCAAGATGATGCAAATGCAATTCTAGACTCGATCTTAGAACATAAAACAGAAATTACTTTCTTTTTGGGAGATCAGACAATTTCAATCCACAATAGACCGGTGCTCATGGATGCTGAAAAAGTTAGGCAAGAGGTGTGAACCGCAACTAAAATCGACATCAAGTAATTCCCCATAGTTAGTATAGTAAGATTAACTTTACTATAAAGAACAACTTACCTCTTCATGTGTGTTGATAAAAATAAGAGGCTAACCAAGGCTAAGCCACATTCATAGTCCGAGCTCCTATTCCGCTAATGGTCAAATATGATGAGGCTTAAGGACAAAAATGATATAACTTGTATGAAGCAAAAACTCTAAAGCGTCACATAAGCTCACCAAACCCCATATCTCACACACCCTCACCCTGATGATAGGAATCCACAACCCGAATCTCACCGACTCCGGCCCTCAATCCCCTCAAACCCGGTACCATGTCAATCCCGTGGCCATCAAAGCAAATAATGTGCAAAACTCATCTTTGTCTTCAATCCAGAACTTAGAACTTTCACCACTCGATTTTCAATAAACACAACTTGATTTCTTTCTCTCATTTTTTTCTCTCTTTCCTTTTTTTCTATATTTTATTTTGTCTTTTTTTTTCTTTCTCTCAATCAAATATCAATACGATCAAATAAATCTGAGTGGTCCTCCTTCCAGAATCAAGAAATAATAATCATGTTATGGGGAGGGAATAGACAAACCGATGAATGAGTATCACGAATAAAATTCATCTCCCCTAAATCAATAAAATACACGGTGTCACCAAACAAAGCTGCAAGCCAATCAAAGCGCGTGTGTGGAGGTGGAGTCGTCAAAAGCACAATCTCTATGTCCAAAGTCAAATGTAGACACCCCACACTAGAATATTGTAATGTCCCCTCTCAAGTAGTCAAACAAGATATGTCATGTGCCTAATCCAACCGAACCTCCTACACCGAAATGCTAGAAATCCAGTACCTAGCACATTCCACCAATTAAGTACAACCAACCCATTTGGTGCGGATTAGACGTCACACACTTAGGCTCTCCACTTCTGTGTCCATGGTGTAATGACATGGAACACCGCCACAACTTAGTGTGCAAGTCAACTCACTCACCCTCTCATCCCCTCGTAGATATTAAATGAAGCACATGCGATATGTAGAACTCACACAAATATGTAATGAAGCACTCCCTCAACTAACCCCCCTCAACTACTGCTCCCTCGTGACGCTCTAGAAAGGTTATTCTAAACGATATATGATGAAGGCCCAAAATCGTCTCTCTAGGTCAAAGAGGCTAACAATGAATCCAAGGATCAATTATGGTATACTAGTGGTCCTACAAGGTAAGATCTAAAAAGCAGTGAGTGCTCTAATACACATCCTCGCACAGGTGGTCTGTGTGCCACTACGAGGCGGGTTGGCGACTACCTAAGACAGACAACATGAACGTTCGACTTGTTTAGCAAACACCAAGCTCAACTCTTTTAAGAGAAAAACAGCTCACACTTTAGATTTTAAAATTTAATTTGGTTTGAAAATAGGTAGGCATTCCCGTAATGAGATTCTCTCTATACTTACTAGGGGGAACTAAAAATGTCACTTTCAGTCAAAATTCACACCCTATGCCTAAAGTCTTCACATCTCGCTAAATCAACCAAGTCTAAGCTTCTCTCAATTGCCTTTTCTCAAAATTTTCAATTTCCTATATTTTTTTATGGATATTATGTTTTTTTTTTCATTTTTTTAAAAGATCCTAACTTTATATGCAAGGCTTTGACTCGAAAAAATTTGACTCTACAAAATTTACTTTGTTGGTGGGTAGACTCAATTATTTAAAAGTGCAAACAATATGTAAACTAATCTACTCAATACGACAGTATAAGTAAAAACTTAACAAAAACCACTGACTCTACACACAATACAACCTAGACACATCCTACATATAACTGGCTATGCAAGACACATGGCTAGTAAACAGATAAATCACCCCCACACTGAATGCTTCGTTGTCCTCAACGAATTTAGAGATTAAACAAGAACTCAACAATCAATGTGAAAGGCCAGTAGATGAGATGGAGCATGACATATACTAAATAAAAGAAACACGAAATTCAGCAAAAGAAAAAGATACTCACAACCACCTCAAGGGTGGGGAAGAAATCACGCCAAGCAGTCCCCAAGCACAGTAGTGGTGCCACCATGCTCCTATACAGTCAATGTGTACTCGCACACCGGGGTCGACTGCCATCCTCTACTAAAATCCATGTATGAAGAATCCCCAACTCGCATGCACGAGTTCTTGTGAAGGTCATGTGTTCCATGGCACGCCGGGGTAGACTCTCCCATATCCTTCTCAAATATGTCACCTGGAAACAAATGTCAGTCCCTCTCTCTCTCATCTCTACACAATAAAGAAACAAAACACACGCAACTGTATTAAAAACTAACTCCTTAAATTAACGCAATAAGTAGGTTGGGTTGCCTCCCAACAAGCGGCGTGTAATTTAAGGTCGACGACCCGACCCAGTTACCTCAAAGAATGTTAAGGAGGTCTAGCACGCGGTGTCTCCTCCTTCAATTTCTCGCCCTTAAGTTTTTGCACCACATCATGCGCACACACCAGATTTGGCTTCTTTTCTGATTCGGGTGGATCAGGCTGCAACACTGTCGGTAACCCAAGAGAAGGATCCACACTATCTTCTCTGAACTTGATCATAGCCAACTTATTCTTCCCCTTGCCTGGAACAAATGCCTTGAACACCAGTGATGAATCTAGAGCCTTAATAGTCAACTCCTCAGTCTCTAGATCCACATTTGCGCGCATTGTCTTCAAAAGCGGACTTCCAAAGATAAGTGGAATATCGCGATCCTCCTTGATATCCACTATCACAAAGTCAGCTGGAAAGACAAATGCACCCACTTTAACCAGCAAGTTCTCAATCACCCCTTTGCTGTAACAATTGAATTGTCTGCCAATTGCAGACCCATCTTCACTGGGGTTGGCGCACCAATGTCCAATCTCTGGAATAGGGACAATGGCATGAGATTAATACTCGCGCCCAGATCACAAAGACCATGCGTATGATATCCACCCCGAGAGTGCAGCCTAGAATGACACTACCTGGATCTCTCATCTTGGGAATGTCTCTCTGAATCATTGTACTACATGTCTCTGTCAACTTTACCGTAGCATAAGGGTCTATGCTCTTCCTGCCCCATAAGATCTCCGTCAAGAACTTCTTGTACTTGGGAATTTGAGCAAGTGCTTCCACTAATGGGATGTTTATATGCAGCTGCTTGAATATGTTCAGAAATTTTCCAAAGTGTTCCTCATCATCCTTCTTTATTGCCGCGAGATATGGTATCCGTGGATCATAAGTGTCCGGATTTGGAGTGTTCTTGGGCTCTTCTTTCTTCTCAACCGTGTCCTTTGATTGGGGACTCACGGATTTGGGAAACTCCTCTCCCAATTCCTTATTTGTGGCCTTTGTAGCTTCAGATCTCGCATGGCTAGGATATGGCAGATCCTGAGTAGTAATGCCACTGCGAGTAGTAATAGCTTTGAGCTGCTCAGTAGGAGGAATGGTATTAGAAGGAAGCATACCTGGTGGAAATTTAGCATTCTGATTGGCAATCTGCCCAATCTGAGTCTCGTGGCTCATAAGTGTGGCTTGCATAGAGACAATCGTGCTCTCCATCCTGTCTTGATTAGCAATCAAGTTTCTCAATAACGCATTTGCCTCTTGGTCTTCTTGTCGTGGAGCCTGCTGCTGTGCCTGGTATGACGTACTTGGCTGATGACCCGATGCATATAGCCCACTGTTAGGGTTGGCATAGCTAAAGTTGGGGTGATTGCGGTTGTTGGGATGATAAGTGTTAGTCCACTACTGCTGTCGTGGTAGACCAATGTAATTCACATCTTCAATGGAGCCATATCCCTGATTCTCATCCGCGAGTAACTCACCCATGGGCTTCACCTGTGATGGATATTGCATGCCGTGAAATGCTGAGGTCATGGATTCTTCTAGATTTTGATTCATAGACTCAATTTTGTTGACCAAAGCAGCATCCCCAGGTCTCGAATACCTACGAGTATCATACCTCGTAGTCTCTCTCTTGGACACGTTGTTTAGAAGATCATGTGCTCGATGTGCCCCAAGTCCCATAAAGTTACCCCCAGCTAGCATATCTAACTGGTCAGCTGTCTCCTTGTCTAATGCACTGTAGAAATAATGGAGGAGCTTATGCCATGGCTCTCCATGATTCGGACATCTACGGAGAATTTGGATGAACTTCCTCCAAGCATCTCCCAATGAGCTGTCTTCTTCCTGAGTGAAGTTTGCAATCTCGGCCATCTGCTGAGCGACTCTGGATGGTGGTAAATACTTACTCAGAAACTCATGACAACAATCCGCCCATGTCACTATGCTCCCAGCTGGCAGTTCCATAAGCCACTTCTTGGCTTTTCCAGATAAGGAGAAGGGAAACAGTAATAGCTTAACTGTTTCATCTGGAACTCGTTGGTCGTGCAGGGTTGATGTGATTTGCTCAAATACAAGTAGATGGTGGTTAGGATCATCTCCTGGAGCTCCGTTGAATGCGCACTCGTCACGAACCATATTAATCATATGCTGGCGAAGCTTGAAGTGTTGTGTATTGATCTGTGGCCTGACAATGGTAGGTTGGTAACATGAGGGGGTAGTCCTGAAATAATCCACCATAGGGCGTTCTTCGATCTCGGCATTTTTGACCTGTGCCACCACATCTTGTGCATTATTCCCCCCATTATTATTGTTTCCCCCATTGTTGTTATTACCTCCATCGTTCCACACTTGTACTCCCACACAAGACGTGGTTGTGGATTTGGAGGGTTCAATCGTGCCATAGCAGCTTGCACCTCGGTCAACTGAGCTCTGAGCTCCTCAGCTTCCCTTTCTCTATTTGCTGCATCTTTCACAGCTGCAACTATAGCTTCTTCCGCATGCGGATCCTCTCAAAATCAGCTCTAGTTTCAGCATCCATGGTAACTGAGCTTGAATTCCTCTTGTCTCTACGCTGTGCTCGTAACAGGGATTCCAGGTCTTCAAGTGTAGGATGCAAAGGCTCGTCCCTAGAACGGGACATGCACCGTACAAGCTAACCTGAAATCAGAGATCACGCAAAACGTAGGTGAGTAATAGATATAAACAAAAAGTAAAATCACTAAGGCTAGGAATTATAACTAATTTAGCCGAAGTCCCCGGAAACGGCACCAAAAACTTGACAAGATTTAAACTGCAAGTGTACGGCCGTCGTGTGTAGTAATATCCGGAAATCCGGGTTTATCGAATCTCAAGAGACTTCTTGTAAACTAGTTATTTTTCTTAACCTTGTGTGGGCAAAGCGCGTTGATTTTGTTTGCTAAATCCTACTAAAAATAAATGACAAAGCTCTCAATAAATCAGGTGAATGACTTCACGATTAACGAATAATGATTTTTAAGAGTTACTTAATATGTGGACAAGTCAGGATATCTCTACGAGTTCACTAGGGAATTCATACCACTTATGATTTACGTTCATGCAACACGGATGTTTTCTACTTAGCCAAACGAGCAATTTCACTTTGAAGATTCCTCAACCAAAGTCTATATTTAAACTCTTGTACCTGATTCCTCTAGCCTACTTAAGTTTAAATACGCATTATGATCTTGATATCAACTCTTTGTTCTAGTTAACTAGCAAAATTCCTCAACCCTAAATACGACTAGTGCAAGATTCAAGTTCAAGCAATAACTATTGATTCCTCTAATAATTATCACCTAGATCAATCTTATTGTGACGTTAAACAATATGAAAGATAGAATTACGCGTATGAATCAAGCATAACTAAGCATAAACATCCAATTAAGCTAATAAGCATGAAGCATAATCCATAAATCACCAAAATACGGTGTTCAAACCCTAGCTCCCTATGAGATATCCCGAATTAAGGGTTTAGCTACTAAAACACATGATCAAAGTACAAATTTTCATGATCATAAACAAAAAACTAGAGAGAGGGAAGAGAAAAGATCAAACAAAGCGTCTCCCAAGCTCCCAAGTAGCTCCAAGAACTTGTCTCCAACTCAAAGATACTGAAAACTATGCCCTAACCCGTTCTAATATGTTTCCATAGTGTTTAGATGAAGTTCCAAGTAACTACACAAAATCCCCAAGGTTTCTGCTGCTCCTGCCGTTCTCTTCGTGCGAAGACTGTTCTTCTTCGTGCGAAAGTCTTCCTATTTTGAGACTGCAAGCATGTTCAAGAAGACTTTCTGAATTTTGGCTAAGTAAAGTCTTCGTGCGAAGACACATTGTCTTCGTGTGAAGACGCTGTAGCTCCAGGATTCTTGTTCGTCTTCAGCGGTCCATAACTTTTCGTCCGATGTCCGTTTTAGCTCGGTGACCCGCTGTTAGAAAGCTCTTCGAGTCTACTCTCAATTTCCACCGATCTCACTTCCATATTCATTGTAGAATCCAAAATATCCTCAAAATATCCTTAATTTGCTCTAAAACATCCTAGAAAGGCAACTAAGCTTTTTGAAAAGCAAATAAGGACCCATATTTTGATCCCGAACTCCGATGAATGTGATTTTTGCACCTTTGGATTCCTTTCGCGACGTAGACTTCGCTCATGTAGAGAAATTCCTATTTCCGGACCGTTTTCTCGTTTTTCTCAATTATTGCCCAAATTTGGCGAAAACATCCAAAACGTGCCAAATTCGCCTTTCCTTCTATTCCGAAGCTCGTTTCTTCTCTCCAATTGATTCTCGCATGCGTAATTCATGTCAAACAACAACACGAACACTACCACGAAGATCAAATGTGATAAATTATCAAAATCATACTCAAAACCATTAAGAAACGCCTGAATTGTACTTTAAAGCTCAAAAACATCCAAATGTGCATTATCTTCATATTTTGGCTCAAATCTTATCACTTTGCACCGAAACGCACACAAATAACAATATAAAGTGTATATAAGATAACTCTTATTAAGGAGTTATCACATATCTTCAGTAGCGGGATCTGGTAGATTCCGTACTTCTGTTCTAGCATGATAGAAGTCTTCTCCACCCAGATATGGAGCTTTCTTCCACAAGGTCCTGGGAAGATCATGGATTTCTTCGGGTTCCTTCACAGATTTGGTCGCTTTTGTCTTGGCCATTCCTACAGTAAAGCAAGAAAAAATGGGGCGAAATATATCCACTTTTAGTTTCAAATTCAAGAAGCAGATCCTACAAGTTTCTGGGTTTCGAAACTGTTAAAGTGGGAAGATGAACAGTTCTGGGTCAATTACAGGTTCAGAATTTCAGGGTTGCGAAAGATTATGCGAACGTTTATCGCTTCAATTTGTTTCAATCTTTTAGGGTTTTAAAAGAATCCCCTCCAACAGTTTCAGACATCCGGGTTTTCCGATTCAAGACAGTTCAAAGGGTATGAAAAGTATTTAAATTAAGCAAAGCCAACCTTGTGATGATGAAGCGATTTGAAGAAGACGATTTGCAAGGAAGAGCTGGTGGTTGATTATCTGAATTTGCTCTCGGAGAATTCCAGAAAACATTCACTTTAGAGAGAGGATCAATACTTTGCAACAATGGAGGATGAAGAGTATTTATTCAAAAACACTGAAGAGTCGCGTCCTTTCAGTGGTCGAATCGCAACCGTCACCGCCGAATCGCGCAATCACAGGCCAACGCCGATGTCACGCCTAAAACCCTATAAGAACAGAAGGCACGACTCTAGGGATCCTAGGTCATAATGACGCGCACGGAGGCTGATTTTGCGTGTATTTGAATTGCTGCGTAGCTACGACGCGCGCGCTGGTTTTTGCGCATTGAAGTCTATCAGATTAGGTGTCTTCACGCGCAAAAAGGGGGCTAATGTAGATAGTGCTTTCCAGACAAACGGATCACAGCCATGTGGCAATCATGCAGCACACCTAGCTGTGCTCCACACACATTGGATCACCACCCGCGCTGATCCACGTGGGGGCTGCGAGACAGGGCCCTCGCACACCACCAACGGGACTTGTAGGGACTTAGTGGTTTGGAGGCTAGAGTAAGTTCCGTCGCGCGCGAGCGACAACCAAGCCAGCGCGCGACCTTTAGTAACTGCTTTGAGAGATTTATGGCACGAGCTCCATAGACCCAGTCAACCTCATAACGGTTCCGGTATACGCGGACGAAGTGCGTAACGGTCCCTATATATGCGGACGAACGTGTGGTTAAGGTAAGTAAGCCGCCATTAATGGGCGCATTAACCCACTACAACGGCCATATTCTCCACTATATATAGGATCGTTAACCCTTCCTTACATAACACTAATCACCTGAACTAAACGGAAGCTCTGCCAAACTGTCTCTCTCTCATACAGCTACTACTGTCTTACTCTCTCCCTACTCGCAACCATACTTCTCCTGTGTTTCTCTTATTCCCTGTTCCTGGTGTACGTTGAATCTTCGTCAAAGGATTCTCCCTTACACAGTCGCCCAGACCCTGAGGTGCATCAGCGGGCTCAAGTACCACCTTTGAATTAACTGAATCAAACCATCACTGCCTCCTCTTTGTGAATTGAACCACTCCAACTCGAGACCCATCTGCACCTTGGTCGAACCATCCGATTGAACCCGCAAACCACTACTTTCCACCTCCCTTTTCTCCGACGAGTGACATAGTGAAGGATAGGGGCAGAGAGCGGGACATAGAAGGAGGAGGGAGACGAAGATGACGAAGAAGCAGGTGGGTGGTGGGAGGAATGTTGTGTCGGGAGACAAAGAGGAAGAGAAGAGAGAGAGATAGATGGGGAGAGAGGGTGTCTAGGGTTAGGAAGTGAGGATATAAGGGAAGGGAGTGGGCTTTATAGTGAGGTCATTTCGTCAATTTTCAGGGGTATTTTTGTCTTTTTACCCCTCTATTAGTGTGGTGTTAGTTTTTAACTCTGACAGTGGTGCAAAAGGTATTTTCCTCATAAATCATGGGGCAAAATGTATTTTCTCCATAAATGGAGGGTGGTTTTTGTCTTTGGATTGATTTTGTTAGGAGGGGTTGAACGACAAACAACTCTGCAAAACTTAATCACGAGATCTAACATAAGCTGTATTGATTTTGTTAGGAGGGGTTGGATGACAAACAACTATGCAAAACTTAATCACAAGATCAAACATAATCCAGATAAAATAGCATTAAAATACTCAATCTGTTAGACATATCAGTTTGAACAATAAACTCAGCTATTTTCTCTAGCAGATTAAAAAAATACATAAATAAAGTCTCAAATAATAATTAGTTAATATGATTATGACTCGTAACAAGTCGATAACCAATCACATAACCAGCTAAAACAACATGCATAGAGAATCAATTAGTCACAAAAGTATCAGACATAAACTCAGGGGCATCCTTTAAAGCTTTGGAGCTTTTACAGTTCTTCAAGCTTTGGCTAAAAGACACTAATCCTTGAAGCCCAACATTCTGTCAAACTAATAGCATAATAAACTTAATATGTAAGCTCAAGAATATTTGTAAGAGACCCTGTTAATAACAATTAATCCAAAGTATAGCCTGCAACACAGAAACTTGTCAAAATAATACAAGTTCATAAAATCCAGAACTGAACCTCAAAGCTTTGGAGCTTTGACCTTGTCTCTTAGTATATTTCTGTCTTTCATCATCTTCAAGATACAAATTCCCCCCGATTTCATGTATCCATTAATTCAAATGGATTGCGTTATCACAATTCACGCCTAAAATCATCAAAATTGTCTAGTTCACCACTAAATCCATCGAAAGGCAGAGCCTTTCTTCGTGCTTGCCTATTACTCCACGATGGATGATTAAAGTCTCTGTCTGTGTATCTCTCTCTCTCTATCTCTATCTCTCACTCTCCCTCTCTTCTAATAAATCAAACCCATATCGACCAAAAACCCTAAAGTGCAGAGGATGAAAGAAAGCAATAGCACCACCGCCACCGCCTGCGAAAGAAAGAAGATCTCGAAGCAAAAATAACTGATCTAAAGTAGAGACAACAACAATTAGAAAAAGAGGAGAGAAAGGTACCTCTACTCCAAAGGGCTCTCGGACGCCGAAGGGAGGAGGACGACAACGGGAGGAGGACCGTGACGGGATGGCGATGGGAGGAGGAAGGCGGTGACAGCGAGTTACCTCCACAGAGCTCTCAGCCTACCTCAACACCTCTCTCTCTCTCTCTCTCTCTCTCTCTCTCTATTAGCTGCCGCCCTTGACTGCTCTCAATCCTCGACGAAAACCCCAAGCTCGACCTCGCAATTCACAGCGCGGACCTCGACGAGATGGAGGATGGCGTCGGGGACAGTGATGAGGAACTCTTTTGAGGCATTCCGGCGGGGCAGAGGGGGTGGAGGCTTGGTGGGTGTCGGGGAAGAGGTTCTCGACGACTTGGTGAATTTGGAGTGAAATGGCTTGAAACGGAGGAAATCGCCGGTGAGGGGATTGGTTTTCTAGAGAGAGAAGAAGAAGACAATAAAACTGGTATCTTTCTCTCTGTGTTTGTGTCTAGACTGAAGGTTCAAATGCTGCAACGTTGTACCGTTGGTAGCAGTAGAGGGTAGAGATAGAATTTGGTTGAGGAAGAGGAAGTTTTGGTTGATTTGGAGTGAAATTGGTTGGACTGGTATGTGTGGAGGCTAGGGTTACAGAAGGGAAAAATGAGGAGAAATGAGATATATAGTAGGTCATTTATCGAAATTACGAGGGTATAATCATCTTTTGACCTGGTCTATTAGTCCACCGTCAGTTCCATCTAAGAGGTGTGGCGTGTCTTTTTCCAAAACACAGGGTAGTGGGGTGGAATTATTCCTAAACTCAGGGGTGGTCAATGTCTTTTATCCTAATAAAACATGTTTCATATCTTGAAATGATGTATCAATATGTAATTTTGATGAAATATATTGCATTATCTTACATATATCAAATTATTCTATATATATTTTAAATTTGTTAGTATAACTTGTGTTTTAAAAAAGTTGGAGGTGAAAATAAGGGGTACAATAGTCCTTTTATATTTTTCCTGGACGGAAAGTTAGCGAAAGGGTTCTTACTTGCACGAAAATCTAAAGTTTAGGAGGGATATGTTGTGCACAATTTTAAAGTTTGGATACCCACTTACATGTTTTTGTAAAATGTGGGTACCTCCTGTGCAATTTAGCCATTTGACGATTCTTTTGCAGTTCAAGGGATCGCCTCTCGCTACGGGCTTCACTCAGATTCGTGCTCTAGCTGTGTCAAATTGGTGGTTCCGCCACCGCTCTGTAAACACGGTGGTTCTGATCTGAAGTTGAAAATGGAGGAGTCAAACGAGAGCGATGAACTGAAAGCAGCAAAGAAGAACCCATCATTCTGGAGATGGGTATTCGCATCAATCATCTTCAGACTCATACTCATCTACTTCCCCCAAAACCTTAACCTCTCTACTCGTCCCGAGGTCTCCACTCCTCTCACCAGCATCCGCCGCCGTAACTCTCTCTTCAATCTCTAACCTCCGTTTAAATTTGAATTTGAGTTATCTCCTAATATGAGTGCTTGTGCAATTTTGTGCAGTGGCTGAAGGATACTGGTTGAAGCAATCCTCAATTTCGCCATACGCTGGTGGGTTATGTGCCATTATCATCAAACATTTGATTCTGATGTGGGTTTTGACTGCTTTTTCTTGGTCTTTGCAGGTTCGATGTATCATGGATCTCCGCTTTTACTGTCAGTTCTTGGTCCTCTCACTGCTAGAAGGTAGAGCTATGTTTTTCAGTTAGAGTTTCCTGTCTGTTGTCTACATGGTTTTAAATATGATGTGTGGTTTTTCTGGGTGCAGAATTGAAGGACAGCCCGATCTTCTTTTATGCAGGTACATATTGTTTTTGAATTCCCTTATAAGCTTCTGTTTGATACACACTCTTTCGAATTTCCTGTTTATGCTCTTGTCACTAGAAGGAACTTGTTACATTTGATGTTTCTTCTGTGAAATGCATGGTGGTCGTTAAAAATGATACTGGAAAAAAGAACTCAAAAGAGGGTAAATGATTGGGAATGTACTGCGGAGAAAAAGAAAATAGAAATCAATACAAAGGAACGAAGAAATAGAAGGAAAAAAAAGTAGGATTTCACAAGGGTGTGTTAGCTTCAAGAATTACTTGATCTTGAGCAGAAAAATAGCAATGATCCATGGTACTACTTGGATGTCGCCTCAAACAACACAGCCGTTTCGAATAGAAGCGTCATTACTACAAGTTTTCTGTTAGTGGTAACCATTAGGGATAGCCTGGTGATCGGAGATTGCGACTTCTATTAGGAGCTATGCGTGATTCAGTTTCCCATGCATGATAGAAAGAGAAAAAGAATTAGCTATTAATTGTTTTCCCAAATGAATATGTCAAGAGAACTTGGTACTAAATTTGTCGAACCGTCCTATACTTTTTTCATATGGTCTTCAGTGACCAAATTGGCGTGTTCTCTGGTGGGCTAAGTTAACTCTTTCCATCCCGAGTTTGGCTACAATAAATTTGGCCTAGTATGATCTAAACGTTTATAGGTGTTCAAGGCCTCGATGACGAGAATGACCCGGGCAATAGAACAATGTAGAGGCAACCTAGTTTTGACACCCCAAAGGGTTGCTGTGGAGCAGGGAGTGACTTTGGCAGTGATCTCCTATAGAGGCAACCTAGTTTATTTCCCCTATCACATTTTATTTTAAGGTTAACTTTGCAGAGAGTTTAGGAAGACATGACATCTACTTAATTAGTTGACAAAACTGACCTTCGTTTTCCTGAGAATTATGTTCAAACTTTGGATAGATAAAAGGGTGAAGAGGTTAGTACGGAATCAAAAGCAATCTTCGTGGGAAGGCAGGTGACTCCCAAAATGAAAAGAAGAGACTCAGTTGGGCAGCCGTATCTGGTCCTAATTGATATTTCAGATACATAAACAGGAAATAATTGGTTGTTTTTAACCTTCATAGAGAAAAAATGTGTTACAAGTGGGGGTATCAATCTGTTAAACTTGAAAGAAGATTTTTTTGTTGCGATCTTCAAGCTTCATTCATATGTATGTAAAGTGCAGAGTGACTCGTAGAGTAGTTTCACACTGTTAGAATGTTGTAGTTATTGGAAGTGATGTTTTATGTCATTATATTCATTTTTTATTATTACTATTTAGATATTGAAGTATGCAAGTGAAGGGTAATCCAAATGCGTCAGTAGTGATCAGAATAACTCGTGAACACAGGATGTTGACAATTTAAACTAATAATGGAAGACAACTGAAGACACTACAAACTGTAATTGCTGTATTCTGAATCTGTTAATCATAACCTATATGCTGCAATGTGCATTGAGCGTCCAGTCATGCTTGTTAGGATTGATCCCTTTGGCATCTAGTTTTGAAGTAACTTATTTTCTCTACTTCTCTCCATCAGGCAGGGATCAATATTCTGATTACACTGTTAATCTGGAAACATTTTGGATACAGTTTGGTCTTTGTGATTGCAGACTTCCTCACTGCACTGCTCATTCGATCAATTGGCCTGAATCTTCAGGGGACATACAATCAGAAATTGAATTCCCTAGGCCTTGACAGACTAATGAACACTTCAGGTAATCTTGAATAAGTTTCATATCAGAAGAGGTCTTACAATTCCTTGTTCAATTTATGGTTTTCACCCCTTGATCATTAGCTAATGACTGCCCATACTTCCCTTGCAGAAGTTCTTTGTTCTGGGGATATTGCTGCTCTAGTTTACTTGTGGAATCCCTTTACCATAGTGACTTGTGTCGGTTTGTCTACATCTCCAATTGAAAATCTGGTCATCATGCTGTCAATTTATGCAGCCTGTACAAGTAAGAAGCTGTTACTTTTGGGTCACATACATCTATGTTAATTTTTTTATAGGCATCTCAAATTTACTAACTGCGCATTTCTTGTGGGTTTCTACTTAAAGCTGTCAAGTGTCAACTGTCTTTTGCTCCTCGGTTTGATGGTTGTTACTTTGGCTGCACTAGTTCAAGTAATATACACACACACACACATTTCTGTCCAAAGCTCTCTATCATGATGATTGTCTTGTTCATCTCACAATGCTTTTCTTTTAAAGTCCTTGACGATTAGCTTGAATGAGGTTCAGTGATCGGAAAGGACCTCTGAATCAGCATTTGAAGATTAGTTATTGCAATTCCAATTTCGGCTGAGATGAAAATCATCGTTATTCTTTTTCATCTATTATTGATGGTGGAATCATCTAACTTCAATCTGCACCTGACGGTAGAGACTACTCTTGTGGGAAATAGATATTTCAGTTTTCACCCACCAAGTTTGCACACTGTTTACATTCCCGTTGCTCCAATCATTCTTTCATTTTAAACACTGGTTCTGGTTTGTTAGAATGTCATAAACTGATGCGTATGATCTTGTTCAAACAACAAAAATATACACATGCACACTTTTTTTGCTTGCCAATGTGATAACAATGATCCAGCGAAGTTAATTCCTTACACAGGTGAAGTTAGGTCAGAATAGGGTATGACACAAAGATGATTTGTGGATGTGGGAGGTTTCCTGTTCATGTGTTCTGTTGTTTGAGGCTGCATCGATATAAGTCTAAGCAAGAGGTCTGTAGGCGGCATTTTTATGTAGAATATGGCAATTTGGATTTGTAATATCATGTTGCATGTTCATCAACCAGTATATGTGTTTGTGCGCGCCAACACTTCTCGCAATTGGGGTGCAGTTGTTGAGTAGTGTATTTGGGGTGTCACCGACTTATGTTTCACATGGAGCACAGCCTTCATAGAAGTGGCACGCTCCTCCGCTTAGACCTTTCCTCACGAAGGAATAAGTTTTTTGATGTTTACCCACAACCTGCTCGTCATAGTGTATTTAGTTTACTGTTAAGTTTGTTGATATTACCTAAGAAGACTGTAGTATCATATAAATCTTTCTCGTTACGAATCAACATACATGATACTGGAAATAGGAAGTGATCCTTGAAGCCAGCCTGAAAAAATTGAAGAGGTAGCACACGCTGCTTGGTCAAAGGTTGCATGATTTTCTTGTGAAGGGGAGACATTTTTCGTGGAGTTTTTTTTTGCCACTTTGTGTTGTTATTAGTGGAAACTTGATCGAAAGGTGTTTGAAATTTGTCATATTTGTTATGATATATTTGCATGTAAATTGTCTTAAGCCATTTATTCTCTTGCTTATTATCAAGTGTAGGGAAAGTTCCATTGGCAGCTTTTGGTTGGGTCATAGCAACACATCTGTCCCTTTATCCCGCCATTCTTATTATACCAGTATGTCGCTATCTCTTCTGTTTCTTGATGAGGGATGGATATTTTAATACACATCATCTTTTTCTTACTTCTTAAGATTTGGCACTATCTGTCTACAGGTGATTCTCCTACTAGGTTATGGTCCAGATTCTCCCCCGAAGAAATTGTTTATGTCGAAGAATTCCAGCGGATGCGCAGACCAAGGCAAGGAGCCTATAAGTCAGACATTAAGACCGCAGTGTTTCTCATGGAAACCAGTCGTGTCTTTCTTATTGTGGGCACTTATTTGGGCTTTATATGTATTATCTCTATGTGCGATTTCGGTTAAGCAGTATGGTGGTCTTGAAGAGATGTTTAACAGGTAACAGTCTGACACTATGCATATTTCAGAGACTGAAGCCCAGCAGCCAGGATATATGTTTTCATTGTATCTTGAAAAAGCTCTATAGCTTGTAATCAATGTACTGGTGCTAATTGAAGTGTTTCAGTTTTTCCTAAAAGAAAAATGTTTCAACTTTGGAAGCTGACTGAATTGATGTCTCAGCCTTTCTATATACGTTGGGCACCTTCACCTTCTGTTTAAATAAGAAATCTAAGATTCTGATATCTTCCAAGTATTTTGACCAAAAAGCTTCCGATTTTAATGAGTAAAGAAATTTCATTATATTGACACTTGACCTTTGCATTGTTACTAAATGCAGAACTTATGGGTTTATTCTCACAGTGCAAGATCTGTCTCCAAATATAGGAGTTTTGTGGTGAGTGGAAACTACACATGCTTCTCGCTTTGAAACGGCACTTTACACTGTCTAAACAGGTCATTTCTCTTAAAGTTTGTGTGCTTGACTGCAGGTACTTCTTTGCTGAAGTGTTTGACTTCTTCAGAAGCTTCTTCCTGATGGTTTTTCATATGAATATACTGGTCATGACATTGCCGTTAGCTATACGGTTAAATCACCGGCCCTGCTTTCTAGCCTTTGTGTACATTGCAATATCTTCAATGCTAAAATCATATCCTTCAGTAAGTTCCGTCTTTCATTTTAATTATCTTCGTGAAAATCAAGTATGGAAGCAATCTTTCCTTTATTCTTTATTTAACTTGATGGTTGAATATTCTGTTCGTGAATGCTTGCCAATGTGGAATATTCATACCAATTGCATCAATCTATTAACTATGGCCTAGAGGAAAACCAACATTCGTCTAGTAGTGACCTTTTTAAGGACGTGCATTCTTCTGTATTCACCGATTCCATCAAAACTTGTCTGTCTTAACCGTCAGCAAGTCACTGTTGTGCGTTTTCTTTAAAGCTACTAAGGTTCATTCTCAATGGGTGGTGTTGAGATGTTAAGCAGAAATGGTCAAGTCTAATTTAATTGACGTCGGAAAGAACCTCAAAACTGAGATTCTTGTCTGTTTATCTAATGAGTCCTGGAAATGCTCGTGAACTTTTGTTTTAAATTCTTCTAGCAGTGATTATTGCACTCATTTAGTTCTACGTGGGTTTGCTTCCCATATGTAGCATAATTGTAAGGGCAGGGCAAAGTACTTGTACACTAAATGTAAATATGGCTGGATAAGTGATCATAAAAGAAGTACGTAAAAGAATGGTACAGAAGCATGAGGCCCTGCTGGCCCCGTCTATTTAGGCCCCTTTTTTGCTCCTGTTGACTCTTGAGTAAAAATCTTGGTTTCTTCGGCTAAAAAAAAAGTGTTGGTTTTTAGTCTCTTAAACCATGAGTTAGAACTTCTTTTAAGGAGCTAAAAGTGGCAAAAAGAATTGGAACAATAGCTTTATCCCTTGTCTGTTACCCTTTAATAGGGTAGTTAGAACAGTTCTGTCCTCAACCATCATTGCTTGTAAATATTCTCTGATTACCCTTGCACTAAAAGAGGCCCCAGTTCCATCACTGTTGGTTTCTGCTCTTTTATGGTCTGGTTGGATTCTCATGATCTTCTGATCTTCCAGATTGTCAACCTTGAAGAAATTACATTACGAACAGAGAATGGATTCCCACCATAAGAAGGAGATTTTATGGAAATCTTTCCAGAGAATAAAGCTATAATAAAAAAAACCTATTGTGCAATTTGTATATCTCTTGTATCAAAATGCCAATAATTCATTATCCTTTCTTTCCTTACCTCCATATTTGGTTCTCCTTTGTAGATACAAGATTAACTTTAAGATAAGAGATCTTAATTATTAATCATTTTTTTGATTGGTAAATATGGAGTTGTGAAATTTAGAGTTATGAAAATTCATGTCTTATAGAAGCAGAGGCTTTACCATTCTTGAACCAGATGCGATATTGCACTAAATAGGAACACAATGATTATGGGAAATTGACTTGTGTGTTGATAAGGAGGATTGTAGTGTCGAGATTTAATTGAGAGATCATACCTGGGGCTGTCTTGAAATAAAGGTGTCTTACACATCGATCTTTAGCATTCTTCTATTATAGGCTTATATCTGTATCCATATCTATCTTTATACTATCGAATCTAAGTGTTTACTATTCCTTTTAGTATTGTTGGCTTCATAATAGCCACTGGATTTCAGAAAGATCCAGGGCTGAGAATTGATGAGAAAATCTTTTTTTTATTGGATAGAAGCTCGAAATCTTGGTTTGATTGTGAGTGGCTTCACGGGGTCAATCCACTAGTCCACACTAGGGTATGACCCGTGCCCTGAGGGCACTACCAAACTTTTCATGTGGAACAAAACCGGGCAAAAATCACCGGAGTTGAACCTATTTTGAGCATTCTGAAACTTAAAATGTACGTGCTCAATCTGAATACAATAAAGTAACAAACATGACTTAAAAATCTCATGCAACATTCATCGCGCAACGTAGGTGGAGTGTAGACACTAAAACATGGGGTTTGCTCATTTTTACATGACAAACAATAACTTTTATTTCCATTCATAAGAACTCTGATTTAATCAGTTAACTCATTACCACATAAACATATACATCGTAGTTACGCCAATGGACTAAGTAGCCAAGCTATTCAGGTCGTGTCTCTCTCCTATCTCGACATGAAGTCGTTTGTTGTAACTTTATCATAACGTCAACTCATTTTAACATCTAGCACTGAAAACAAACCAAATCGATTAATTTTATTGGCCACAAATTACAATACACAGAAACTAAATATATCATCTTATACTTAATATAAAAACGTTCAAGGTTACTATATTCTCACCAAGTATATAACAAAAAGTTAGGCAGACTAAATAGAAAGAACAGAAAGGGTTCCTTTTGCCAGATCTACAGGATTTTAACTGCAGCAGTGTTGGCTATTCTCCTCCATACGTTGATTGCGTTCTACTCAGTTGTTCTAATGGATTCAGAATCTGATTAGAGGTAACAAGTAGAAGATCTCGATAACTAAATAAATGTGATGATGAAAAATTAAATAGTTCACTCCATCGCTCTACTATCTTCATATGTGTGGCCAACAATAAGTAAACATCACAGTCTATGACAAATACAATTTTTTATTGGGTGCATTAGATGATAATCTTTTATCCATACATCAAATTCAAGCGTTATCATCGAGAGAAAATTCAAGTTGACATTTCACCTTGTTTTTAACTCTTTCTTAGGTCTAGTCTGCATGGCATTTCTCTTATGGTGGGAAATTGGGAATACCAACCTCTGAACCTCTATTCGAGAGCAGTCAAAGTATCAGGTTTCTCTAAATTCTCTTAGACCACAGACCGAAAGAAGAATAAAGCATTGTCTACGTTCATATCTCGAACCAACATCACCGAATGGAGAGAGGCCCTACAGTAAGGTTCAGGAATAATGAAACTCGACCTCTATAAGAAGTGTACGAAGAATAGATTAACATTTAAAAACTTTTTACATACTGATGCTGAAATAACAAATCATTTTACCGCTAAAATAGCTTAAGTTATATTGGATGCTAACTGGGGCCCACTAAATTGTTGGTAACTCCTGGCCACGCATTCGCTACCATCAGCGGGGATTTTCTTTGGATGCTCATTCGTGACGGCTCATAGAGAATCAACTGCAGCCCTAAAACACACGGCATCTACTTTGAAGAATCTGAAACCTATAGCACACAAAGCTATGACTCTAGTTAAAGGAATGAATAGAACCTAACTCTCATGTCTCAATATTGCTTAGAGTACCAAAAGAAATCAATCATAAGACAAACTCAAGTAAACCTAAACAATTGATGACTCTTTGAAACATTTTCTCGAACAGATGGCCTACAATCTAAAGCATCACATACATGAAGACTTCACCCGATTCTGGCCTCTGTATAGTCACATGAATATGTGATGATCAGTAGTTCAGTGTGAGAGGGAATACAATCAGGTCATCAACAAAAGAACCCATAATTGAACAGCAAAACTTTTTCGTCCACTTAATTAAAATGAGGTGTTCACCAAATCACAATTAACGACAAATAGCAAAATGATATAGAGTTTTTTTTCTTCAATTACAGTACCTTGTATCCTCCTCGAGAGACGACTATGGCTTCTTCAGCTCCTGCCAGGAGGAGGTAAGAGAAAGAAGACAACGCACCTGTAACCATAACAGCATAGAATGGAGAAGCCCGAACTTAATTTTCTAGAAAATCTACAAAGAGGTAAAGATCGAGACAACTCGTCCAGCCAAACCTACTTCATTCTCTAAAGTTTAAAAAATTCAAAATTGCATAGAGAAATTAGAAAACACCATAAAGAATCGCTAACTCAAAATCCCTATTTAGATGCTTGCATGGAGTGAATTCTGTTTTCATGTTGACATACCTGGGTTGTTTGTGCCATAATTGCAGAGAGAGAGAGAGAGAGAGAGAGAGAGAGAGAGAGAGAGAGAGCGGAGATATGTATGTTGTTGTTTGTTGTGAAGATGGAGTCATTTCGCTCGCCAGGCACCAAAGTGAGAGATGCCGACATGTTACCAGTAGCGAGAGTGAGAGAGATTCCGACATCACCCATGAGAGAAAACAGAAGTAGAAGAGGAGAAGATGAAGTGTGTGGTCGAGATATTCAGTTTGATTTTCATATCCACACACCTATGTAGCACCAGAACGCCATATAGGCTGTCGTCCCCGTTTCGTACCCGTCCGGAACGCCGGAACGCCTCGGAACGTTCCCGGAGCGACAGGTGGCGTCCCCGGAAAAACAGAAGGTCGGAACTTGAGGGGAACGGCGTCGGGACGCGTTTCAGCTTTCCGGAACGCCTGGGGAACCTCCGTAGCCGACTTTCAAGAGATCGGCGTCCCTATCTCACAGCAAGAAAGGAGAAAAGGAGAAGACAAAACGTTGAAGTTTGAACTGCGGCGGCCATGGCTGTAACAACAGCTTCTAAACGATGTTGGAGAAGAAAACAAAACCCACTTCATTTGTCTATTTTACTATATTACCCATGTTTTTTTACTAAAATGACATTCCTCATAAAAGCCCTAATGGGCTTCTGTCAACTTCTTTTATTGGGCTTCTCTGTTACATAAGTAAAGCCCAAAGAACTGGACTTATTTAATAAGACTTATTTATGTGTTATATAAATTTTATAAAATGTTAATTTATAAATACATTTATTTATATATATATATTTATATATATTTAAAAATTGCCGTTCCCCTGACGTTTCGTCTCCTAATTTTTTGAAAATCGCCGTTCCGGCGTTCCCGTCCCCGTTTTGTCTCGTTCCCGTCCCCGTTTCGGTGCTACATAGTCACACACCCTTTCTCCTCCAGCTAGTTCATGATTTAATGGATAGAGGTTACTCAATCAGACGATTCAAAAGACAGTGTCTGACTCAGCGCACTTGTATAATAGATTACAGTATAGCTTAACTGTAAGTTATCCCTTCTAAATATTTAGGGGATAGGAAATCTTATTGGTAGTTCACATTGGTTTTGGACCATTATATCATTTGGTTTATATTTTTGTTTAAACAACGCAACTTTTTTTATAACTCAAACAATATTCTCTATCTTCTTTTTTCTTAATATACTTATGTGTTATATTTTTTGTAGTATTTAGTTATCTAAGACATAAGTTATAATTGCTTTCTAAATACGCATTCTCGTCTATTTGGTCATAACACTTATGATATCTCTCTCTGTCTGCCTTTCTGCATGACTAAAGTCGTGCAGTGGAATAATGAATATTGATTAACAAGCTAAGCTAGTACTAATTTATGAACATGATGTATCAACTGTCCTTTGCATTCCTTTGTAATCCGGTAGATGGATTATCCAATCTGCACGAAGATGTCACTATAAAAAATGATAACCTGATATCTTAGTACAAGCACGATTTAGGACACGCATTTTCTTTTCTTTCCTGAACAAAATCTGGGTTCCAAATTGAAGAGCTTTTCCTTTTCTTTATCAAGTCTGCTTAGTTTCATTTATCAAGGACTTTCCTTCAATTTCTTATGTGGCATGTTTGGTTTTGCGGACTTACAGGATTGGATTGAACTAGCTGGATTATATTTACTACTGTGTTTCCTTTGAGCAGTATTTACTCAGGATTGCCCTAATCCAGTAAATACCCCCACGTAGGAGGTATTTACTATTTAGTAAATACCAGTAATATAAAAGTCCAACCAAACTAAGCATGCATTATTTTCCTAACTATAATGAGTCCGATTTCAATTAATCCGGCTGATATTGAAAAATAAAACATGCCCTGATTTCTTTTCAATTTTTTCATGATTCTTGTATAAGCTTGATCGGTTTATTGAAGATCTTTCTTGATTGCATCTTACAATTCTCTAAGATAATTACTTGTAGTTCATGGATGATACTACTAGTGTTTTGCATCGTCTTCCTGCTAACATTGGCTATTTTATAACGTAATATTAGATTGGAGATTCGGCTTTGTACCTGGGTCTGCTGGCTTTGTTTATCAATGAATTAGCAGGCAAGTTTATAAATCATTGTATTTCTTGATGTAGTTCACCAAATTGTCGTCTTATATTGCGTACCTCCCTTGGCGTGCAGATATGAAGTTCTCTTTCTTTCTTTTCTGTGGATACGTTGGAGTTTCCCTCCTCAGTCCCGTGATGCATAATCTATGGATATGGAGGGTGGGTGGTTCTCTCGAAATCACTTGCTCTACATAAGCAGCAATCAACTGAAGTTTTTGTGCTTGGATCTTCTAACCTATTGATGAAATATGCAGGGCACTGGAAATGCGAACTTCTATTTTGCAACTGCAATGGCTTATGCATGTTTGCAGGTTAGTTTTTGTTTCTTAGTTTTCAACTTCCATGAATATTGATCTTTCACGAAATTCTGCTCAATCGTTTTAGCTCCGAGGAACAATTTTCTACATCCTTTTTTGGGACTATCAGTTGGCAAGAGTTAGTAGATGTACGTTGTTTTCATTGGGTTTCAAACATCTGTTTTTCTTCACAGAATCATGGTGTAAATGAAGAAGGTATTTTGCAGGGATACCATTTCAGGATTATGGTATAAGTGATCCACAAAAGAAAAGTTGAAAGAGAAAAAAAAGAAAAAGAAGCCTTAAAGGATGAAATGAATTATCTTGTTTATATATCTGTTCAAGATTTCTGTAGGAAGCCGTATAAAAACAAACATGCCCATAATTCAAACTGACATTCCTTTGTTTGTCTCCTTGCTAGGTTATATTGGTGGTGGAGAGTGTAAGTGCAATGCTGAACCACGACAGGAAGATAAAAAAGCATCTCAACCTTTCCACTGATACACAGACTGGGATGAGTGAACATCAGCAAAATCTTTGAGAGCAATCACTTACAAACGGTCCTATATCGCCATTCTCAGTTTTGATATGTCAATGGTTTTGGGATTATTAGGTGTAAAGAGCCACATGCAACCACCAGTTCATAGTGGATGTCGTACCCTTAGAAAAGTCTAAAGCATTTTATTCCATATCTTGTAATCCAACATTGTTTTATGCACTTTTGGGTCTCCACTCGCCTACTTAAGTAGCGACGCATAGTTTAGGTTGAGCCATGGAAAATGTGTAGACGTTTTTTACAACGTAGCCAACTTGTAAAACCTGAATGGTTTCTTTTAGTGAAAGTTCTAAGATGCTATTTGGAGCATTATGTAGTACTACTACCTTGTTTGTATTCTAATTACAAGCGGCGATTTTTGTTTGTGGTCAGTGTGTCAAAACAGATGCACTTGAGAAGCAAGTTTTTTTCTTATAGAGGCCACGGGAGCTTCACGTGGTAATAAGATTGTTGCAGCAGTAAGGTGGCATCGTACACGCCAAGAAACTAAACAACTTGTTTTGGTGTTGATGGATCTGGAATGTTTACCCTCATCTGGCTGGAGGTGTTCAATTCTCTCATGGATCGATCACCTTTGCTTCCTGTCCACAGAGGGTAGTGTGCTTGTACAACAAGCTCACTATGAAGTCGAAGCTGTTGCGCCAGGTCCAGGGTCTGATTTCGGCTAGTGTATGATAGTTTTTTTTTTTTTTTTTTTTTTTTTTTTTTTTTAAAAAAAAAATTAAAATTAGATATGAGTGAGATGTGGTTTATGGTCGGTACTCTTTAAGTGACACGTGATTTCAAAAGTCTTGGGCTGTGTTGATTTGTTAAGAAAGTGAGGGAGAGTGAAAGAAAAAGAAAATACAAAAAATTTTACTTTCATGCATTTTGTTCAGTTTTAAGGCTTTTCGTTATCCTCTCTTATCTTCAAAGGGTCATTATCTCGCATATATTTTTGGAAAATGAACATAATTTTAACAAATTGTAATTTGCTCTGTGTTTCACATAGTGGAAAGACAAATTCGCTATGGACATGAATGTTAGCAAGATACATGTTGCTTAAATGAAATGATGACGCATGTCACCTAAAATAACCGAGTTCAAAACTACAAATTACTTAAATCCGTAACTTTTTCAGTTCTTGGATTTAGTAAACAAAAAGGACTCTTACTCTTCAATTCCATGTCTGCTCACAGTGTTGAGAGCTTACAGACCAGCACCACTGAGATCTCGATGCTGACACGTGGGGACCGCTTGTTGGTGTCGTCGGAAGCAAGAGCTGTTCACTAGGGGCTCTTGCGTTCCACCGTGAACACACACATGGAAATGCTTTTCATTTTGGCAACTAGGAAGGGAGTGCCCACTCTCCTATAGATTTGGAATTCGCCTAGGGTTACACGTAATAAGGGAGATAACATTGCAACTTTGAAGTACTACCCTTTTTGGTGCGTTGGTTGTGTGCTATACATGACTCATTACTCAAGACATAGACCGCACATGAAAATGACATTTTCATGAAAAACTCCACGCAATACTTCATAGACTATGGAGTATGGACCACTCTCATTACTATATATCCATAGAAGAGACCTTTTCTGGCTTTTGGGTCACGAAGTCACTTTTATCCACTTTTCAATGAAAGTAGTAGTGGATTATTAATTGATTATGGTTGGATTAGATCTAGTTTCACATTTGTTAATCCATGATCATTCTCGAACTTAGTTGCCTTGTAAGTGTTTTGTTTGACGAGATTTTCTTAATTCATATTTATTTCTGTACTCCATCTCAGAGACATTAAAGAAAAATACTACTATTTTTGTCTGTAATAATATTTCATCAGATTTCTCTTAAGATTTGCATGAGATTCAATACTCTTTCACTGAGTTATGTTACGCTTTTTCAAGGCTTTGATCCTGAAAGTGACAACTAGAGACTGCAGTGAAAAGCCAAGTACTTTTTGATGTTGTAACTTAGCCAAGTACCATACTACTCCGTCTCTTTCTCATGAGACTTTTTTGACTGGTATTTGAGTTGTTTTGACAGGATGATTTCGATCCCAAAATGATGTGATTTTTTTGATAATTTTTTTACTGTGTTAAAGATTAATTGTTTATTTTACAACAACGTGAAAAAATTATCAAAAAGTTGTATCATTTTGCTATCCAAATTACCGGGTCAAAAGGACCCGGCGAATAGTGTAAAAAGTCAAATGAATGAAAAGAGAAGAAACAAGTGTAGTAGTACTTGTAGAAGTGCAAATGCAACGAATACTTTTGGTGAAACATGCGTTTAAACAATAATGATTTGGGTAAATGACAATTTTAGCCCCTCACATCCGACACAAAGACACTATCACCCCTTTAAGTTTGTAAAATGATGCTTTCACTCCTTTGGTATAACAAATTTCAGGACATCTATTCCCTACCTCGTTTGGGTAAGGTACAAGGAGGGGGATAAGGATAAAGCTGTACCTCCTGTTCCTTATCCTGTGTTTGAGTGCATGATAAGGAACAGATACAAAACTGATTTTCTTATTCCTTAGGTACAATTCTTAATTTTTTTGCCTACAACCTTGTACCACCTGTGGGGTGGTATAAGGTAGGATAATGGGTGAGAGTATATGAAGGATGTTCTAGAATGACAAAATTGCCCCACATATATACATATATATTATGTATATAACAGTATAATATTATATGTGTATACATATATATACGTATACATATACATATTTATATAAATATATATCTATACATATAATATATGTATACATAAATGTGTAATATATATATATAGAGAGAGAGATGTATATACATATATGTATATGTATATGTATATTGATATATATATATATATCTATTTATATATAATATATATGTGTATGTATATATACACATATATAAATACATATATATATGTATATATATATATATCTTATATATGTATACATATACATATATCTTATATATGTACACACATATATATTATATGTATATATATACATATTTATGTGCGTGTGTGTATACATGCGTATATATAAATATGCATGTATATATATGTAAGTGTGTGTGTACACACACATATACATATACACACACACACACATGTAAATATGTAAGCAGAACCATGACAATTAGGATTTCAAGACGCAGCAAGCCAGCAATACCTATGATGTGAAGCAAGGAATAATAAACTTACATCACGATATCTTGAGCTAAGATTTATAATTATCTCTACTCTAATATTGTCACATTTAAGATGTCAAATGTGTGTAATATTATTTGTTATTTACAGTCACATAATTAATTTTTTTTTAAACAAGCAGGACAATGTGGTCATTTCCACACATGTCCTGCAGCTTATCCTATCTCATATCCTGCCATAATCAATCATTCAATACCAATATAATTTTATCCTGCCTTATACCAGCACAATCATATCTTACCTCTTATACCAGTACAACTCTTATCCCCATCATTTTTGTACCTTACCCAAACGAGACATAATTGCAATGGATTTAGTCTGGGATGGAATTAGTCAGTGGTAGTGGTTCTCGAACAAATTCGCCTATTAGAGCATGAAATTACACGACCATGGGTGTAACATTTCAAGTGTCCTGTGGCATATTAAAAAGGTGAAAGTGTCATTTCATAAAATTGGGGGGGGGGTGAAAGTATCTTGTGGTCAAATATGAGGGGTGAAAGTGTCTTTTACCCTAATGGTTGCAGGTAGATAGAAGACACTTTGACCCCTCAGGTTTGAAAAAAGAGACTTTGACACCTTCTACTTTCGGAAATGACACTTTCACCACTTCCGTGAGCCAAACTTCTAGACACTTGCAAGCCTGATTGGGTCATTTCACACTCTAAGGTGTTAGTTTTGTCCCCAAAACTACTATCAGTGGCTGACCTTCTCAGACTAACGACATCACAATTAGAGAGTGTATGTCATGTCATGGTATTCGGCACACTGAAGGGTGGAAGTGTAATTTCCCCAACATGAAAAGGGGTGAAAGTAACTTTACATCAAACTTGAGGGGGTCGGGGCTGGCCCATCACTAGCCGGATTAGGTGTTCGCCTAGGGTCCCCAATTTTAAGGGGTCCCGTAGTATTTTTTCAAGAGTAGTAGGTAAGGTTTTACCTCCTCACATTTTGTTTACGGGTTAAAAACCCGAACTATTAATAAAACGCGAGATATATGCCGTCCCACTACTAAATAGGTTTTTTTATTCACAATTATAGTAATGGTAAAAGGGGTCTCACTTTCAACTATCGTTTATGGCCATGAAAGTCTAGGACCGGCCCCGGAGGGGGTGAAGTGGTCTTTTACCTGGTTGCATTTGTTTGACTGATGAAGTTATCCATTGAAATGAGCCATCAAACATGGACAATTGCACATGACCGAAGGGAATGCAGATCGAGACTGGACAAAATTTCCCTTCACAACGTACTCTCAGAAAGTCGTGGTTCCCATTCTATCACAAAAGGCTAAAATGCACAATCTAGTGCTGACGGTTTTGTCATAAAATAAGAAAGATTGTAGAAGAGTAAGAAAAATAGCATACGTCGATGACTTAAGACTTAAGAGTGGCAAACTACAAAGAATTATAATCATGAAATATTTCGTCACACCAGTTTCATAGTTCCAAAGACAACAATTTCAAAGTTGTTCAAAGGTTAAACTTGACAAATAACTCCATTCGTCACACTAGTTTCATAGTTCCAAAGACAAGAATTTCAAAGTTGTTTAAATGTTAAACATGAAAATAACTCGTAAGAGGGGGAGTTTATAAGTCCTATATGACGTAATTGCCTCTAAATTAAATAATTATAGCTTTAATGAGAACTCTGGACATTTAACTGCGTTACATTTGTACAAGCTGAATTACGATAAATGCATGCAATATAAAAATTTATATTTCATTCCACACATTATTAAAAGTGCGGCTAAGTTTGACATCAACCAGCATCGCACTATAAAATTTCAGTATCAATTTTCATACTGCATGTATCTTAGTGCACAACCGACCCAAATCGTCTAGCAGTTTGAAGATTTCTTGAAAGAGTAAAAGACACTTTCATGCCTCCTAGTTTGGAATATGACACTTTCAAACATTTTATGTGTCAAATTTCGGGACACCCTACTCCATTATTGTGGCGCTGTTTGGCTGGTAATGGAAGCACTCATACGATTCGCACGAGGCGCCCTGGTGTCTATCTTTATTGCTAATTTAAACTTTCAGCTTTATCTCATTTCTCATCTAATATAAATTAGTAAAACCAACCAACTTCTCCGAACTTCGATTAGTAGTTAAAACAGACACGCAACACTTTGAGTTTGACATATCCCGGTGCTTGCATATATCACTACGATTGAAGCCATGCATTTTCGGTTACACTAGATCAATACCCAAACGTCTATAGCGTCAAACCTTTGTTCGCGAATCGTAATATAAACGTATTTTGCCTTACCTCATAAGTTATGATGTTTTCTCGGTTAACTCATGTCTTCACAAATAGATCCCTCATCGCTCCAAAGTCCAAGCCATCCGAAGTTAGCAGACTACCAATCAAGCACTCATCAAAGTCCTTGTCTCCCTATTCCAAAAAGTTATCCACAAGCCTTGCACATATTTCCTCTTCATCATGTAATTTCACCGAAGCCCTCTTCAATCTCCTCTAACTCTCCGGTGATCCTGAAGATGATAGCCTTTTAGGGTTTACAGTAGACTGTTATCACTGATGGTCATTTTGGGGACAATATGCCATCTTAGATCATATCGTGACACAACTAAGGGTGTAAGTAAGTGTCCTCATATTTGTCACACAAAGATGGTGAATGAGTCATTCCCCAAACTCGAGAGCACAAAAGTGTCTTTACCTTAAACCTAAGGGGGTGAAAGTGTCTTTTACATTTCTTCAAATCAAGATAATTATAGTTGAGGGTAAGTAACCTAACAAATCCAAGATGACGATAGCCCCCTAAATCAAGGCCAAAAACAATAAAATATCTTCATCTAGGGACTCGTCTAGGAACAAAAACGGCAACAAACAAACTCTCCACATGTGATGAACCCCACTCACTTTCTATTTCTGGTTGTCTCCAAATCACAACAGAAACATTTCATTATTTCCAAATCTACCCTCCCCTCTCTTCCCACACCTGTTCGAATTCAATAGCTTACTCAGACAGGCAAACATAACACGTGGCGCACACCCACATCCCCAACACTTTCAAAACTTATAAATACACCAACTCCGTCCCATCACAGCTTTAAACATTGTTTCAAAAAAAAAAAAAAAAAAAATCACAGCTCTAAACAAAAGTGCTAAAAGTCTTCCGGCGAGAACCACCGTGTCGCCGCCGTACGCCGCCGCAATGGAGATACAACAGGGAGGGGGGAACATGTACAGGGCTCTAGCGGATCGGTTTCAGAACCTGGAGGTGAGTCATGCCCGGCTGAGGGAGCAGCTGGATGTGATGCTGAGGGACCAGGGCCGGAGGAGGCCGGCGATGAACGGCGACGCGCCGCCGGAGTTCGGCGGCGCGTCGGAGTTTCCGGGGTGGAGCTGTATTCCGGGGGTTTTCACGGCGACGAGCCTCTACGGGAACGTGTTGGAGTACATGGGTCACGCCGTTCATGTCTGTAGAGTCGGTACCGGGGAGATCATTTACTGGTATGCCCTCTTTGAATCCTCATTATTTCAATTGTGATTTGACTACTTTGAAATTTGAATTGACTTTTTTACCCCAGTAATGGGTGTTATCTGAGTTGGACCATAGGTCGAACATGTGGTGTGCATTTCATATGAAGTACATATTCAGATGCTAGTTGTTTGTGGGATTCTCAATGCTATAATACTACGATTTCATGTCTTTATCTATCTGGGTTTGACTTAATTGAGGGGTTTTAATCCTATTTATTGTGGATGATCCATGGATTTGACTTAAATAGTGCTCTAGGGTTTTAGCCTTTTAGGGTTTGATTAAGCTTTCTCTCATACTAGTGGCTGATGGGTTTTAATTCACGTCTTTATGACTTTATCTATCTGGGTTTGACTTAAAATGAGTGGGTTTTTAATCCTATTTCTTGAGGATGATCCATGAATTTGACTTATATAGTGCCCTAGGGTTTTAGCCTCGTAGGGTTTGATTAAGCTTGCTCTCATACTAATGGCTGATGGGTATTATCTGGATTGGACCATACGTCGAACATGTGGTGTGCATTTCATATGAAATTCATATCCAGAGTAGGTTTGATGCTAGTTGTGTTTGTGGGATACTCAATCATATGATACTATAACTTCATGTCTTTATCTATATGGGTTTGACTTGAATGAGGGGTTTTTAATCCTATTTCTTGAGGATGATCTATGGATTGAAGTTGAAACTACTAGACATGTCAAGTAATAGTGCCCTTGGGTTTTAGCCTTTTAGGGTTTGGTTCAGCTTTCTCTCATACTTCAATAATCAATTGAGACAGAGATCCCCTATCCTACAAGCAGAAGTTTGTAATTTCTTAGGCCATTGGTACCAGAGGGGTTATATAAGGGGGGTTTAATCTCCTGCTGCTTTCTTGAAAGGAGAACTCCAGAAATGCGGCAGCAAAAATGGCTAAAATGCTAAATAGGTCTAGCAGTGGATGCCGAGGCACACTGGCAGTTCTATTGCTCCAAATCAGTGTTTTACTAGTAAATGTTAGACAGGAGATACTACATGGGTACACTGATGAACAGGCAAGGGCCAAAGTAGATGAACGTGCAAGGGCCATAAAACCAATGCTCTAAGAAATTACTTGGCCTGTTTCTTCTGATTCTTCCCAGTTGACTTTTTTGAGGGTCACTCTGACCGGCGATTTGGTTTGCAAAATGATGCAAGAATTCAGTAATTTGTTCATGGTGTTGTAGACTAAACTTTGCTTTACAAAACCATGAAAAAACTACCAAATTCTTGCATCGTTTTGCGAACCAAATGACCTGGTCAAAGTGACCTTCAAACTCAACTGGAAAGAAACAAAAGTAGTACTAGTTAATTTTGAAGAGACGACTTTCAGAAGTTCATTTCACACAGGAATGTTGTAATTAAGGCGACGGACAAAAGCTCAAAACACGTGCCGCAAATGATGTTAATGGGATTCAACCAAGGTTCTCAAAATTTAGATCCTACAATAGGATCGTGGCATGTCCTGCGGGATCCAAATCATAGAATCCTATCGTGATTCCTAAGATTCTAAAATTATCTACGAATTAGTAAATTTAAATGCCCTAAGCTCATAATTACTCGAATATTGTTCCTAATCAATTATCTACCTAGGAAACGTGTGAACCCATTTACTTGGAACCTCACATTTCATTTTAACTGAATTTGAGAGGATAAAGTGTAAATCAGAGAGAAAAAAGATGTGGTTGATCAAAGATGAGTTTACCTTAATTTTGATAGTAATGGGATAAAAGGTTTCAGATTGTGGGCATCTCTATACGTAGGGAAAAACTAATTAAAGCAATTTCCGTTCCTTGTTTCTCGTACAAAGTGATATAACATGTCACGTGATGTAAACACTTAATCTGCGGGTACATTTCATGAAAGCAGCTATTGGGTTGATAGAATCTAAAGAAGCAACAACCCAATAAACTTGGGGCCTGTTCTCCGCTTTGAAAATATCCAAAAGGTCTTTTTGAAGATTCGCTAGGATATGGGATTTTAGGATTCTACATGGGGTTCTATGAGTTTGGGAGTTTACATGGGATTGAGATCGGCTATGCCTTGAAGGATCGTAAGATCTGGATGGGGATTTTGACAACCATGGTTTCAACAGATGATCTTTCTGCTTTACTTCACTACCATATGGAAAAGATTAATTAACCTGCACATTTGACCTATGGCAAAAGGCCTAGGTTGCTCCTGGACATGAAGTTGAAGGGAAGTTTTAGTAATTGTTTCTGTTTCCATATTACCTTTACTTCTTGTGAATTTCGTGCTTTCCATAGTTCGATGTGTATACTCTCATTTATTGGCACCATTCAACTAAAACTTGTTTGAAAGAGCCTAAAGGTTTCTTTTTTTTTTTTTTTTCAATCTTATATGATTGGTGACCAAGAATTCTTCTCTTTCCAGGAACCGATCTGCTGAAAAGCTCTATGGATACAAAAACTATGAAGCTCTTGGACAGTTTATGGTAGACCTCCTTGTCGACGAGGAACACTACATTTATGCGAACAAAATTATTGAAAGGTTGAGCTGTGGTCAGTCCTGGACGGGTCAGTTCCCTTACAAGAAGAGGTCTGGGGAGGTGTTTATGGCAATGGTGACGAAAACGCCATTTTATGAGGGAGGTGAGCTTGTTGGTTTTATCACAGTTTCAAGTGATGCAGCCATATTTAATAACATAAAATCAGGAAACCTGAGATCAGTACAAGATCGTGCTAGTGGCCAACCAGGGCTTCGTGGATTAAACTTGAAAAAGATTCAGTGGCACTCTCAGCCACAAATTGCCTCGTCTGTTTCAAATCTGGTGCTAATGTCCGACACATTTACATTATCCTCCCCATTATCTTCTATTTATTTTTATGCTGGTTTCTGAATGTTTTTTATTTTTATGCTCTTGTCATTTGTTGGGTCAGGCATCAAAAGTTATGTCGTGGAAGCGTGGAGATCATGCAACCGGTGTATCCATTGTGGATGATGAACATCTGAATGCAGAGAGGCCACCTAGAGGACCTGTAAGCTTTAATTGCACTAGTAAACATGATTGAGCTGATTTAGACTCTTGAGACTTAATTGAGTTGATGATATTTTCATCTTTGTAGCCAGGAAAAGCAGATTTCAGTATGCATGTAGGGAAAGGCATGACCAATGGAGTCGATTCTCCAAACAGCGAGTTCGAATCTGCTCAGCCTTCCAAAATTGTACGTGTCACTTCCTATATCTGGGGTCACCTGATTGCATATCAGTGTTCTGGTTGCCACTATTTCTTTTAAGTTATTTTTTAAGTGACCTGTTAGTGTTTGTAATCACTGCCCCTAGTGCCCAAAGTGGTGGATTGAGGTTTGAAGTTTATTTGGTGTGATAAGAATCTTCGCAATCTGTAGGGATGGGCTACTCAGTCTGACTATAGCTCTGTGTGCCAATGTGTGGTATATATTATGAATGAAACAACCACCTCCACCTATGGAGCTCCATATTCGCTGCTGTTGTGGTCATTCATGAGATTATCTTTCCCTTTGACTTGACATTTAGAAATCTCCAGTATTTTTGACGACCAAATTCTTTCTCTTTTACGGGTCTAGGTTTCATCATTTTTCTAAATGGGACTTCATTGAATGCAAAGCCTATCCCACTAGAAACGAACAATGGACTTCTAGATATAGGGAATCATTGTTAATGTGACTTTGAACTACCTAGTCATCTGAGGAGAAAGTATGTTTATTTGTGGCAGATCCAGTGGCTTAATCTTGTGGATGTCCCGATGCATATAACACGCAGAATTGTGTGTTGAGAAGTCCCACATCGGATATTCAAGAAGAAGACAAATTATTAATAAGTCTCCTGGGCTACTCCCCTCATGCTAATTGGTTTTGAGGTGGAACCCCGTGGTTTTTTTACAGTATGGCTCCGTTTGGTTGGTGGTGAAATATTTTCCTGTAAAATAGTATCCCTTGTTTTGGTGTTAATGTTCCGTGTGGTTGGTGGTAATTTTTTTTCTGTAATGTTTTCACTGAAATGATTTAAAATGATTTACACGTTTAAAGTCTGTAAGCCATTTTCTGGATATTGAAGGAGCATGACAACAACTCATACTAACACCTCCACCACCAAGAATCACCACTACCGCCCACCTATGACTGCCACCCATCACTGCCAGTGCCGTCACCGCCCACTGTTTTGGCAAGTGTCAACCAAACACGAGAAGATTATTGCAGAGAAAACATTTTCACAAAAATATTTTACGGGTATAATATTTTCTTTTGTAAAACATTTTATTGCCAACCAAACGGAGCCTATGTCCGGGAATTGGTTATAGCTTTTAAAGTTAGCATTGAGATTATGGGTTTTCCTTGCCGGTTACTGCTTGTTTCAGTTCTTCCGTAAAAAATCCCACTAAGCTAGTTTCTGGCACATTGTAGGCAGCGAAGGTCTTATCAAAGTTGCGATTTGGAGGAGCAGGAATGAAAGATAAGAATGATAACAATACTGAACAGTTCGGTCAGGCTGGCATTCCAGTAAGAAATGGAGTTCCTAGCTCTCCACGTGATCTAGAATCCGCCACATCCTTCCACCATTCTGCTAGTATGGATTACAGACCAAGCAACATTCAGGAAAGATATTCTCAAGGCATTAGTAGAAGAGAGAGTGTGAATGTTAATGCAAACAGAATCTGCAATCTTCATGAAGAGAGCCCTTCAGTTGAACCACCAGCAGCAAATGATCGTTCTCTGGTGCTCAAAGCTGGAGGACACTTGAGTAGATTAGGTTTTCACTATGACCTCGATGAGTTAGATGAGTCGGAGCCAGTTCAGAATGCAAAAGTTTCAAAGACAGAGAATGGTGTAAGACAGTTAGAAGAGTCAACTAGAGGTAATGATAAAGTGGAGAATGGTAAGACGGAGAATGAATCGAACTTCGTCCTACATTGGGAAATCCATTGGGAAGATCTGCATCTGCACGAGGAGATTGGGCAAGGTAATTGGCGTCGACTCATATCTGAAAATGAATTATTGGGTATGTTTGGATGGGATTAAATCAAGAGGTGGAGGAATGACAATAATCCGAGATTTTCTCTCCAAACCCAAACAAATCTGGACTTTATTTTAGCTTTAAATCCGGAATTAATCCGGATTTGTTTGGGGAATTCCGGATTTTTTGGGGAATATCTGGATTGTGAAAAAAATGTGAAATTCAAATTTGTTTTTTGACAATACTCTACAATAATCTACCGCATCCAGAGTTCTAGACACTACATACTAAACAAGCTTGTATGCTCAACCCCCACTTAGTCACTTACAACTCAGCCAAACAACCGCTGAATTAGGTTTGTGTTTTTGATTCTAATTGGTTTCTCTTAATTTTGCATTGAATCTATTGTTGCATGTATAGCCAATTAGCCGGGTGATTTCGTGTAAAGAGGATTTTCACAAACTTAAAAAGCCTATTTGTGACGTTAAAAAATAACCCTAAATTTAAAAGATTTAGGGTCTATCTGGGGGAGTGGTTTCCTTATTCAATGCTATGAAGAATGGGGAATGACCTGAAATAAGTTGTAGAACTTATTAATTAATTTAGAAAGAAAAAAGTAAATTCTGAGGAGTGGAGTGCTTTGCAAATTATATAGAAAGTAGATGATGTAAGATGTTTTGATTATTTCAGGGATACGAGGTTTCTGACTTCTTAGTTTCATTTTTGCTTTGCAGGTTCGTATGCTGTCGTACATCATGGGACCTGGAACGGATCGGTAATTTCTTGATTTTCAACATATTTTTGATATTTGTGTTAGCATAGATATTATTGCATGGAATTTATTGTTTGCGTTACACAGGATGTTGCGGTGAAGGTGTACTTTCATAATGATTTCAGCGAGGAAAGTATAGTTGACTACAAAAAGGAGGTATATTGATGCTCAACTCAAGGTGTTATGTTTTCCTATGTTCATCAGTTCTGTAAGTTGCAGGAACTTGACGTCGCTGTTGTCTTTCAGATTGATATAATGAAAAGGCTGAGACATCCAAATGTGCTGTTGTTTATGGGAGCGGTTTACTCGGAGGAAAAGGGAAAGCTCGGCATAGTCACTGAGTTCTTGCCCAGGTAAATACAATTTTGCCCATTCCATTGAGCAGTTGGCTACCACTGTTCTCTGAGAAGGATCCCGCCTTCCGGAGAAAACCATTAGTAAATGGCGAAATTGTGAATTGGGTGATCTAAAAAAGCTTTCATATGTTTGGCCCAAGTTGTTTATCCAGTATTAACTAGGGATTTACTAGAGGTTTGATGTTAGAAAGTACTCGTTCGTTCTATTATGTCTTTAACCCAAGCAAAATATAGCATATTCCGACCAAGCAACCCAGAGCAACTTCTGCCAATTCTAAAAAGTAAAATCTGCTGTAAAAAAAAAATTGTAAGCATAGTAGTAGTTTCTTATACAATTAATATCAAAATTCATCTGGTTTTATACCGGGTTGTTGTTCCTGATGCCATTGCTCGCACAGTCGCTCTATTGTCTCTTCTGTGGGCTATTATCCTACAGATACCTTATGCCTCGTGAGTGTTTAAATTTGTACTCAACTCATTTCATCCTCCTCCTTTAGGGGAAGCCTTTTCAAGACACTGCACAAAAACCATCAATTGCTAGATATCAAGCGGCGTTTAAGGATGGCTCTCGATGTTGTAAGTCTTTCTTTCTCTCTGTCTCTCTTGGATGCATGTGTTTGTTTTTTGGTATGAATCCTTGAGTTTTATTTGCTTGTAGGTGAGAGGTATGAACTATCTCCATCACAGAAACCCTCCGATCGTTCACCGAGACTTGAAGTCTTCGAATCTACTAGTTGATAGGAACTGGAACGTCAAGGTATGACTTTTATTATTAAGTCAATTGCGCACATTATTCAGGGACGTCATTTGTTGTTTTCGTCTTTTCCAGGTTGGAGACTTTGGCCTGTCAAGACTAAAGAATGCAACATTTCTTACAGCCAAGTCTGGAAGGGGAACAGTAAGTACAATTTAACTGGCAAGAAATGGATAGATATGCTTTGCAAACTTTTTCCTTGTTGCCGTGTAGCATGAATCTTAATTTATTTGCTTACTTCCAATGACAGCCTCAGTGGATGGCACCTGAAGTACTTAGAAATGAGCCCTCCAATGAAAAGTAAGCGGATGACCCTGCCGTTTCGTTTTCCTGATTCATTGAAAACCACTCTGAACTGTTTCTGTAATATGTGCTCAAGTGTGACGAATCTATAGCTTTCATGGGCATGTTTCAAAGTTAGGGACTTTCAGTATTTGTTAATCCTGTTTGTTCATTGCTTTCAAACAGGTCTGATGTTTTCAGTTTCGGTGTAATCCTGTGGGAATTGATGACAGAATCCATTCCGTGGAGTAACCTGAACTCCTTGCAGGTTTGTCTCTCTTGCTCTCTTATTTGTATAATTTCACCGCGTTTTTACTGGCTTATAATCCTCGATTAATGAATTAGTATCCTTGTTATGTTCAAAGGTTGTTGGGGTTGTCGGGTTCATGGATCGTAGGTTAGACCTTCCAGAGAATATGGATCCTGGAGTGTCCTCTATTATTCGTGACTGTTGGCAGAGGTACTTCACTTTTTCGTTTCTTTTTCCCAATAATTTTTCACCAAACTCATTGGTTGTAAGATGAGGCGAAATTGTAACATCATGGTTCTTGAAACACAGCAATCCGGAGCAAAGACCATCATTTAGAGATTTGATATCAAGAATGATAGATCTGATTCAGGCAACCGCCACTGCCTCTGTCCGTAAGCCCTTGAAACAGTAGTAGACAACCTCAGTTTCATCCACGCTCTTTCCTGGCTGGTCGGTCTGTCGTGGACAATGTTGTCTCCTGTCAAATGTGCAACTTCCGCTTTACCAGACGGTCCCCTTGCATCGCGTCTTCTTGTCAAGAGTTATGCAACTATCTTGAGAATGGTGGATTCGATCCCAAGAACTTCTCCGCCGCCGCCTGTGTTTAGAAGGCCTAAATAGGCTCTTGTTTTGTCTTGTATGTGGTCTTTTGTGGCTGGCAAGCCTGAGACCTACGTGGGAATATGGAGCTTAAATAGTTGATGTACATAATACGCAGGGTCTAGGTACAATGTTTCTGCTATCTGCTTTAGTTGATGTTTGTTGGTTCTGTGGTGTAATATTTTTATAGAGAATCCTATGTTTCCGGATGGTTTTGGGACATTCATAACGAAGAAAAATGTGTCCGTTGAATGTTTCATGTTCATAGATTATATTATGTCAAAGACATCGGATGCATAAAAATCCACTCATGTTCAGAGATGGTCCTTGTTGTACGTATGTTTCTCTTGTTGGCAGTGCCAGAGGTAGAAATTACTCTAGGAGCCCGTGTTAGAACTTCAACAACTTTTAGGAGGGACTGATGAAGTCATGTGAGTTCACAATTTCCTAAACCTAGGGTCAGGCCCTCGGTCATGTGTTCGTGGGCTTGTCTGTGTCCTTCACAGGAACAAGCAAAGTTTTAAAAACCGGACCGGCCATCGAACCGGTGAGGCCCCGGTTCGTGGTCGGACCGGTTCAACACGTTTATTTAATAATATAAATTTGTTATTTTTATACAAAAAAATTAAACATAATATATATTTATTATTTTATCATATATATTTTGATTTTAATAATATTTAATTTGATTCAATGAAAATTATCTCTTCCCATCAATAGTTACCTTAAAATTTTTAGATATATATTTTAAAAGAAAAAAATGTTGAGAAATACCACTCGATGCATTATCATTTTGGAGACTAAAAAGTTAAAAAAACATTACTTAACTACACATATCTCTTAGTTTACCCAAAAACTACCCATATCTCTCTCTCACCTTACCTTATCTACAACTACTTTGCTAAATTTTCTCACACACCCGTTTCTTTTCTCTCTGCTACTTCCTCTCTCTCCCTCATGATCTCTCCCCATCCCGTCTCTTTCTCAGTTTCTCCCAACTCCTACTTCCTCTCTCTCTCCCCTCTTCTCTCTCTCTTTCCGTCAACAAAAGGCAAGAACAGAGTCGAAATCTTCCGTCTTCGTCGGAGTTCCGCCAAAATCGCCGCAGCAGACAACAAAACGCCGCAACCCACAACTCCAACAACCCCTATCACCGTCGGCGCCAACCCATAAGAGAAATTTCCAAAAACCGGCGGACCGGTTCACCGGTTGGACCGTAAAACTGGCCGTTTTTTGACCGGGTTTGACCGGTTCCTGCATATGCGGTCTGATGCTCGGACCGAACCGGTCACCGGCCGGTCCGGTCCGGTTTTAAAAACTATGGGAACAAGTGACCTACACTAACTTTATGCGGATTTCGTAAACCTAGGGCGTGGGCATGTGGAGGAACTTTTTAGGGCTCCAAAAGAGCACCACATGGTGCTCTACAATCAACGACTGTCTGCCACTAAGTGACAATTTGTTTAAGTGTAGCACCACTCATTGGTTGTAGAGCATCACGTGGTGTTCTAATGGAGCACTGAAAAATTTCTCGAGCATGTGACCCTCCTACTCTCCTAGTTATGTGTACTTGTGTGCCTCAGGGGCGCCACTCTAGGGCAAGAGGTGACAATTATCACTCTTTGACTTTTTTCAAAATATAACCACTCTGTCCTAGGGGTGCGAATTCGGTTCGAACCGAACCGGAACCGAACCGGTTGGAGCCAAACCGGTCGGTTTTGGTTCGGTTTTTCGGTTAGACAATGGGTTTCGGTTCGGTTGAACCGGAACCGACTACTTTGGTTCTGCCGGAACCGAACCAGAACCATTAACCGGAACCGGTTGGTTCACCGGTTCGGTTTGGGTTATGAACTGGTCCGTTAATAAAACTAGGGTTAGGGTTAGGGTTCCATTAATGTTCTTAATTAATATTTGATTTTTTTTAATGTACAAATTTAATGTTTAAGTACATTAAATTTGTACATTAAAAAACATCAAATATTTTTGGTAGTATTAGTAAGTACTAAGTAGTAACTATAAAACATTAAATTTGACAAATATTGAAAAAAAAAACCAAACTTGTATTATTGATTAATATATCAAACGTTAGAAAAAAATGCATCACTATAGTTTAAGTACATCCCAACTAGGTTGCCACCCACTTAACTAACAATCATTTGCATTTTTTCTAACTTACATATACAAAATTATTGCAATGAACAAAAATACCCAATAATAGTCTTCATTTTTCAACGCATTGTCGTAGGCAATTCGTCTACATCTAGTGGAGTGTCCGGGTCTAATCCCAATTCTTGGTAAAGTTCACGGCCACGTCCAAAGGGTGTTGGTCTTGTGTGCGTTTCTTGGCGTCGCTCCAATCCTTCGAGCATATGAGTACCTCCAATATCTCCGAGGTTAGGCACGATCTTTTCTCCGACAAAACTCGTTTACCTGCTCTAAAAGTACATTCGGAAGGGACTGTAGAAGCGGGAGGGGTTAGTAAATCACGTGCCAGTTTAGAAACAATTGGATAAGTTCTTTCATAATTTTTCCACCAATCAAGTATATCTACATTTTCTATTTCTTGCTCCTATACATTTAAGAAATAATTTTGGATGAGAAACAACAATAATTCCGAGACGCAATTCGACCCGGTGGGTGTGGTTTGTGTACTCTTAAATAAAGAACCAATAGCATACCTACTCTTACTCTTACCCTTACCCTTCGGATCGCTCGATGACGTTTGAGCACCACCAATACCAAATTTAGCAACATATTTATCATACATAACATTAAGTTTTTGTTTAACTTGTTCAATAGTTGGTGATATCACTACATCTCTATACCCGGTAGTCATGTTTTCCGAATTGTGTTTAGCATAAAACCTAGGGAAGCATCCTTTTATCTTGGGTCCAAAATACTTGATAAACAAAAAAGCATATGGATCGTTTCAAAATATTTAGAAATTTTTCTTCGATGTCGGCAATTGCGTCGTATAAAATATCATTCTCCCTATACTATTTAAAAGCCATAGTTAAAAATATTAGTTGTGGAACAACGTTGTTAGTAGTAGGATAATAAACACCCGAAAGAATATTAGTTGCATTATAAAATGGTTCAAGAAAATCTCTTAAGACCGTGGCGGCCTTCCAATCATTAAGTGAAACGGAAACGGGATTGCCATTTTTATTCAAAAAACGTGTGATTGTGTTCTCATAACCTTCAACACTTTTCAACATCAAATAAGTCGAGTTCCATCTTGTCCTACAATCTCCCCCAAACCTTCTTTTTTTTCTTGCCTATTTTAACACAATAATCCGCAAAAAGTTTGTTTCTTTTGTTTGAAGACGCAATAAAGAGAATAGCTTCACGAATAGGAGAAATATGCTCATCTAGTTGTTTCAAACCATCTTGTACAACTAAATTGATAACGTGACATACACAACGAACATGTTCAATTTCTTCGTGAAATGGTGTTTGTATCAAAGTTTGCATATGATCTATCGCACTATCACATGCCGATGCATTGTCAAAAGTAATTGATGTAATTCGTTGATCAATACCCCACTCTTCAAAAACATCGATTATGGCTTCACCCATGTTTACACCGTTGTGAGGATATGGAACTTCTCGAAATGCAATAACACGTTTTTGTAAAGTCCAATTTGTGTCAATGTAGTGTGCGGTGACGCAAATATATCCTTTGTTATTTCTACCCGACCACATATCTGAAGTGCAAGCAACTGTGAAATTAGAATTTAAAAAAGTTCGCATAATTTCCGCTTTCCTCTCACTATATATTTCCATTATATTTTTCCTAATAGTGTGTCTACTAATATGCATATAACTCGGGCAAAAAGCGGTTTGTACTAATGTGTCCCACTCTCCGTCGTCGGTCATATTTAGAGGTCTTTCGGTGGCGGCGATATAATGAGATAATGCTCTTATTGCCCTATTTTCATCGTAGACAAAAGTAACTACGTTGCCGTGTGCGTCGAATCCTAGTTGGGTTTGGAGCATCGTGTCGCCTACGGCGGGTGTATCTTTCAAAAGATGGTGTTTATTTTGTAAATGTTTTCTCATTGATCCTAATCCACCGATTATATCCAATACAAAACTTGCTTGACAGTGTTTGCATTTTGCCCTAAATTTTTGTTTACCTTTGTCGTCTAAGCCATCGGGTATTTTATCCATATGTTCCCTAACGGGGCTTCTTCTTTTTTTTTTTTTTTTTTTTTTTTTTTTTTTTTTTTAGTTTTTTCCACCTTACGTGCTCTTTTATTACGACCTAAATTCGGATCATTTTCCTCTATACCGTCAAAATCATTAGCGGCACCATCGCCAAATAAAATGTCCATTTGATCATCAATAGTCATGTCGTCGATTACGGGTACGTATTGGTTGTTTTGGTCATCAACATTTACATGAGAAGAAGAAGCCATTTTTTTCTTATAGAAATTTGATGAAAAAAAAAAAAATTTTACAAATAAAGAACAAATAATAAGCACAAAAAATAAAACTTACAAACTCCAAGAATAATTCTTGGAGGTGAAGCGAAACGTCGAAGATTGAAGATGCGTTGCCGAAGATTGAAGATGCGTTGCTCTTGCTAGTCGAATATTGAAGATGAGAGTGTATGAGGATTTTTGAGTGATTTTGAGAGTGTATGTGGAATTGAGGATTGAGGAATATGGAGAATGAATTTTGAAAAGGGTGTTTAAATTTTGGAGAGTGAATTTTGGAGAGTGTAGGATGATTTTTGAGTGAAGAATTGTGAGAAATGTTGAGAGAGTTTGATGAGGAAGTGTGAAAAAATTTGTAGTACGGGTTGGTTATTTATAGGTGTTGAAGGGAGGGAAGGGGAGGTGAAAAAAAAAAAACAAAAAAACAAAAAAACAAAAATTGCCCAAACGGTCACTGACCGATTAGGACAAACGGTCATGTATTTCAAACGGTCATGTATTTCAAAAATCCGAACGTTGGGTTCGATTTTCGGGTCGGTTCGGGGCCGGTTCCGGTTCCGGTTCCAACGGTTCCGGTTCCGGTCCCGGTTTCGGAAAAGAGTGAAACCGAACCCTAACCAGATATACCCCGGGTCCGATTCGGTTCGGTTCGTCGGGTCTTCGGTTCGGTTTCTGCTCTCTTCATGCGGTCCGTTTTCTACCGGTTTCGGTTCGGTTCTCGGGTGAACCGAACCGAATTCGCACCACTACTCTGTCCCTAGTGCTCTGTACCATTTGATTTTTTTTGCCAATAATTGAGTTACTTTGACCGGATAGTTTAGATCGCAAAATAATATAATTTTTAATAATTTTTTATGATCTTGTAGAGTAAGAGTTTCTCTACAGCACTGCGAAAAAAATATTTAAAAATAGTAACGTTTTGCTATCCAAATTACCGGGTCAAAGTAACCCAGTTATTGGTGAAAAAGTCAAATGGTGCAAAGCACCTGAGACGGAGTGGTACTGAGTTGTAACCAAAAAGTTCTCTTATAGCAAATACAAATACTCTGGTTAAAAAAAAAAAATATACTCTGGTTGAGTTTATATTTTTTCACTAGTATACTGTTCTTGAGGGTTTTTTTTTTTTTTTTTTTTTTTTTTTTTTTTTTTTTTTTTTTTTTTTTTTTGAGAAACTATTGTTATTGAGATTAACACATGATCAAATGCTTTTTTCTGATTCTATGAATTTGAAAAATAAACGGAACATACTTTTTAAAAAATAAACCGAATTTTAATATCAGAGATTTCATATTCATTCCTCCTCAAAATTATTGGAGGAGATATTTTATTGAAAAAGTAAAATGAAAGAAAAGTGTCAATAATAATAAATTTCTTTAATTTCTTCATATTTAATTACTCAAATAGAGTTATTTATTTCTTGACTTAATTAACAAAAAACACTAAATTATTAATTATTAAAGTTGACATACTCTTATCTAAATGCATGCATGCATTTATTGGTATATTTGCTCATGATTATACAACAAGTTCAGTAAATCATTTGAAAAGCTTATATAGCCAACACCAATCTCACAACTATTATATTTAATTTCAGTATGGGAGGTATGTGTTTCTTGCATTCCGTAGTTATTTCTTGTAATTACTTATGCCTTATGATGATGTATCTTAAACAACAATATTTTTAGTGCTTACAACCCACTTCTATTTCAAAATAAAATGGGAGGTATGATTTCATGCAATCCTTATTTGTATTCTCCATGTTTTTATATGCAGGTCGATTAGCTATATTTTTGTGCTTTCTCTTTGTGGGCTACAATGAGGTTGAAGGCAATATGAGGTTGTCCAAAGAAGAAGATTTGGAGTTGGAGAAACAATTGAAACTCAGGAACAAGCCATATATTAAAACTATTCAGGTATATCAAAACTTTTGTATAAGTTATTGAGACAACATTTGTTGGCATCCTTAATGTTTTGTTGTAATGGTGTATAACAAAAATGCAACTTTACAGACAAATTATGGTGATATATATGACTGTGTTGATTTCTTCAAACAACCTGCATTTGATCATCCATTGTTGAAAAACCACTCTTATCACTACAAGGTATTTCCTTTTTTCTATATTTTAGTTGTAACATAAAAAAAGGTTATTATTTGACATTTTTCATTGTATAGATGAAGCCTCAATTTTTAAAGAAAATCCAACGAAGAAGAGTTCGAAGAGGATCTCCATTAAGAAGAGATATTGAAAGTATAAAATTTGGGCTAAATGAAAATTGTCCCCTTGGAAGTGTCCCTATCAAGCGAACTACTAAAAAAGATCTTATAAGAGAAAAACTACTTGCACAAAGACTGGATTTCAATGGCGGGATTCGTGTAAGTTATCACTCTCCAACCAATACGTGATTTGCAAGAAATATACCGAATGATCTCCTATGTTGTAAAGCATTTTCTTACGAATATTTGCTGATAATGCATCACTTTTTTTGTGGATTAGTTTGCTTTAGCGCAGTCAATAGAAGACAATTCAATAAACTTCACTGGAGCTCAAGGATTTATCAGTACACATAATCCAAAGGCTTCGGGACTACAGTACAGTGCATCAAGAATTCAACTGCAAAATGATGATGAATACATACAATTTGGTTGGAGAGTAAGTAGATTCATAACTCTTGAGCACATATGTGTTCTCATATGTACAATTATGTTGTGGAGAAAAACATAACTTGTTATTAGCTTTGATGTCCCAGGTTGATGATACTTTGTACCTTGACATTCGCACCCACCAATTTATAGCAACAAAAGTATGTTTCTTAACACGGTACTTATACTTCTAGTTTTTCAAGTAATGCGTACTATGTTTTGATGTTTTTTTTGAATGACAGACAAGTTCAGGAAGTTGTTTTGATCTAAGATGTGCTTTTGTTATTGTGTCATCAAAAATAGCTCCTGGTATAGCTTACAATGACGACCAAATAACAAAACCTGGAGGAAAGATATTTACAATAAAGCAAACCATGAGGAAGGTACATGAAATTTATCGTACTTGTCCAAATGTTACTTCACTTGTTATCATTTCTTTTATGTTAAGATAACCTGATTTGGGAGAAAATTATAGGATAAAAATGGTAATTGGTGGCTGGCAATCGGGTCTGATGACGATCAGTCGGGTTTTTTGCCTGGCAGACTATTTACGAAGCTTTCGCAGTATGCCACATCCGTTGATTTTGGAGGAGAAGTGAATAGTCCAAAGGGCATACCGTCACCTCCAATGGGCACCGGGTCTACCGTAACGGCGAATTATTCAGTGGACGCTTTCATTTCGAGACTTCAGGTGACAGACACCAATGGGAATGACTCAGATCCAGAAACTGTAGGGTTTTTAAACGATCCTTCTGAGTATACCGTCAGAGATACTGTACTTACAGGTAGGATTGACAGCAGATTCAGCCACATTGTCTATTTTGGGGGTCACGGCCGGTAATGAATTTCCTTCAATATGAAGTGTAACGAAACTCGAGAAGTACTAATTTTCCATCAATTAGTTACTTTTTTACAATACGAGTTTCATTTATATATATTAAATTCCTTCTTAAACCAATCTAATGTGTTTTAACATTAAGACATCTACTATTTTCATGATGACATTGCCTTGTGTGAGCTTTGTCTAATTGTCTCTATAATTGAAGTCTTGACAGTGAGTTACTAAACCCATTGCAACTTTCTCCTTGGTGTAAGAGAGAATTTAGTGATGACTTTGAAAAAAAATTGTAACGTTTTCACATGATGAAAAGTACCGTATTTTAATTTGTTTAGCTAACACTTATACTGTGACACAGTGACAATCTAAGTATCTAACTCAACTTGTTTTGCTCCGGTATGAAACACTAGATTCACACCACACATAAAGTGTTGCATATCTAACACCCAATTATGTAAGTACGTATTTCACCATTTAAGTTCTACAGCCAAGTGCTATGTATTATGTTTCTATAAGCTTCTGGATAATGTAGCTTGTTTCTTAGAAAACCATGATAACAAGTTTGTTCCAACGAGTATGTCATATCCAATAGTGACCTTCTTAACACATGTCCTCCAGTTCCATCTGCAATAGAATCTAGAATTATCTCAAGACATCCAGTATTAAAACATAATTCATGAAACATTGTTCAGTTAGTGTATCTGTGAATCATTTTTTACTTCCTTGAACTGTGCACTATTTGAAGAATGAGGGTGATGGTGATAGCCAAACGCTATCGACCGGGCACACACACAACACTAAAACCCGAAAGTAAAACAACACAAATTTGTATTTCTAGATTGATAAAAAAATGAGCGGCTACATTCGTTTAAATAGACAGACTAATCCTAGACGTTTCGACCTAACGGAAAAGAACCGACAAAAATACCGAGGCTTACTTCGACAAGAATCATAAAAAAGAAAATAATTAAACTACGACAGTGTCATGTAATGCATTAGGTATTTTGACGGGTGACGTTTCCGTGTACTCCGCCGTGGAGCCGTGACGGTAGACAGATTTGTATCCGTATCAACTCCTCCCTCGTTAAGAATTGCCTTGTCATCGAGGCGGAAAAAAGACCGGTGACACCCAAACGCTGCTTTGGTGTAACCCTACAAGATCATGCACAAACCGTCTCGTTGAAGTTCCTGCATTTTTGAGTAGTCGGTTTCCTCGCGTCTGAGCTGCTTGAGCCAGTCCATGCCCAAAATAACTTGTGATCCCTGAAAGTACAAAACGAAGAGCTCGGCAAAGTTATGCCCTTGAAGCAAAATATCAACCGTACCGCACGTAGTATCACAATGCAGGAATTCCCCATTACCGACTTTGACCTTGGACGCCGTCGTCGCCTTAAGCAAACTTTGCAGCTGTTCGGCCAATTCTGGATGAATGCGATTGTGAATTGACCCATTGTCAATCAGGAAAGACACATCCTGACCTGCTACGGTCCCCAAGAGTCGCAAAGAACAGCATTGGTCAGTGCTGACCATAGAATATAGACCAGAAACATCATCAGCATTACAAATTCCTGTGGCTGTGTCTGATCCGTGTCGTCGTAGCCCATAAGCTAGAACTTGTCCTCACACTTGTTACCACGAATGTACTTCTCATCGTAGTTGTAACACAAGTGACAAGCCATGTTTATGTCATTCCCATTGTTCGCCTAGAGTAAGCTGCTTAATTGGCGGTGTAGAGGCAACCGGTGAAGGAGTTTTAGTAGGGGTCACTGTAAGTGTGCTCAACATAGTTGATGGCGACCTGATTGCCTCCAACTCCTGTGCCAATGAGAATGCTTCGACCATCGAAGTAGGTTGGCATAACTCCAACTCGCGTCCCAACGGTTGTTAGAGACCGAACGCAAAAAGTGAAATCAACTGAGAATTTGATGTTGGTCCAATGTTAATCAACAACTTCTCGAATTCGGGTTGGTAAGACAAAATAGTAGTTTGCTGCTGTAATTTAGCTAACTGACCAAAATAATTGTGATAATAATTGGGATCAAAGCGAGTTTTTACATCGTCTAGAAAACATAACCAGCTTGGAAATCTGGAGTTGGTCTGCTTATAGCGGAACCAATCGGCCACTTCCCCATCCAATAAAATTCCCACTAGTTGTAGTCGTTCCTCTTGCGGAGTTTGGAAAAAATTAAAATAATGTTGGACTTTAAAAACTCAAGTGCGGGGATCCATACCCGATAATTTTGGCGCCTCCATGCAGGGTTTGTTGTTGCGCGCGTCTGTACCCCTGCGATAATGTTGCTGACGCAGTGGTTGGGCACTAGCTGGACCTGACGCAGTTACTGGAGTAACTATATCCTAACCCATATTATTGAGGTAGCCTGAATAAGGCTGACCCAAATCTAGGTGAGTGAATTGACCCATACTTGAATGAAACCCATGTGTATTATTAGACGGTGGCCTACAGTGAGTGTAACCAAACCCACGTGGATTAGACTAGTAGTAGTGATTTTTCTCTCTCTCTAGACGAGTTCTCTCTCTAGATAATGAGTGTTCACTGGGTTTTATACCCATTTATTTCCGGCGACTGTTTCCGGTGGTTTTGGTAGCTAGAATCCTTCTCTTTGCGACACGATTCCCTTTTTTCTATTAGGGTTTTGACTCTTAGTCTTCAAATCATTTCGTTTCTCTACCTCTGGTTCCTCTTTCATCTCCTAATGTTCTTCGTAGCTACCACCATGTCAAAACCTTTGTATTTAGATTTGGAAGACGACCCTGAGGCAATAAAGCAGCTCCATAGCCTGTCTCTCTTGGGAAAGATCTTTATAGAAAATGGACTAAAAATCAGCTCCTGCAAAAAAATGTCACCGCAATCTGGAAACTCAAAGGCAGAGTTACGGTGGAACCTTTCAGATCCAACTGCTATGTGTTCTATTTCTCTGAGCAGGAGGATCACAAGAAGGTCCTGGAGGGCAATCTATAAACTCTAAACAACAAGTTCCCGATGGTTCAAGAATGGAGAATTGGATGTCCACTTGAGGCAGTTGAATTCAGGAAATGCCCCTTCTGGATCCAAGCAAGAGAGCTACCCAAAGAAAAGATGTCGATAGGTAATGCTGAAAGAATCACTGGCTCGATTGGGGAACTGATCACAGTTGACAAGAAGGAGGAGCTGTACCAGAAACATTGCCTTCGCATAAGAGTGTTGCTGAACATCGAAGAACCACTTCTGAGAGATTTCCCCCCCTCCCCCTTAAATTGGCGGAAAATAAGAAGCTCTGGATCGCTTTCAAATATGAGAAACTTGCAGACTATTGCTACATATGTGACCGAGTCGGCCACATCAATACACATTGCTCATTTGACGGGCACAATCCAGGCGAGAAGGAGATCCCAAGATTGAGAACTAATCAGTACATTAACTCTACGACCTCTTAGATGGATCACGCGGAAAAGACCCTGCTATCATCGGCGCCGGAAGAGAGGGTGGCGCGTGTGGATGCCGGTAGGGACAACCAGCGCGTGTGTGAGTTGATGATTTAGAAAATCTCCCCCAAAGGACATACAAATGGTGAGGTGACAAAAGAAACGTATCAAAAAGACGTAATTGGCAGTACTAGTACTACAGAGGAGTGCCACAACGACAAATAGGGATTCCCGATTCCTGATTGGGTGATTCATCGCAGCAGGACGGGAAAGGACAAAGGACAAATCGCTGGAGGAGCAAATGATGGGGCAGGTGGTGCAATCTGCAATAGAGGAGTACAGGGAACGGGTCAGGGAGAGATGGAGGCCGATACAACCTCCGCCTAGAAGGACGAAAGGTCTGCAGCAAAGAATCTTGAGAAAGAAAACCCTAATGACGAAGATGACATTGGGAAAGGGGATAAAGAGCAAGTCAATGGTCCGCTTGACCATAGTGAGCTGGAAATCAGATAAAGTGGGCCAGAGGCCCAAGAACTAAACTACTTCGTTGAAGAACCGGACAGCTCAACCCACAAACAAATAAAGGGTACGAAGCTGAATGTATGGGTTCCAAGAAGCCCAACCCAAAAGTGGAGACGGATCAAGAGAAATGAACCCAGCCCAGATGTATTTTGAGACTCTCCACCGGGTAGTTACCCGAACCCGGATGAGGAGGACCCAACACCGGGTAACCCATTCTTTGACATCGTCCTAGCCCATGTTTTTGGGAGATTTGTCACTCTGAAGAGAAATTCAGCGATACGGGCTCTGTTGAGAGATTGAGGAAAGCTAGGGCTTTGCTCTCTGATAAATAGAAACAAGAAGAAGCTGATAGAAGCATCCCTAAGCTATTGTCCGATGGCGTCTACACAAAACAAGCGAACTAGGATCACGAGAGAAAGGGAAAAACAAGAATCAACCCAGCTTCCGAATCTATGAGGGGTCTGAAGATGGAGTCCCAGAAGTTGGCCTCATTGAGCAACAACGAGACTATGAAGAGAAGCTGGAGGTCATGAATGAAGTTCCACCCCAGAGAATCCAGTATTACAATAACTTTATGGAAAACTATGAGAAGCTGATTGATGGGGAGGAACGCAAACAGCTGGAGCAATCTGAGGAGAAGAGTGTGAATTAAATTTCAGGTAACCAGAAGCTCTTAAGTCGTATGATGAGTATATGGCTGAGTTCAATCGACAGATGAATTTTAAAGAATATATAGCCTGTGGGAAGAGGGTGTGTGTGGATGACCCTAAACAACCACCACATAGATGGTAGTGTTAAGCTGGAATTGTCAGGGGATTGGGAGACTCCTGACAGTCCAGAACCTCCGAGGGATCTGCAATTCCCATATCCCAGACATGGTTTTTCTTATTGAAACAAAAAACAAAAAACAGAAAGTGGATAGAATAAGGAGAGGTCTCCACTTTGATAAAGCCATCTACATTGATCCCAAAGGATTGGGAGGAGGATTGACTTTGTGGTGGACGGATAGTGTCCACTTTGAAATTGGTTTTGCGGATTAAAGAATGATTCATGACAATATTACAAGGGATGATGGCAAGATGGAACGGAGGATTGTATGGGCATCCAAAAGCTAAGGAGAGAGGGAATTTATGGAAAGAGATTTTGGCAATAGCAGAAACTATGGTTGATCCCTGGTGCATCATTGGGGATTTTAATGAGATTGCAAGAGAAGCGGACAAAGCAGGAGGTTCTAGTTCCAGGAAAGGTAGATGGAGAAAATTCAATAGTTGGATTTCTGACTGTAAGCTCATTGACTTGTCAAATCAAGCAACAAGCTTTACTTGGACCAATAGAAGACACCAAGGCCTTATCCAAGAGAGAATCGACAGGGTGCTCTGTAATGCCCAATGGCTTTTGTCCTATCCAAATGCTTGGGTCAAAGATGAATTATTCATAGGCTCTGACCATTGTCCTGTGGTTCTACACATGAACCAAGAAGGCAAGAGAAGAAAGAGAAGGTTTAGGTTTGAAGCGCAATGGCTGGACTATAAAAAGTATGGTGAAATAGTGAATGACACCTGGATCTTGGTCATGAAAAGCTCCCCTCTGTATGAACTTTATACAAAGCTGAAACCTTGCAGAAAAAGCTGAATCTGTGGCACTCAAGCACTTTGGGGAATAACAAGAAAAAGGCAGAACTGTTGAAGGCAAGATTGGAAAGGATGCAGAAAGGGGACTGGAATGGAAACACCATGAAATAGATGGAGGAAATAACTAAAGAGTTGGAGGAAGTGTGGGCTAGGAAAGATAAATTCTGGCATCAAAGGTCTAGAGTCAAGCATCTCCAGGAGGGGGATCAAAACTCCAGATTCTTCCATGTTTCAACCATCAAGAGGAGAGCCAGAAACCAAATCCTCAAGCTTAAGAACAGCTCTGGGGTGTGGGAAGCAAATGATCAAGGAGTGGGGAGAGTGCTCTTTGATCACTTCACTAGTCTCTATGGCTATGATGAAACTATTTGGCCATAAGAGATAAGCAAGGTTATCCCCAAAATCATCACCCCTGAATTGAATATCTCTTTGACTAATGTTCCCACGAAGGAAGAAATCAGGGTGGCACCTTTCAGCTTGGGGCTCAAAAAGCTCCGGGTCCGGACGGGTATTCTGGTATGTTTTACCAAACATATTGGTCAATTGTGGGGGATCAGGTGCGCAAGGCAGTCCAACATTTCTGTATTCGGGGCTACATGCTTAAGGAGTGGAATGCCACACACATATACCTTATCCCAAATAAACAGTACCCTTAAAATGCTAAGGACTATCGGCCTATAGCTCTCTGCAACTACAAGTACAAGATTCTATCCAAGGTCTTTGAAAACAGATTGAAGACTGTCCTAAACCAGGTTATTACTCCTTTCCAATCTGCTTTTGTTACGGGTAGAACAATACCAGACAATATCTTTGTGGCCCAAGAAGTGTTCCACTTTATAAAAGGACATAAAACTGGCAAAGAAGGCTACTTGGATCTAAAACTTGATATAGCTAAGGCTTATGACAAGCTCAGTTGGGACTTCATATGTAGAATGCTAAAGGGGCTAGGCTTTAGTGACATGTGGATCCATTGGATGAAGCAGTGTTTCTCTACCGTCTCTTACAGTGTGATTTTAAATGGAATTCCTCAAGATCAAATCATCCCAAATAGGGGTTTAAGACAGGGGGATCCACTATCCCCCCTACCTCTTTGTGATTGCTACAGATTGTCTAAGAATGATCCAAGAAGCTGAAAGCAGTGGGAGATTGAAGGTGTAAAGGTCAGTATGGAGTGCCCCTCAATAACCCATCTCCAATTTGCGGATGATTCCCTCATATTCCTCAAAGCTACATCCCAAGGGTTAGAACGACTCCTTACAATTCTGAAATTGTATGAAGATTCTTCTGGCCTCAGAGTTAATCTAGATAAGTCTGGAGTGATCTATTCTCCAAATGTGAATGCACAACTTCAAGAGGAGCTCAACATATTGCTTGGTATACCTTCTATGCAGGAGAATGGTAAATACCTGGGGGTTCCCATGTTCTGGGGTAAGTCCAAGAAAGACACTTTTCAGTTCATTATAGATAGTGTGGAGAAGTTCCTCCAAGGTTGGAAGATGGAACTGTTATCCCAAGCAGGGAGGGAGGTGGTGATCAAGTCTGTTATACAAGCCATTCCCAGCTATGCAATGATGTGTTTTGAAATGCCTCTTTCTCTTTGTAGAAAAATCTCCCAAATTGTTAGATATTTCTGGTGGGGTGGGAAGAATGGTAAGAGAAAAATTCACTGGCTTAATTGGGATCAAGTGTCTAAGTCAAAGTCTCATGGTGGGATTGGTTTTAGGGACTTTCATAATTTCAATCTTGCCCTCCTAGCCAAGAAGGGGTAGAGTCTAGATAAAGAGGAGAACACCTACTGTAATCAAGTCTTAAAGAGAATCCACTTTCCTTTAGAGCATTTCTTTGCAGCAAAACTTGGTAGCAGGCCCTCCTGGACTTGGAGGAGTGTCCTAGCTGGCAGAGCCGTCATTGAAAAAGGAAGCCTCTGAACTATAGGCAATGGATCCAGCATCAAATGTGGTGCTGATAGAAGGGTTCCAACTCTGACAAAGAAGAACCTGGATGAAGAACTTGGCTTTAAGGTTAATCGAACAGTTAGTGACCTCATCAATCAGGATCTAAAATGTTGGAGGCTGAGCCACATCTACAACTCCTTCCCTAGACCTGTAGCTGACCAAATAATCAAGATCCCAATTCCACAGTTTCAGCAAAGTGACAAAATCTTATGGAAAGATGGTAAGTCTGGCACTTACTTGGTGAAATGTGGTTATTTTTTTGGCAAAGAGCATGGCTGGCACCCCGACTGATGCTACAAAGGCAAGAGTTAATAAGGCTTCCACTTCCTTCTCCTGGCCTGATAAATTTTGGAAAAATTTCTGGAAAATTAAAGCTCCCCCAAAGGTGAACTTGTTTTGATTGAAACTTTGTCATAATGCCATCCCCTCTAGGCAAAATTTGTTTAGAAGGGGATGTGCTACTGATTCTATTTTCCAAATATGTTGTGAAGAGGAAGAATCTGTTGAACACATACTTTTTCATTGTATGTGGGTAAAACCTTTCTGGCTTGGTACTAGTCTTGTCCACCCCTTGGAAGCTGAGAGTGTGGGAAATTTCAAAGAATGGATTAGCCACAGAAATGAGATCAACAACTGTAGCTCTGACCTTCTCATGGCTTTTTGGTCCATTTGGCTTCAAAGAAACAAGAGTATTTTAGAAGGTATAGATCCCAACCCCTCTACTGTATTGCAGAAATTCGAGACAGCAAACAGTTAATTTCTCTCAGCTAGTTGCAAGAAGGGGCGCAGTGAGGGAAAGATAGAAGATTGCAACTATCCAAAGTGGAAACCACCCCCTGCTGGTAAGCTCAAAGTTAATATTGATGCTACTTGGGTAAACAGTGATGTTGATGCCTATGGGGGCTGGGTGCTGAGAAATGACAAAGGTTGGTTCTTCGGAGGGGCTTGGCATAAACACAAAGCCATTAGCTCAGCTCAAAGTGAAGCCCTTGCAATTAGAAGAAGCCTTCAAGAGCTGAATAACCTTCAGATTCAAACTGTTTGGTGGAAAGTGACAACAAAAATGTGGTTGATGCTGTGCAAGGGGTTTTGTTAGCAGATTGGACTTTTAGCAACATTATCGAAGATATCAAGGTTCTGGCAGAAGACATGGGTGCTCAGATAAGTTGGATTAATAGAGAGAAAAACTCTGTAGCTGATGCATTTGTGAAGCTAGCTCAACACCTTGATTTAGAGCCCCACTTTGTTAGTGAGGCTCCTAGCTCTGTTAGGATCCTAGTTGAAGCAGATTGTGCTAGAGGCATAGGCTAATCTGCTCTTTTTGTATTTTCTTTGGTGGTCTCTGGTTTTAATATTATCAGGTTTTGAACAAAACAAAAAAACCCACGTGGATTAGTGGATGGTGGACATGTGCATTAGTGAAAGCCCCATTGTCTAACTGAAACCCTTGTGGATGTGTAAAACCGGATTCAATGCCATTGGCCAAGAGCCCCATCCGAAGCATCTTTATTGAGGACGAGTGTAGCTGCTGGAGAGGGTGGATGCTAGTGGCGGCTGGGGGTCGATGGAAGGAGGCTGGTGGTGGTCGGAGATTGGCTGTTGAAGGTCGACGCCGAAGGTGGCTGAACGTGGGTGGTCGACGACGCGAGGAGATTCAGCTTTTTCTAGGGCAGCGTGTTCGGGAGCACAGGTGCAGTCGACTTTGATTGAGTGTCGATTTCGATCGATGTTTGCTGTGGTTGATCCCGCAGCGGCGAACCAAGTCTCGAAAGAACTGCTATGTCGTGTCTCCATGGCGGCGAGCAGTTCTTCAAGCTATTTAAAGGTCACTGTGTTGATTTCCAGAGTGGACATGTCGGTTCACCAGTTGGTTGTGGTGACAATAGATGAAAGAAGCAATTAATAGCCAAACGTTATCGACCGGCCACACACGACACTAAAACATGAAAGTAAAATGGTACACATTTGTTTTCCTGATTGATGAAAAATAGCATCCAATTCTCAAAAAATAAAATAAAAAAATGAGCGACTACATTAGTTCAAATAGAAAACTTAATCCTAGACTGCTATTTCAAAAAAATAAAATAAAAAATCCTAGACTGTGTGATGTAATGCGTTAGGTTGGCAGGTGACGTTCCCGTGTACTATGTCGTGGAGCTGTGATGGTAATTTTTTTTTTATCCGTATTAGATGACTAGATAAATTCATGGATTATTGAATATTTGGCTTGACTATTGTCACATTTTTTAGTTCTCCAATAGACCTCTGTAAACTTAAGGTAGTGAAAGAGCTTCATCATGTTGTGTAATCACTATAGAGATTGATCCTCTGAAAATCTTTATGTCTTTTATCAGTATTTGAATCTTGCAAGTCAACAAGTCTTCGGAAATCATCGTATCATGTAAAGTCACAAGTTTAATCTAATGTACTAGTCTTGAAGCCTTCAGCTGCTAACCCAACTACAAATCTTATGAACGTGCTGCACACACTCAAAGAAAAGATCATGTGTTAAGATGCTTCGATATATTATCTAGGATTGGTGGAGTACGCAACGAGTCAAGAGAAGAAAAGCTGCAGGTCACAGAAGGGGACGATGTTGAGTTGGTGCCTTGAATTGGTAAAAGGCGTCCAAACTCTTTGTTTCCTACTTTTAGTAGGAAACATGGGAAGTCAAAGGCGGTGGAGATTAGTTAGGAAACAAGTTTGTTTCCAAATTGGATTTAGAAACTTTAGGGATTTTCCTAGCACTATATATAGAACCTAGTAGTCCCACTATTAGGTATGCAAAAACATTCTTGTAGTCTTGTTCTTCATAAGTGAATAAAGGGTGATTTTCCGCCGTGGAGGTAGTTAGCAAATATTTTGCTCGCGAACCACGTTAAATACTCGTGTTCTTCTTTATTCGTTCATTTTTCGTGAGGTGGTTTGTCATAACAGACGACAATTCGCATAAATAGGTTTCCATGTTCGCACGAATTGAGAATCTGTTAATGCGAATTGGTTATTGTTAGTTTTAGGTTGTTTCTTTGTTGCGTTTTGGAAGGTTCCAGATTTCTTGGGCACTAAGTTTCGTGTCCTAGGTCTACATAAGGGTCATAGTTCATGGTCCTGATTTATGTGGTGTAGTGTGTCTTGTAATATGATACCTCTCATGTGAATAAATTGGTTCGTCTGGCCATGCATGTAGGTATGTAGCTAGTCTCAAAACTAGTAAACCACGTTAAATTTTTTGCAATCTTGTTCTTTCGTTTTCATTACTTGTATAACCTGACGGTTTGAGCAAGAACGATAATGAAAACGATAAAAAAAATTAATGTGGTTCGCCCGCTAACAGATTCCCTAACGAATCCGCCAGCTGCCTCCAAGGCCGAAACACGATATTATTGAGAGAAAATACTGATTTGTAGAACACACAAGTAATAGCTACCACTTATCTTGTATTTATATACCTAGGAGCCTAAAACTAGCTGCAAATTAATCGAAACGTTTCCTGACGCGACACAAAAAGAAATTTCTTTTGCCGATCTTTGATTTAAGAAACCTATTCTAACAAATCTCCACCCTGGCTTAAATAATCTCAGCAACCGAAACCACAATTCATACTTCTCTCCTCAATCCAATCAAGGATGCGTGTTCCAATCAAGCACGACCTCCAAACACAGATGTTCCGCAACTGTATGCGAAACTAGAATCGCCAAATTATTGCTCCAACTTCCATGTTGTCCTTGCAACGAATGCGCCAGATGTGGATGCACCTCCTGAAACGGAAACAAGTGCTCCACCCAGAACCAAACTCGAATGTATTCACTGAGGCGGGATCAAATACATTCCCGATGTGCACACTTGCTGTAATACCCCGTATTTTTGCTAAGGGTTATTTTGTAATTTCGATAAAGCTAATACTTGAGTTTAAAAAAAAAATGATAATAGTACTATTTCAAATATACTCTTGACGTATTTTCTTTAATTTTATAAAAGTGCATTTTGACATTTAAGGACATAATGGTTTATTTGGAGTTATTTTTTAATTTTATTTTAGTGTAAAATTTATATTTTATGTGCTAGATAGTAAATGAAAATTTCATTTTTACCCCTCTTGTTTGTGTTATCTTGTACTTATATTAATTTCTAGTATTTTCATGGCAACCCTCATTTTCTTGTTAATCCAATCTCTAACCCAACTATGTTGTTGGGAGACTTTAAATTGCGCTTCAATCCTCCTCCACTAAACCTAGTCAACCACCCATTTTATAATTAAAGGAAGTGACTCCCACTACCCTTATGTAAACTTACACTCACTCATAACACTAACCATCATCCTATCATCTCCATCACTTCCTATATCTACCTCTCTTAATTTTTCACAAGATTTTCTCTTCAAGAACACTCATTCAAGCTCTTTTCTCTCTCTTCAAAGTCTATGCCCACTTTTGGGCGTTGACCCTCCCAAAAAAACCCCATAACTTCATTTTTCACCTTCGAAATCATGGAAAACTTGAGTCAAAGGCTATAGTATTTATTTGGGGAGTCTTTTTCTTCATATTCTTCAAGAATTCAAGTTCTATAGGTTCTAATGTAAGCATCAACTTATTCTTTTTTCCATCTACCCTACTCATCATGTTGATAGTTCATATTCATGATAGGAAATTACTTGATCTTTGTTTGCATGTGTGCTTTGGGTCTTGATTTGTATCTTTTGAGCATGAATTTCTCAAATCCCTCACATGATTCTTCAAATCCTTGATTGAAATATCTTATTTCATGTCTAATTGGTAGTATGTAGGTATATATCAAGTTATTTTTAGTTGCATGTACCATATAATTGATTTGATCATGTTTTGAATGTTCTAGGTGAAATTGCATGTTGTTACAATCTGATCAGTTTGTCAAAAACGTGATTTATCTCTAAATTTTCCTCTGTGAAATTTTTAAATCTTACATTTTAAAAAACCAGACTCAGAGGGGGGCATTTTAAGAAAAATTCAACTTCATAACCATTTTGGTTGGGGAGATACGCTCATTTAAAGTTGCATGTTTTCTGAAAATCTGTTTCTGGACCAATCTTTCTATTTTTATTAAAACCCCCATTTCCAGACACTTATGGCACCAATTTTTTCTTGTAATGAACTAGACACATAGAGGATTCATTCTGGAGAAGATGGGCATTTTTTCTATTCTCCAAGTAGTAGTAATTGTTCTTCAAAGTTGAAAGTTTCTCCCAAACACTTCTCTGCACATCAGTGTTTGTTATTTTTGTAACTTGAGTTTTATAACAGTTGTGCATGATTTTCTTGATGTTTTTGAAATTATACACATGTAAGTTGATCCTAAATTAATTTCATGATTTTAGGAGATGATTTTATATGGTAAATGTGGCTCTAAAGTCATAGCTACAATTCTGTCCAGAACTATAGTTTCACATATTTTAGAAAATTCGAGTTTTTGAACTTCTAAATATTTTGTTGGACTTATTTTGATATGTGAGCATCATTATATGTGAATTAGTGAATTTTAGAATGATATTCATGTAGAGCTTGTATTCGACACGTGAGTATATCACTTGAGAAAGCGGGTTAGTTTGGATTATTGTGATGGACTTAGTACCCGACCTAGACAAACATCCATGCGTTCGTTTACTCGGAACTAGCATTATTCTGAAAAGAGATTTGTAAGTTGTAGGCGATGGATTCCGAAGCGAAGGCTACGTCGGCAACCCGTAAGGACTACTACAATCTAATTGCTAACTCGACTTAATGTGAGATTACATGCTTAGCCTCGTGTGCCTTGCTTCATTCGTGTCAAAATATGATTACATGCTTTACTTGAGTTTTTTTACGTTTTGAAATGATTGCTTTGAAACAGTCACGCGATAATAATAATTCGTTAATAACGTAAAGTGGAATATCACATGTACCGAAATCACTTGGACTATTATTATTATGATTGGCTCTGGACGGAAACATCAGTTTGGGAGTTTCCCTTGAATGATTTAGTCTTGGATCTTTGTCGGATCTGGCCGGGAACACAGACACTCGAGTTCCCGATGACTACTTGTTGTGGTCTTGGATTATCATGTTGGCTCTGGCCGGAAACACATACTCTGGAGTTTCCCCTGACTTCTTGTTAAAGTCTTGGACTTGTAGGCTCCGGCCGGAAACACCAATTCGGGAGTTTCCACTCTATGCCTTGTTGTCTAGGGATATTATTTGGGAGGCCCTTCGTTGGCATTAATATATCCGGTTACTACGCATAAAAATTAGATTCTTGAAATCTATCCTGGGATAATTCTTGCTAGCACTGTTATTTATTATGCGTCGTACTCTGATATTTTATTCTACTTATATTCTGTTATTTTTTTATTTAACTCATAACCCAGCAAGTTATATCATCTTCATGTTTTACATGCTAAGGTGTACCTCTCGCAATATTTATTTCTGACTTTCAAAAACTGCGGTTTTTGTTTTTCTTCCCACCACAGATCTAGGAGCTGGGGATTATAGAATAGAAGGGGCGCGAGACTCACTTAGAATATGAACGCCACCATTAGTTGATATATTAATGTTGGTTGATTAGTGTGTAATAGTAATCAGCTAGTGTGTAAGACTTAATGTTTAATATAGTTGTTTAATGTTATAAATATGTGTTGTGGATTATATTGTTTTTGATCTCCGCCAATTCTATTGAGCATCGCCCTCTCGGTCTCGTATCGAGCCGGATAAACGAGGTTGTTGCACTTGCATCAGAAAGATGCACCATGACAGAGTGCTCATACGTCATTACTTACCAGACCCGATGCACCTAATGACAAGTGCCCAAACAGTTTGTTATGCAAGATGCGCCCTAATTGTCTCAAATGCGCCAGATGCTCGTCAGAAATCGATCACACCAGATGAAAACCAGATGCGTGTCATGGTACACGCATAGACAGATGCACGCCAGAAACAAGCCTCATGCAGAATGCGTGCAAAATCGCCAGAACTCGCGCTGGAATTGGATGTGCGACTGATGTGCCAGGTGTGCCAGATGCACACAAGACAGTTAGCATGTCTGAACCAGATGTGCGCCAGATTGCTCCATAACAGGAGCTTGAATAGCCTCCCAAGGACTTTCAGATGTTGGGTGTACCTGCACCCCCTTTTTAAGAGCACAACGAACTGAATTTGTTTCTCCTCCTGAACAGATCAATAGTGATTGCTGAACCAGCTAACATTCTTGGAGGAATGTCAAAACCCTATCTCCCAAAAAACCTGACCTGAGTGCTCCACCTGAATCTGAAACACATGTGAACCAACTTTAAGCCACCATAAATTTGGAGCACATTAAACATGTTTCACACGAATAGGTTCCCATAACCACGCATGTTCACACCAATAGTTTCTCCAAAACCTACGAAGTACCTTTACTCTCTCGACGAAAAAATCAAGCCACTCCAGACTTTTTCATGATGCCAAAAAACAAAGGCCACCACACTTTTTTTTCAGATTAGTTTTCCTGTGTGTTCCACATGCACTGTAAATCCGTAACCTAGCTCTAATACCAATTTGTTACAAGCAGGTCATTTCGAGAAAGAACGGTAACAAAATAATCGAAATCGATACACAAATTTTACGTCATTCGCTAATGGAATCCCTAACGAATCTGTAGGGTTTTGATGCAGGTAACTCTACAGAATAAAAATAAATAAATTCCTGATCATAGCCCTCCGCAGATCGCAGACGAGCATTCATAACATGATGAAAGTAAATGAATTGTGCACCTTAATTGGTTTTGTGATCACACCGTAGAATGATGTCCACGTCTTTAAAACTATCCATACCTAGGATTGCAAGATGGAATCCCCTTCACGTATTAGTGCTAGATATGCGAAGAAGGAGGAAGAAGGATTACGCAAAACGGAGCAACTGGGGCCGCGCCACTAAGTGGCCGAGGACAAGTGGGGGCGGACGGGTAGGGGCTTCGGCCTGTACTTGGTCTCTTTCTCCTTGCTTTGTTATTTCACACAATGACGACTCTTATTGAAATAATAAGCTACGACTCCCTTTATATAGTTAATAACTCATTAACTACATATTTTCCCACTAATCCTATCCATACACGAATTAGTTCACCTTTCAAATTAGTCCTACTAACTTTGCTTGTGGTTGCGTTTTGATCCTTTTGATTAATTAGTCATTTTAATTAATATCCAAATCCATTTTAATCCTTAAAGTGTGTGATCCCATAGGTTTCTACATAGTTGGTAGTAACTATTACAAACATAGAGCGGTGTCTAGACACACATCTATGCCACCCAATTAACAGATATAGTCAGTGATCCGACAAACCTTGCGCCCAATGTTACTGTGTTGTATCTATCCCTTTGTCTCCATATCCGGATTGGACACGAGACATAATTGTCACACTCGTATATCCAATCCATAGTATCTCGATCCTGTGAATAGGCTTATTTATAAAGATAACATCAATGGTGCAATTATATTAGCACTACGAGAAGCGATTGTGACTTTAACATAATATAATGTAGCATTCTCGTTGTGGGTCAATCCAGTATGACATTTCTCCTAATGCATACCTATGTGTTAGACTTGATATCTCTATATCAATCTACCCACATACTAGTCTATAGTTATCGTCCTATTAATCAATAAAACGGACTAGGGATATTTAAGATAAACAAAAATTGCAATATAAGGACTTCTTTATATTAAATATCTCTATAGATAATAAATAAATATTCTAGCCAAAAAAATGTCCATACTAAAAAAAGATTGCCTCTGGGGCATCTACTCCAACAGAATCCCCTAGCTCCCTCCATGGCCAAAATCCTATATTATTGAGTGAGAATACTAATTTTTACACCACACAATTAATAGCCAAGACCTAACCTCTATTTATATACCTAGTACCCTAAAAATTGCTTCCAAGTAAAACGTTTCCAAACGCAACAAGGAAACAAACTGCTTTTGTTGACCTTTGATTTAAGACACACATTCTAACCTTACTCTTCTTGATACATTTGGTTATAGAAAAATGGTATCATATCCTGGTTAGGGTTCCTAGAGGAGCGATATTAGGTTCGATGATCAATATCAGTCAACTGGGTATTCTCTTATCCGTAAATTGGTTCGTTTGGCCTTGGATGTTACTAGTCTAAAAATAGTGAACCACATTAAATTGTGCGCGATATTTCTTCTCATTTTAATCGCTCTCTCTTACGTTTGGTTATAGCATCAATAAAAACTCTAAAAAATTTCAACGAGCATTTAGTTCCAATTTAATCCATTCTTGTAAGTGACTATGTAGGTTCTTAATTTCTTTGGCAGTTGTAGATGGTGCTTTCCAGACGGACGGATCACAGCCACGTGGCAGCCATCCATGTAACACCCCCAAATGGCCCAAAGCGGAAACTCGGGGATGTCACTCCGTACCCGAGAGGAGCCCGGATACAAGGAGATTTTATAACATGGTTCGCAAGCACAAAACATCCATAATAATAATTAAATCCAATTGAAAATATTGCATTATTAAAAATCCAACATCCTAGCCACAAACCGGCATAACAAACTAAAGTGTTTAAACTAATAAGGAATTCAAATTCAAATGAAATACTACTTCTATTATTCCATGTGATGCGCGTCCCCTTCTACGTCAGATAACCATCTTCTAAACCTGTGGTGCGGAATGAAAAAGAAACACCACAGTACAAAATCAGCATGAAATACTGGGAAATAAACATCCAAACATGTAAAACGATGATGAGGTAGTTATAAAACAATGACTCATTTGTAAGTAAGAGTTTTTCGCAAACACAGCGGTAATAAAGTTGACTCTTGTATTAAAACATAAGAGTTCCCAATTCCATAATATTTCCAACCAATTTCCATAATTATTAGGAAAAACCAAAATCCATTGTTAACTCCTTTACGTTAACAAAACCAAAAAATCCATTATAAATTCGTTGTGACGGGGGAAACCAACCAACCACTTCGCAAGCATCCAAGACCTTAAGTGTCGACACCCCCCAAAGAATCTAGCGTCCAGAGGAGTGAGTACAGGGAGCTATCCGGGGACTTGCAACCGGATTAAATAAAAATAAATTGAAACGGAAGACCGAGATCAAACCGCCCAATGCCAATGGTAACCATACCACAATAATAATAAATGTCCCCGCACAACTATTCCACTTTACGTATTAATGCATTATCATTATCATGGTGATATTTCCAAGAAAAACATTTATCAAGTAGAAATCACATATTGCATGTCACATCACATAAACACATTTTGAGACGTAAAGAAATACAAGAATTCGTTTTGACACGAAAGAGATAAGCACACTAGGCATGGCATATTTACTTACCTTTAATCTCAAGCAAAGCAAATCACTTCCTAGTAATACTCGACGTGTCCTTCGTCAATGAAATTGTCGCCTACAAATTAAATAGTATCCTAATCAACACATTGCACACGAAGTCCTATAGGTAAATGAAATAAATCTCTTACTAGCTCTCCCCAACCTTTACTAAGGCGAACAACCTCTTTTATAGAAAAATACATTTTATAGAGTTAACGTTTATTATTGTAAAACATAGCTATAGTTATAAAAATATAACTTATAAGATTAACTCATTATTTCCCTTATTATAGGGTAGAGAAGCATATTATTTTTTTCCCCAAAACAATAATAAGTCTAATAGCAGTTTCTCCCAACCAAACAAGCCTTAGTAGAGAGCATAAGTTATAAACTATCTAACTTTTATCTAAAAGAAATAACAAATTTATTAGTGGAAAATAACTTATTCTAATTTGTTACAAACTTATAAAAATAAGTAAGAAAAATATACTTTTTATTTTGGAGTAAAGGTGAGTACAAAAATACTACTTTAAACTTGTATAAAAAGAATTGTCTTATTTGTACTACTATAAAGCATAACCCAAGAGTATTATTTTTCAAAAGATTAACCTTTAAACAAGAAAATAAACTTCCCAAATAAATAATTCTCAAGTGTTTTAATAAGGCTTTCAAACTCCCAAAACTCCTCTTTCAAATTTTGAGTGTAGAGTAGTAAAAAAAAAAATAGTTGTCAATGGTGAGATTTGAACCCAAGACCATCTCATTACTAACAGTCAACTTTAACCATTGGGCCACTGCCCTATTTGTTCTTTTCTTTCATCCCTCCTATCTTTATCATCTACCTACTAACAAACTAATGAAAAAAAAAAGAAAACAAATACAGAGGAGAGAGAGAAACGGGTTTTACCCGATGAAGGAGAAGAGGAGACGGGTCCGACGAGGGCGCGGACGCACGGAGACGGCGAGGCCGATGGTGGCGGCGGTGACGCGGTCAGAGGCCGACGGCGCGGTGGCGGTGCCGTCGGCGGCTGTGGCGGCGTCGGCGGGCTGCGACGGCGGCGGTGGGCAGCCCGTCGGGTGAGAGAGAGAGAGAGATTGAGAGGGAGAGAGAGAGATTGATTGAAGGAGAGATTAAAGGATTGAGATTGTGGGTTAACAAAAATCTGAGAATTGATGGGTTTATATAGGTAGAGAGGTGAAGAATTCAACCGGAAATAGGAAACCCACTTTGAAAACTTCGATTTTGAATCGGGACCAAAAATTGGCGAAATTGGGTTGCTTGATGCTAAATTATCGAGTCTTGATGAGTTTAAATCGAATAGGGAGTGATTTGGGACAAACATCAACGAATTTGGTGAAGATTCGGAGTGGTAATGGTTGTGTTTGGGTTGGAGATGGAGTTCTTCATCCATGGGAGAGTTTGAGGAAGAAGATGACTATTTTTAGGGTTAAAGACACTTTCACCCCCACTGTTTTGGATATAAGTCACTAGCAACCCCCCTGAATTAAATAAAAGACTCTCTATAAAGTTGAAAAAATACATAATAACCCCAAATAGTTACTAGTAATAAAAATTAACTTCCTACCAATAAGTTTAGCTCCCAACACTTCTACTAATGTCATATTGACACCAAATAATATCATAAAATATAATAGTAGCATATTAACACCCAATACTTATAATATTATTATATTACCCCTCAATAATTATAGTAATATTATAAATACCCATTTTCACAAAACGGGGTATTTCAATCCAGCACACCCAACTGTGCTCCATGTAAACCGGATAACTACCCATGCTTATCCACGCGGGGGCTGCGAGACAGGGCCCTCGCGTACCAACACGGGATTTGTAGGGACTTAGTGGTTTGGAGGCTAGGGTAAGGCCCGTCGCGCGTGTGCGACAATCAAGCTCGCGCGCGACCCTTTGTAACTGCTTTGAGAGACTTAATGGCCAAGTCCTATAAACCCGGATTGACCTCATAACGGTCTCTGGTATGTACGGTCAGGTGCCTAATGTAGGGTTTTGATCATGGATACGCAGCAGAAGAAATAATTATCCATTCAAGACTCTCCAAGGATCACAGGAAGAAAATCATAACGATGGTAAGGGAAGAAACAAGTAACGCACCTTAGAGGTCTCCTGTGATGACTTGTCTCGTGAATTGTGTCACGTCTCTATGGTTGATCCGCTCCTAGAGGTAAGATCTAGATCCTCCAACTCCTTGTGCTAGCTAGGAAGAACGGAAGAGGATGAAGAAAATCATGCAACCAATCACCAAGGAGGAGGGTTTGGACCCTCTTGGTGGCCGGCGGGTAGAGGGGCGGCATAAGGGGGTTCGGCCTCCTTATGTTGCTTTATCTCTCCTTGCTTTATTCTCTCATACTCCAAGTAAGTAGAAGTGTGTAGATAAAATAAGCTAGGAGTGTTCTTTATATAGTCCAACAACTCCTTGTCCTACTACATAAAGAACCCCTCTCCTAATCTTACTCAAATAAGGATTAGTCCCTTTTACAAACTAGTCCTAATCATGTCCATACATGGATTAGTTCTATTTGAAAATTAATCCTAATCATGTCTCTACATGAATTAGTCCACCTTGGAAAATCCTAATCAATTCTATACATGGATTAGTCACTCTTGCATATTAGTCCTACTAAGTTAGCAAGTTGTTGCGATTTGATCCTTCTAATTAATTAATCATATTGATTAATTAATTAATTCCCAATTCTAGTTCACCCCTATATGGCGTGTGACCCCATAGGTTCTATTTAGTTGGTAGTAACAATTTACTAATATGGAGCGGCCTCTAGCAAGACATCCATTCTAGCCAACAAATTGAATAGTCATAATGACAAACCTTGTGCATGTACTGTTTCATCCCTTTGTCCCATATCCGGATTGGACACGAGACATAAAAGTCACACTCGTATATCCAATCCATAGTTTCTCGATCCCGGGAATAGCCTTATTCGTGCAAATAACATCAATATTCTATATTGATTTATTTGAGTCTGGCCAGACATTCTATAAGCACTATCCCTCGAGTGGCCTAGGATATTTGATCCCTTTATGTGAGAGGGACAAATTCTATCTACGTCTACTACGATCTCTAAGCCTGCTTCTTATTGCATCCGGTACACGCCTTTATAGCTACCCAGTCACGGTGTAGCGTTTGACGCTACCAAAACACAATATTCCACAACTAGAACATCTAGTGACTTCAAGTCTAAGGATGACAACACCATTGCACTGCGAGAAGCACTTGTGACTTTACATAACTTGTATGTAGCCTTCTCGGAGATGGGTCAATCCAGTATGCCATTAATCCTAATGCATACCCATGTGTTGGATCGTGATATCTCCATATCAATCCAACCCCATACTAGTCTATAGTTGATTGTCCTGTTAATCAATATAATTGACTAGGGATATTTTAAGAATATAACATTTATACTCTAAGGAATTCATTCATGTTATCATATCTCCATATTGATAACATAATGAATCGTAAATCCATATACTTGTCACAATAAATTGATTGCCTCTAGGGCACAATTCCAACAGTCTCCCACTTGCACTAGAGTCAATATCCTGCATCATAGGCCTATTGATCTAACGCGGCCCTCCACGCTTACACTGCGTAGTCTCCATCAACAATTTGATTGAGTTTGAATATTCCGAGTAAGTGCATCTCATGCATTAATTTACTCAATCCTCTATGTTAGAATCAGTGACTGAATCTTGCATGGAACCTTTCCAGCTCACAGTCGCTCCCACTAGGGAAAACATGAAACTCGACTTATAACCTGAAATCTTCTTTGTTAGATTTGAAGTTCGCCTTACTGTAACTCTTTACAGTAAACTCTTCCTATCCTCTATTTTTCAAGAATTCATCCTTTAGTTCTTCTCAAGTACTTGAACATAATCTTGATAATCATCCAGCGACTCTCATCTGGATTTGACTGGTATCTTTGTGTCTTGCCATATGACACGTCTGGCCTAGTACATAACATGGCGTATCTCTTGAATCTTATTCATACGGTCCCTTCCCAATCTAGTTGGAAATATAACTAGTCTTCCAAAGACCAATTCCATGTGACATAGGTAGAATCCATATTCTATACATGTTGAACAATTTCAACACCTTTGTCAATTTATGTACTATGACCTAAGCCGCACAACCATCTTGATCTATCTCCATAGATTTTCGTAGGTTGCTTCGCCTAAGTCTATCATTTAAGATTAATTCCTTTGTCAATCTACATAAGATTGCCAAGTATGGACGTCATCCCCAATGATTAGTATGTCTCCACATACAAGACGAGAAACATAACTATGCTCCCACTAACCTTCTTGTAAACACAAGATTCATATTCAATTTTGATGGAACCAAACTCCTTTGATTGCATCATCAATTCGAAGAATCCAACTCCAAGAAGCTTGACTCAATCTATAGACAGATTTCTACAAGCAAGATGCGAATGGATTTAAGCATCACAACTGGGAAAGATTTCTTCACAGTCTATACTATGAACTAACAGGAAATCCTTACCCAAAAAATTATCCCTTAAAGGTAATCATATTACAATCCATGTTGGTTTCCTCTAACCCACTTGCACCTTTCAGGTGGTTCCACCAAAGTCCATACTTTGTTGGTATACATGGATTCCATTGTGTATCCCATGGCTCCTAGCCATTTCTGAGAGTATGGCCCACATGTGGCCATCTCATAGGTTGTAGGCTCATCTTGATGAGCAATATGTCGCGGGTTATGAGAAATCCTTATTTCTCTAGTCCCTTGACATATCCTACTTGACCTATGAGGGCTTGTGTTATATGAGTAGGTCGCTCCACAACACCTTGTGATCCTGCTCATGTTCCATTAAAAGGATCAATGTTCTATTGTGGTTCTTGAACTCCTTCAAGTTCTACTGTCCTCCCACTGTTTCTATTAGAGGCAATCTCTATCTAGAAACATTTTGGTTCGAGCAGCAAACAATTTGTTCTCGATTGGACTGTAGAAATAATATATCTTTCAAGATATCCCACAAAACATTTATCCGACTTGGGTCCAAGTTTAACTGTAAACGCATTTACATAAACTTCATAACCCAAATCCTTTATGAACGACTTACTATAACACTTCCTAGGCCATATCTCATATGGTGTTTTTCATAATTAATTTAGATGGAACAATGTTAAGCGCAAAATTTGCTGTAATTAGAACATAACCCCTAAAAGTAAAGTGGAAGCTTTGTTTGATACATCATGGACCAAACCGTGTCCAAAAAGGTCCGAATTCTCCTCTTAGACACGCCAAACCCATGTGGCTGCTAGGTGAGCGAGTTTGGATCATATACAACACTCCCATAGATCCTTGTCAAATTCTTGGCTGAAGTACTCTCCTCTACGATTCAATCGTAGAGCCCTAAAACTTTTTCCAAGCTGGTTCTCTACTTCATTCTTGAATTCCTTGAACAATTCAAAGGATTCTGATTTGTTTCTTCATAAGATATACAAATCCATATTTCTCTGATCCCATTAGTAAATATGATGAAGTACTGAAAACCAACTTTAGTATTTGTGCTTAGTGGCCTACATACATCAATATATGATTCCCAAAAGATCATATCCTTGCCTAATAAATAATTCTTACATGTCTCATGTGATTCAATGATAAAGTGAGTTCCAGAAATCCATCGATATGGAGTTCTAGATATGTATCTCTTATTCATGTGGCCTAAACAATAATACTAAAGAAAAGTGAAGTTCATATCATTATATGCAAACTTCTTGGTATTAATGTTATAGATGAAATTATCATGATCAAGGATATACAATCCATTAGACACATTACAATAATGCATATCAGAATATATGGAACAACATTTGTCCTTTATTATGATAGAGAGCTTTCTTGTCCAAACAAGAAACTATGATAATGATCCTACTCATAGCAGGGACATAATCACTTTTGTCTAATTCATGAACAATTTCATAAAGGTAGAAATAATTCCCAACGGCTAATTCAGCAACCCCTTGCTTCATTGCCCCACGTGTAGGATTATTTCTTCCTTATCCATCTGTCTTCATCTCTTGAGATCCTCCACATCTATATAATAAAACAGAACGGTGTGGGTCCCATGCATATTTTTGAAAGACATTTTCAAGAGACATTTTCAAAAGACATTTTGAACCGTTAGATTATATAGATGAAGTTATTTTGAACCGTTGGATCTACTTACTTACACATCACTGATAATAACTGATTGATTTCCAAACCCTACCCATGGAGTGCCAGAAGGCTCACACCAACGTCTTCCTCTTCCTCGAAGGCGACGTTCCGCTCATTGCGGCATCGCCATCGCCCAGGTATTCTACTCTCCCTATCTTCATAGTTAGAAACTTTCTCGCCAGTCAAGGATCTTTCATATTTGATGAACCAGAACCGCTCTCCGCGATCAAGCCCCTCCATAAACGAATCCTCATCTTAGTGCTCTCCTCTGTCAAGGTTTTATTCATACTGCGACTGTTGGGGATTTGGTACTGAGAGTTACCTTCCCATGCATCTTACTTGGCTATTTGCTTGGTTTTGGTTTGTTTTTCTAGAGGAAATAATTTGGGTCTCATCTCTTGATTCAGATTCAGGTATCCTCTTCAAATGGAAATTTCATTAAGAAACCTGATACTACAAGTTGGTTGATATTTGTGTATTGACTTGTGGGTAATATTTTTAGTGTGTTTAGGTGGTGTTTGACCATGTATTTTCAGTATACTTAGAGTGATGTCTCAAGAGTGCAGAAGTCTTTCACGTAGCAAATTCTGAACTATTATGTCCTTCAAAGCCCCCAAGTATTCTATCTGTTGTAATTGAAATCTTATCATATCTTATGCTTCCGTATCTTACACTATGGCTAATTGCCTTTGGCTTTCAAAGATATCTGTTGGCTGTAGTTTTTCATTACCAAACTAAAGACCTATCACAACCAAAGTACGGTCAGTACCTTTCCGGAATTTAGCAAACTTTTCTTCCTATGTTTTTATTTAAAGTTTCATTTGTTTATCTCAATGAAAAATAGTGTTTATACTACTGGCCTCTCTCTCGGATTTGATGTAACTGCACTTTTTTTCTTCTCTGCAACATATATTTGTAGCAGAGCTCATGATGTCGAGTGCGGGTCTCTCCTTTTCAACCCACATGATATGGATCTCTATGGCAATTGCGCCCTTTGATTTCGTATCTCTCCTTAATCAGGTGAACATAATTTCAAACCCTAGGTTTGAAACTTAATTTTTCTTCTACACAGTTGTCGTTCAAGGATGAACATGTTATTGTTTAGGGACTTTTCGAATTGTTAATTATTTTTTGGTGGAAGAACACTTTTGAATGCAGGTGGCCTTCATATAGTCCCCCTCGCTTCACGTATACTCAAATCTTACCTCTTAGTACCCTATTTGTTTGTCTACCATCCTTTTTGGTTTTTAGGAGTTCTGATGGCCATTGGAAGTTTCATCAAGATGTGATTTGTGGCTTCCCTTCTAGATTTGCCCGTCCGTTGACCCTACATTTTATTTGGTTATTCAAATCCAAATTTTTAGTATGCTTGCTGTTCTGCTAATGATTTAATTATACATTTTTTACTTTACCAGCCCTTTATATTGATAAAACTATAACTGTTTTGTTACAAAGGAAAGTGTAAGTGGTGGGAATGACTTAATTATTTTGAGAACCACGGTTTAGTACTCCAAAAATATAACTATAGTAGAAGTGCTGAAGTAGATTTTGTCTTTTCGGGCTCACTGGTGAGAACCACAGATGATAAAGTAGATGTTTGAATTCGCCAATTGAGTTGAAGCTATTTAATTATTTGCTTTCTCCTAGGAAATGGCTATCCAACCGAGGTATCTGTGCGTATTCTGCTAACCCTGGGAGTACCATTTGATATTTCTATCATATGGGTTCGAGGTGAAATGGAGCACGCAAAGGATTTAGTACAAGTTTCATACTGATATTGATACTATTATGTTCACTGATGCTGCTAATAATGTGATTAAAGTGGCAGCTGTGTGTTTGCAGTCTTCTATGGCCTTGAATAAAACCAGCTATGCAGAACTTGCCAACAGCAAAAATTAATTCACCCATTGGAGCTTAGACGCTCTTGCAATCAGGGATGCCCTTAGCAAGAGAATATTTAGCTCCCTTTAATTCTGATTTGAGAAGCTTTGTCAATTTAGCATGCCTTCAGAGAATATTTAGCTCCCTCATTGATAATTGTAAAAAAATGTATGTCTATGTCTTTTGCATTTTTTCTTTCTTCCTCGATAGCAGATCACAACAAAGCTACAACTTAGTACCTTCTTATGTCTGGTATAATTATGGGTGCATTAACTCCAACCTTCTGTATTTTGGCTGATGTAGCCTTTTAGTGTCACTATGATTATACTGTATATATAGATTGTTCAGATGGAATGTCAATAAGATTAGCCGTTTTATTCTCAATTAATTTATTTGTTAATCCCAATTTCAACTTAGCTAAGTATTTGTTTTATTCTTGATAAATTTACTTTGACGATTTTTTACTGCATCTTTCACTTGCTACAGTCTAAGTAGTTTGATCAATAGCAACACCGAAAATGATTTGTACATACCCTCTTATGTCCAAAATTGAACAGGGATTTTACCGGTACGAATTGTATTGTATGGGAAAGAAACTTCAACAGTGAGGAAGAAGGACAAGAATATAGGATAGAAGAGAAGAACGATAGACATCAAATTTCTGGCAAAAAGAATAGAGAAGCATAGTAAATATGCTGAACTTAAAGTCTGATCACACCCACAAAATTGTAAACTTTCACCTATAATGAACCTATAGGGGGGATTAGTTTATAAGAAGGATGTCTGCTTTTCTGTATTTTTCACATTTGGAGGGAATAAATAGTACTGATATGTTTTTATGTACGCTTCAATTGATAAGAGCGATTAAATTAGAATTTATCCTTATCGTTATTTGATCTCTTGCTCTTGCCAACTCGCTTTCTTACGGTTGGGATATTTATTGGTCTGTCCATCCGCTCTAACTCATGCTCCTGATCGCTAGGGCTGAGTAAACAATCCTTCTTTCCATATCTGCTAGCTGAATACTGACCGATGAAACTCCACCATTGACATGGAATCTGCTGTTGTTGAAAGTAACCGAATTCTGGGGAAAAGATGAGAATGTTGTGTTTTAAATTTCAGGTAGATATGAGGAAGAAACTGGGGGGGGGGGGAGTATGAAATGAAACGTTGTTAAACCATGTTGATATTGTCCTTGCTAATATCGTTCGGCAGGACTTTCAATAAAAAAATTGCAACTTTTTCTCGGTTGGAATGTTTACTAGTTGGTTTTCATTCAAGTCCAAAAAAGGGTCCATGTTGATTTAAGGAACTATGTAAAATCAACAGTTCTGTTTATTCCGAGTTTCTATCGAGAAGTTGCATTAAGCACTGTGTAATTGAATATATTGGCACTTCATAGCAAATAATGCACTTTTACTGTTTATCGATCATAAGTTATTGTTCTGATCTCGCGTTTGTAGATTTTACTCATACCATGGTAGGCTATTTGTTTCCGTTCAATGAAATACTCCTATTGAGACAGTCAAACCAACACTTTTAGTGTCATCAATGATTCGTTTGATCATTTTTTTTTTCGGTCGTGCCTTTAGGCACGGGCAATACCTAGTTTCTATAAATGTGAGACCCTCATCTAGTATCATATACTCATGATGATGAGATAAACACATTGATTTCTATAACAAAAATACCTAAATCGGAATTCATTATTTTTTTAATACTTACTTCCAGGTACTTTGGGCAGTCTCTCTTCCTTTACACTACCTATAGGACTTTAAGGCAACTTGGTTTTAGCAACAAGCTTGTTTTATACCCATGGGATTGGCGCAAACCATTTTCCCTTACCCATGCTGTTAACCATTAATAGCTTTGCCCATGCCCATTACGAGTGTTTTGTTTAGTGATTTTCAATCATATTAAATATATCTCCTTTGACCAAAACTATAATTGCATTCAATGCAATTCTTGGTCCACCTGGGTGAATAACTTTTATTCTTCATCTATCTTATAGATAACACCCAAAATCTAAGCTTTCAATCCCATTGAAATAACTTAGTTGTGTTTTACCTCTTGTTTTGGCAGTCACACACTACTAACTAGTATCGTCCCGTCATATCTTGATGAATCAAGTCGCCCTGCTTTGGCATGCACGATCTTGATTAATCTCGATCATGACGAGTGCTAAGCAAGAGAACGCAACGTGGAGCAACACTTAAAACCTTTCATGTCTACTCGCTCTTTGAAAGAGCTTCTTTCAATGTATGATCATATCATACGTGTAACACCCCGTTTTTCAATATACGGGTAAATTGGTAACTATTTGTAAGTTTAAGAATATAGTTTTATGAATTAGATTGCAAAGGGGGAGATAAGTGTAGTTTAATAAAATATAAACTAGTTAATTAAATACTTAGTTGGGGTGAAAGTTGTAGTTTGCAAAAGCTTTGTAACCTCTTTGGCAATTAAATAAAATAAAAAAAAAATAAAAAACAAATTTGTGTTTCCCCACATTCTCCAACACCTGACTTTCTCATCATCCCCAACAAATATTTTTTTTCTCTCTTTTATTCTCTCTCTCTCCCCGTACGTCTCTCTCCCCCCCCTCTATTTCTTCTCCTTCTTCTTCAGAAAACAACCACCACCAGCCCCAACACCATCACCACCCTCGAGACCTCCACTCTCATCTTCTTCTCTCCCTTTACCTCTCTCCCTCCCTCACTTAACAGCAACAACAACAGAAGGCAGCGACCACCACCACCTCCGCTGCCAACGCCGGAGAAACCCACCGGCATCACACCCGCCACCACCACCACAACTGCCGCCTCTCCCTCCTCTCTGTTCTCTCCGGTCAAACAAAAACAGAAGAAGCAGCGGCAATGGGCGTAGGCCACACCACGACCGCCGCAGGAGAAGACGACGGGAACGCCATCGTCGCCACCACTACTCTGTTCCTCTCCATATCTCTCTCACCCTCCATCCCTCTGCTTCTTCCCTCCCTCTCTGTCCAGCAGAAGCCACAGCAGCAGTGGCCTTAGGCCACGCCACCACCACCGCCAGAAAGCCGCGACGGAAAACCCATCGAGGAACAACCACCACCACCACCTGTTCCTATCTCTTCTTTCCCCCTCGACTCTCTGCTTTAACCCCCAATTCCTAGCGACCTAGTAGGCAGACAAGGAAGCAGAGAGGCAGCAGTAACAGAAGCCGAAGCCCACGCCGTAGTCCACCATTTTTTCCGACGAACTCTTCCGTCAACACAAAACAAAGACACCCACCTCCACCCATCCATCTCCCTCGAAGCAAGAAGGTACGACGAGGCTATAGGACCCCTCAGCCGAACCCATAATCTGATCGGGGAAGGAACGACGAAGCACCATCTCCAGCGACCTCGATGGAGAGCTCGAACCGACGCAATTCTTGTCCGTTTTCAGCGATTTTTGGTGTTGGTACACTCTAAATCCTCTAATTAATCGTTTTATGCAATCAAAATCACTAATTGTGTCGCGAATCCATGCTTTGATCGATGAATTTGTTGAGGGGGTGAAAGTGTCTTTTATATAAACTGGGTGCAAGTAGAGAGGGGTACTTGGTGCACAATCTGAAAATCCTTGGTTATGTATTGTGGCATCTGAAACTATTAATTTTTGAAGGAGGGGTTATTATTGTCTTTTAACGAAACGTTATTTACATAAGTGTATACATACATATATATATATGTGTGTGTGTGTGTGTGTGTGTATACATATATATATATATATGTATGTGAAAATAAAGATATGAAATTTGGATTTAAAGTTGATTTCTAAACTTCTGATTATTATTTAGATATATAGAAATAACTTGGGTAATGAAATTTTACAATAAATAGTTGTTATAAAGTGAACTAGAGTGTTTAATACATTGCGCACATTTATTCAATAATCAATATCGGTTTTACTTAACTAGTTAATCTCAAAATATTGTATGTTAACATTTTAAATAAATTGATTATTTAAAATATCGTTTTTGAATAAAATAAGTTATGAAGTGATTTGAGAAATATTTATGAATGGTTTCTTTAATTAATATCTTCATCTAAAATTAAAATAATTATTTCTCATACTTATAAGTATATATTAAATCACACTTGTTTTCTTAATAAATATTTTACGATATCATATCCTAAACAAGTTAGTATCTAGTCTTTTTATTTCACTATTAAGAATATATTCTCAATAGTTAGTCTCACTAATTAAACAATTTATTTGCTATAAATAATTTACTCTAGAAAAATTAAATATAATTGCTATAATATTATGAATAAAATGTGGTTCTTTGCAATAAAGTCTAAGCTAGTATTTTTCTATAGTAAGAGTTTGTACTTAGGGAGATTCTAAAAGTACATATATTATTTTCTCACTATTCAAAATACAAGTGTATTATTTTTAAAATTTAGATAATTATAATTTGAGGGTATGATTATTGTAAACTAGCACACTCTTGACAATTATAGCAACAAATAAATATTTAGACGTCGTATTAAATTAAATTGGACTTTCTCACGTCGCCACTTGCATATTACGTGATAGTCAGACTCTCGATTAATTAGAAATTATAAATTTGGAGGTGATGAATTTGTAGACGAGGGCTACGTCTACCTGTAAGAGCTTACGTGCTATTGACGTGTTGTTGAGGTGAGTAAACCTTCCAAGTCTAGCGTGCCCTAGCTTCTTTCGTGTCGAAATATGATTTTATATCTGTCTCAAAATGTGTTTATGACTTACATGCTTTACTTGAGATTGATTACTTTTTGAGATAAATGTTTTGATAATGTCACACGAGAATAATAATCCGTTTATAACGTAAAGTGGAAAGAGTTGTGCGGGGATCGTTATTATTATTGTCGATGTTGACTTCGGTCACTCGGTCTGTGATTAGATTGGTCGGGTTGGCTTCGTCCACTCGACCCGTATTATTTTAACCCGGTTGCAAGCTGCCGGGTCGCTCCATGTACTCACCTCCCTGGCCGCGAGGAGTCTTAGGGGGGTGCTGGCACTTAAGGTCTTGGTAGCTTAGTGAAAGTAGATCTTCCCCGTATCAACAAATTAATAATATGAAGCTCTTTGAGAAAGAGATTTTTATGAAAAGAAAGAAGAGATAGATTGGGAATGATATTCCACCCCGTTTGAGATATGAAAGGAAAGAAGAGATAGATTGGGAATAATATTCCCCTTTTGAGATACAAGAGAAGGATTGATATGCAAGATAAGAAGAAAGAGAATTTCATACGTGTTCCAGTATTCATACTTTATTCTTCAAGGATTTATTCAGTGATTGTTCATTCCCATTTATGACTGTTTTTGAAAGAATATGACTCATAATCTGTTTACAAGCTTGGGTGTTTACTTACTCAGTATTTCATCGCTGACTTTAAAAAAATTGCGGTCTTTGTTTCTTTCCCCCGCAAGTCTTAGGAGCTGGATTATGGGGTAGCGGGATTCGACATTCATCTAGTATTTCCCGCACGCTTAGTAAAGATGAACTCTAGACAACATGGATCTTTTGTATAATGTACAAGTTAATGTAAGTTTGTTCTAAAGTATGTAATAGATAACTATGAGAGTGTTTGTTCTCAATTCTCGCCACTTCATTTTGAGTAGCTTCCTCTTAGGCTCTCCGGTCCGGAACGGAAAGCTTGGAAACGAGGAGTGTTACAGGTGGTATCAGAGCCGACAGTCCATTAAAAGGAATTAAACCTGTAGGGTAACTCAAAATGGACATAGGACAAGATTATTAAAACTGGAAAAGCCGATTTGGTTTATGGGTAGCTTAAGTGTTAGTATACTAGGTCTCACCCACCCTCAGCCTTTGATACTACTATTTGGTTTGATCTGTGAAATTCATTCGTGATAGATTGATTATTATTCCTGTGATAGATAATGAGACGTATGGATTATAGTAATTAGATTCTGCATTATGAATTATGTGTTGTCCTATCTGAGGAGAAGAGTTATATGAGTATCCACTACAAGTGTTATTCCTATGATGGAAAATAAAGGTTATGAGATATGGGAACTAGATTATGGATTGCAGTTGATATACAGATTAATTTGAAAAGATGAGTTTCATGTGTATAACTAATGAATTTTATATGCTGCATGATTTGATCTTTGTATGATATGTCACTTCGTATGTGACATGTAAACTGATAGTTGTGCATGAGACCATAGGTAATGGCCTAGAAATATGATTAATAGACCACTAAGTTACTATTTATACCAGGAAGATTTGATATAAACAGACGGTTCAGAACAACAACCACATGGGTCAAATCTTAGTTCGCTAGGCCATGTGACTCTTATTAGAATTCTAAGGGAAGTATCAGATTTCTACCATAGGAGACAATACACCTAAAATATGTAACGGGAATGCTAAGATGTGTAACGTTTGAACCCTAGTTTCAGTAACTAGACTTTTGAAGAATTTGACGACGTATTCAAGGTACTAGCTGGGATGGTAATTTGGAGTTAGGGGATAAGAAAATTACTTATTATGATTAAATTGATTTATCTTAGAAACGGTCGAGGGAGTTCCCACCCACCCATGCCTAAGAAAATTAATTGTGAACTCAACTTGACGAGCTTTGGACGCATTTTAACTATAATCTGACAGTCTTAGTTATTAGATGGTTTAGATGGTTGGTTCGATTATACTTGTCCATGAGTTGTACCAGTGAGACAAATCTAGACTAAATCGTCATAAATGATTTGGGGGCTTTAAGGATAACTACCTATCTTAGGTGTTACGTGGAGTCTGGTTACCTTAATATTTCTTGAGAATCAGGATGTCTATTTGGTTATGTTTTGCTTTTGGAGATATAGTACTCACTTAGAAAAAGTAATATTTAAAATTTGAAATAAATATTGTTGGTTCACTAATGGTCGTCTACAAGCTTTGGATGTTTCCTTTGACAGAAGTAGATAGATTTATTATAAAGTTTCATATTTGGTGTTATAATGTTAGAATTTTGGTCTGAAGATTATTTCAGGGTTTTAATTCATATTTTAGAAGGCCACATATGAATATGTGATTTCATAGTGATGACTCGGGAGTTATTTTTCTACTAAGGTAAGTTTTAGAAGCTTTTCATATTGCTTAACTATCTCAGAAACACTTGGAGTATTACGATGCTTTTCTCACAATTAGGATGTGTTGATTATTTTTAAGAATTTTTAGCTACACGTATACCACTTTGAGGTTTTAATGTTTTGTTAAGCTAGGAGGAAATATTGTACGTTCTTCAATCCCGCGTTGCTTAGCCTGTGAGGTATGGTATGCATTTATGGAGATGATTATATCGATTACTAAGAAAGAAAATATTTGGGTTTCGTCCAGAAATTTGGGACATATTATAGCTTTACGTTTGGAGATTTATTCGGGTATAGGCATGATGTCAGTCAGTGTTTCAAGATATTTGATAAAATTTATGTGAATCCACGATTACAAGTCAAGTGATAAATTTGAACTATGAAGATTCATGGATTAAAATAATCATTTGGGGTTGGATTAAACCAATAGGTGGAAACGTATGGGTTATGATCACGTGAATGGAATAGGAAGTCCTTAATATCGTCCATGAGCAACAATTGGTCATTAAAATATTATCTTAGGTATTCCCAAGTACTAGGCTTATAGAAAAACTTACCATGAGATTTTGCTCTAAATATGGTCTAAAGACATAGTTATAAACTTCAAGAATATACAGTTTAGTAACAAATATGCACAAATGATCAGCCACAAAATTAAAAATCTCCATTAGCTTGAATGTTTGACTTACCACAAGATATTTACACATGACTTGACAATATGTGATATGAGATGTATATGATTATGTGCTAGTATGTACATTCGATGAAAGATAAAGATATGATGAAAAGTAAATTGATATATTATTGAGATCATGATATTGTGATAGCCAGTCAGGCTGCTCGAAGAAATTGATTTGAGAATTTGACATGAAAACATAGTAGGATAATAGATCTGGCTACCCGATTTGCGCCAAAGTTATTTTTCAAGGAAGAGGAAGGATGTATAGTAAAGAACTTACATGAAAATTTTGATAGTTTGATAGTATAGCAATGACTATGTTCCACGTGCCATATTACATGATTATATGTACATGATATGTTATGATTCCTATTGTATGATATATTAGGAGATATAAAAGATTATGGAGTAGAGAGCAAGACTAATAGATCGCACGTTTACAACACTATAAAGAGACCTTAACTGGGCATACATATTAATGTTAGAAATCATGGAGTTAGTCAAATTTCTAGTAATACAGCCGACATAAGGGGAAAACTAAAAACAGACCCAGCTTACCACAAGGAAACTTGAAGGGGGATTAGAATTACGATCTAAAGGAAATAAACTCTCTGAATACATCAACACGAGGAGCAGACTCATGTGATACCACAAACGAAAGAACGTAAAAGTAAGAGATCTAGACAGTTTGATTACCGCTAACTTAGCCACGATCGATCCAAATATCAGGCAAACAAATATCGAGATGAGAGGACCTTCTAAGTAAGAATTGTGAAGGAAATTTAAAGAGACGTTGAAAGTTAGACCAGATGTCACATGATTGAACCTCTAAGTTTTAGATATTGATATGATCGAGGATTATCGGTAGTCTTGTCACTAAATAATTACTTTTGGGGCCATTGGATGCTCATTCTCTTATCAGTTATTTTTCGGGGTTTATACAATTTTATCAGGATTATTCTAAGCATTATTTGAAGCAACGAATATAATTGTTCCTTAGCAGTCATTGTAAAATGTGTTATCTGAAAGAGCCAGTGGAGGCAATGTCTTACCTTGTTTTTGAGCAGACTGAAATTCGACCAGATGATAAGGGCATGACGACCTAGATTTCATTAAGGGGGGAGGTTACTAATTATCATTAAGGAATGAAATAGGCAAACGACTTCTAACAGTCATTTAAAGTTGTAGAATCTTGAAGGATACCTTAATTTCCGGCTCAACCCACTTTGAAAGATAGTAATAATTTCTAATAAGGACTCACTCTAGCGCGAGAGTGATAGGGTCCATATGCTACAACTAAAGGAGAGTATCCACGACTTGAATTCGCCGAGTTGGACCATCCATCGTGACAATTTATATTGAGTTCCGAGGACGTCACTCCTCGAAGGGGAGAGGATGTCACTCTTTGTTTAGAACTACTTCGTGAGACCGCTACATGATTCAAACCTCTGTATCATCTTTTCAGGCCTAGCATCAACATTTTGTAACTAAAATGAGTTATAACGTTTCTTTATATCTCGAATATAATCAAACGTACACGGTGCACATTAAATAGTGATTTCTTGACTACGGGAGAGTTCGTGTATCCAACTTCAAGAATCAGTTGCTTGCTGTATGAGTTACTTTTAGCTTCGAGGACGAAGCTCAGTTTAAGGGGGGAAGGATGTAACACCCCGTTTTTCAATATACGGGTAAATTGGTAACTATTTGTAAGTTTAAGAATATAGTTTTATGAATTAGATTGCAAAGGGGGAGATAAGTGTAGTTTAATAAAATATAAACTAGTTAATTAAATACTTAGTTGGGGTGAAAGTTGTAGTTTGCAAAAGCTTTGTAACCTCTTTGGAAATTAAATAAAATAAATAAAATAAAAAAAACAAATTTGTGTTTCCCCACATTCTCCAACACCTAACTTTCTCATCATCCCCAACAAATATTTCTCTCTCTCTCTCTCTCTCTCTCCCTTCCTCTATTTCTTCTCCTTCTTTTTCGGGAAACAACCACCACCGGCCCCAACACCATCACCACCCCGAGACCTCCACTCCCATCTCCTTCTCTCCCTTTTCCTCTCTCTCTCCCTCCCTCACTTAACAGCAGCAGCAATAGAAGGCAGCGGCCACCACCACCTCCGCTTCCACCGCCGGAGAAACCCACCGGCATCACACCCGCCACCACCACCACAACTGTCTTCTCTCCCTCCTCTCTGTTCTCTCCGGTCAAACAGAAACAGAAGAATCAGCGGCAGTGGCCGTAGGCCACGCCACGACCGCCGCTGGAGAAGACGACGGGAACGCCATCGACGCCACCACTACTCTGTTCCTCTCCATCTCTCTCTCACCCTCCATCCCTCTGCTTCATCCCTCCCTCTCTGTCCAGCAGAAGCCATAGCAGCAGTGGCCTTAGGCCACGCCACCACCACCGCCGGAAAGCCCTGACGGAAAACCCATCGAGGAACAACCACCACCACCACCTGTTCCTCTATCTTCTTTCCCCCTCGACTCTCTGCCTTAACCCCCAATTCCTAGCGACCTAATAGGCAGACAAGGAAGCAGAGAGGCAGCAGTAACAGAAGCCGAAGCCCACGCCGTCGTCCACCATTTTTCCGGTGAACTCTTCCGTCAACACAAAACAAAGACACCCACCTCCACCCATCCATCTCCCTCGAAGCTAGAAGGTACGACGAGGCTTTAGGACCCTTCAGCCGAGCCCATAACTGATCGGGGAAGGAACGAAGAAGCACCATCTTCGGCGACCTCGACGACGAGCTCGAACCGACGCAATTCTCGACCGTTTTCAGCGATGTTTGGTGTTGGTACACTCTAAATCCTCTAATTAATCGTTTTATGCAATCAAAATCACTACTTGAGTCGCGAATCCATGCTTTGATCGATGAATTTGTTGAGGGGGTGAAAGTGTCTTTTATATAAACTGGGTGCAAGTAGAGAGGGATACTTGGTGCACAATCTGAAAATCTGTGGTAATGTATTGTGGCATCTGAAACTATTAATTTTTGAATGAGGGGTTATTATTTTATTTTAACGAAACGTTATTTACATAAGTGTATACATATATATATATATGTATGTATATATATACATATATATGTGAAAATAAAGATATGAAATTTGGATTTAAAGTTGATTTCTAAACTTCTGATTATTATTTAGATATATAGAAATAACTTGGGTAATGAAATTTTACAATAAATAGTTGTTATAAAGTGAACTATAGTTGTTTAATACATTGAGCACATTTATTCAATAATCAATATCGGTTTTACTTAATTAGTTAATCTCAAAATATTGTAAGTTAACATTTGAAATAAATTGATTATCTAAAATATCTTTTTAGAATAAAATAAGTTATGAAGTGATTTGAGAAATAATTATGAATGGTTTCTTCAGTTAATATCTTTATCTAAAATTAAAATAATTATTTCTCATACTTATAAGTAGATATTAAATCACACTTGTTTTCTTAATAAATATTTTACGATATCATCTCCTAAACAAGTTAGTATCTAGTCTTTTTATTTCACTATTAAGAATATATTCCCAATAGTTAATCTCACTAATTAAACAATTTATTTGCTAAAAATAATTTATTCTAGAAAAGTTAAATATAATTGCTATAATATTAAGAATAAAATGTGGTTCTTTGCAATAAAGTCTAAGCTAGTATTTTCCTATAGTAAGAGTTTGTACTTAGGGAAATTCTAAAAGTAAATATATTATTTTCTCACTATTCAAATTACAAGTGTATTATTTGTAAAATTTAGATAATTATAATTTGAGGGTATCATTATTGTAAACTAGCACACTCTTGACAATTATAGCAATAAATAAAGATTTAGACGTCGTATTAAATTAAATTGGACTTTCTCACGTCGCCACTTGCATATTACGTGATAGTCAGACTCTGGATTAATTAGAAATTATAAATTTGGAGGTGATGAATTTGTAGACGAGGGTTACGTCTACCTGTAAGAGCTTACGTGCTATTGTCGTGTTGTTGAGGTGAGTAAACATGCCAAGTCTAGCGTGCCCTAGCTTCTTTGGTGTCGAAATATGATTTTATATCTGTCTCAAAATGTGTTTATGACTTACATGCTTTACTTGAGATTGATTACTTTTTGAGATAAATGTTTTGATAATGTCACACGAGAATAATAATCCGTTTATAACGTAAAGTGGAAAGAGTTGTGCGGGGATCGTTATTATTATTGTCGATGTTGACTTCGGTCACTCGGTCTGTGATTAGATTGGTCGGGTTAGCTTCGTCCACTCGACCCGTATTATTTTAACCCGGTCGCAACCTGCCGGGTCGCTCCATGTACTCACCTCCCTGGCCGCGAGGAGTCTTAGGGGGTGCTGGCACTTAAGGTCTTGGTAGCTTAGTGAAAGTAGATCTTCCCCTTATCAACAAATTAATAATATGAAGCTCTTTGAGAAAGAGATTTTTATGAAAATAAAGAAGAGATAGACTGGGAATGATATTCCCCCCGGTTTGAGATATGAAAGGAAAGAAGAGATAGATTGGGAATAATATTCCCCGTTTGAGATACAAGAGAAGGATTGATATGCAAGATAAGAAGAAAGAGAATTTCATACGTGTTTCAGTATTCATACTTTATTCTTCAAGGATTTATTCAGTGATTGTTCATTCCCATTTATGACTGTTTTTGAAAGAATATGCCTCATAATCTGTTTACAAGATTGGGTGTTTACTTACTCACTATTTCATTGCTGACTTTAAAAAAACTGCGGTCTTTGTTTCTTTCCCCCACAGGTCTTAGGAGCTGGATTATGGGGTAGCGGGATTCGACATTCATCTAGTATTTTCCGCACGCTTAGTAAAGATGAACTCTAGACAACATGGATCTTTTGTATAATGTACAAGTTAATGTAAGTTTGTTCTAAAGTATGTAATAGATAACTATGACAGTGTTTGTTCTCGATTCCCGCCACTTCATTTTGAGTAGCACCCTCCTAGGCTCTCCGGTCTGGAACGGAAAGCTTGGGAACGAGGGGTGTTACAATACGCCTCCATGTTCTCATCTTGCTTCCAAAGCTCAGAGTTCATGGCAGCTAAAATGAGGCAAGTCACATTCAAAGACCATTCTTTGATGTTCTCACCATCAGGTTTCAGTTTGTTTTGGTGGGTGGTGGAAGAGAATTTTATGTTCTACGATTTACAACATTTTTTCTTTTATTTGAGAACAATTCTCGATTTTTATACCAGTCTAGAAAATAGATAAAGTCGCGTTTTGTTTGTTTAATGCCATGGGCATTCAACACAATAGGATTATGCAAAGTATTGTGACGTATAACTATATTCAACAAGGATTTAGATTTTTAAATATAGCTCCCACTATTTTTCTACGGATTAATAACCCTCCATATTAATGCGGAAAATATCATTATATTTTCTTGTGGGCCAAGATCCATATTTCACTTCTTTTGAGCTTGCTTTGGCAAGTCACCAAAAGTTAGTTATTTAGGTATGAACAATTCCAGTTGCATCTTTATGCAACTCTTGGTTCAATTAAGAAAATAACTCCTTATTTATCCATCCCATGGATAATCCCAATTGTTTGCCTCTAGGCTCTTAATCTTATTAAAATCACCTAGTTGCGTCCAACCTCTTACCTAGACAGTTGCACATTACTTGCTTGTGCCATCGCAACACAATCGTGATAAATCAAGTCGCCCTGCTTTGGCACGCACGAGCTTGATAATCATTATCATGAAGAGTGTCTAGATAACGAGAAGGCAAAATATGCAATACTTAAATTGAAGGATTTTATTTTCAATTTTAAATTGTTTTGTTGATCCATATCAACTGATCTACTTATTTGAGTTTGGGCACAACTCCAAATAAAAGATCCGGGTTGTTAAATTATCTTATTATCCTAATTGCATGCATCATCCATACACCAATCACAAAATAATAAGACAGAAAAATAAACAACCACAAAAGAAATAAAAAATGTGATGTGGATATGGCCTTTCTAGACTAAGATCTTCCCAAGCCAATGGGAATATCTATGAACCCTAAAAAGCAAACACATCTCCATGCGCCTCCATCTTGTGGTCCATCCTTCATAGTCCTGTGAAATGCTCCATGCTCCATCTTTGTGGCTTCTTTGTCTTTGGGCTTCCTTTTCTCCAATCTTGGCTAATAATCTATTCTATTTAGCACTAGCTAACAACTATACTAAATAAAATAAATCTCACAAGTTGAGAAAAATTGGCTCGCAGGCCGTAAACCCTAATTAATTATTACGTTAATTGATCAGCTCGCATGCCGTAAACCAAACCACAAAATTAAACAATCAAACCAAACCACATCCTAAGGCCATATCCAATCACCATGAAAATTGCACATAAACAGTTAAAACCAATTTTTAGCGCGCTTGATCAATTTTAATTGATTTTAGGATTAACTAGGGTCAAAACGGTCCAAGAGGCCTAACCAAACACTTGGCCGAACCCCTAAAGGACTGTCCAAGGCCTTGGGCCGGCCGGCCCCTAGCCCACACGGCTAGGCCGTGCGCTAGGGCTGCCCCGGCCCCTAGGCCAAACCTTTCTTGGGCGGCAAGGAAGGAGGGGCGGTCCCCTTGGGGGACCGAAACCTCCTGAGGAGTTGTTTCCAAAACAACTCCTTGCCTTGTTGCCCAAGTTTGGTTGTTTCCTTATTCGGAAAAACTCCTTTTCCCAATAGGACGCCCAAACCCTATATCTAAGATCCTAAAATTTCTCAAACTCACTAATTCATGCATCCAATGCAAAAACTAGGTATTGTTTTGTTTGATTATTGACAAATTGCATCATATGCTTGATTTGTCCGTTTTACGCGATAAACAACAAAATTTAAAGTGTAAACCTATCAAAACGTAACACATAAACCACGTATATGTTCTACGACCTGTGGCTCTGATACCACTGTAGGATTTTGATCATGGATACGCAGCGGAAGAAAGAACTATCAATTCAAGACCCTCCCAAGGATCACAGGAAGAGAATCATAACGATGGTAAGGGAAGAAACAAGTTGTAATAACTGCATTTCTTAAGCTAATGTTACATCAGTTTATTTCATATTTAATTGTTTAGTAGTTGATAGATGTACTCATAATTGCTAAACTATAAATGTTAAGCTCGACCAGAAATACACCGAAAGTCGTAATTTCTTATTCTATTTCTAAATTAAAGATAAAAATAATTAGGGAATGATTAGTGCTAATCACTAGTTTAAGTGTTAATTAATGTTAATCACTAGTTTAAGTGTTAATTAGTGCTAATTACTAGTTTAAGTGTTAATTAGTGCTAATCACTAGTTTAAGTGTTAATTAAGTATTGTTTATGCATCTTGTGATATGTGGCTTGCTAAATGCTTGACGTGACTAAATTACATGTTTATTCGCCGCGGTGGTTGATGATAAGCATTTAGATTTAGCCGAATGAATGTGTGACACTTAGGCAGACATGTGTCACGACATCTGCGACTTTCCCTGCATGCGCGACACGTAGGGGAGTTACGTGTCATGCTCTAAGGCCATCCTTATCCATGTGTGACACACAGGCGACATGTGTCGTCGTGTGGCACAACTTTCATTGCATGCGCGCCACGTGTCCCTGTGACTCGTCGCGATCTGATTGGTCGCTGAATTCTATAAATAGGGTCCGGTGCTATAGTTATTTCTCATTCTATATCCGATTCAACTACCGATAAGTGAGATAGAGAGATATTGGGAATATTCCGAGATAAAAGATTTGGAGCTACTCGTATCATTTCAATGCTGTTATCGTGAAGCTGATATAAAGGTAGGGGAAATATAATTTTCACGTCTACTGTAATTACGGTCTATGCACGTGATTATTTGCTTATATGTTGATTGTTAAGTTATTGTTTGTTATTCGCATGAAGTATAAGGCATGATAATTATGTGATCCGTGATCGATGTTACAGTTTAATTGATTATTATATTTCTACGCCAATGGTTAGGCGGTACCTACTGGGCTTTTTGCTCACCCTAAAATATCTACAGGTACCGGAACGGATCAATCACAGACTGTAGACGGGGTAGATTATATCGATTTCCGAATTAATTGTAATACTTGTTAAGATTATTTTATTCGAGATTTGTAAAGCATTATTGTTCAAATGAATAGGAAAATGACGTTTTTATTCAAACTGATAAAGAGTTGTCTATTTCTAAAGCTTCCGCTATTTTTATTCAAAAGCGAAAAGGTTTGTATTTCCGTCGCGGCCGAAAATGACGCGTTTTACTCTGATAAATTCTTAATCAACTTAAAGGGAAAAAGTTGGGTCGTGGCAAGTGGTATCAGAGCGGTGCCAGCCCGGTGTGTTAAATCCACCTTACCCGACATTTGCGCCCGGGACTCGGTCTTGGCTAACTTGATCCAAGCGAGGTATGCCGGATACGTTTTGGGGTAGAGTGTGGTACCTGCATCGCTCGTCACCTACGCACGGGACTCGGTCTTGGCTAACTTGATCCAAGCGAGGTATGCCGGGGCGCAAGGGGAGTGTTGTAGGCATGCTGTCTGGCTATGCAAAAGTGATGAGATTGTTTATGTCATGATAAGAATGATTTTTTAAAATAGAAACCCACTATAATTAAAATTCAAATTTCGAGGACGAAATTTTATTAAGGAGGGAAGAATGTAATAACTGCATTTCTTAACCTAATGTTACATCAGTTTATTTCATATTTAATTGTTTAGTAGTTGATAGATGTACTCATAATTGCTAAACTATAAATGTTAAGCTCGACCAGAAATACACCGAAAGTCGTAATTTCTTATTCTATTTCTAAATTAAAGATAAAAATAATTAGGGAATGATTAGTGCTAATCACTAGTTTAAGTGTTAATTAATGTTAATCACTAGTTTAAGTGTTAATTAGTGCTAATTACTAGTTTAAGTGTTAATTAGTGCTAATCACTAGTTTAAGTGTTAATTAAGTATTGTTTATGCATCTTGTGATATGTGGCTTGCTAAATGCTTGACGTGACTAAATTACATGTTTATTCGCCGCGGTGGTTGATGATAAGCATTTAGATTTAGCCGAATGAATGTGTGACACTTAGGCAGACATGTGTCACGACATCTGCGACTTTCCCTGCATGCGCGACACGTAGGGGGGTTACGTGTCATGCTCTAAGGCCATCCTTATCCATGTGTGACACACAGGCGACATGTGTCGTCGTGTGGCACAACTTTCATTGCATGCGCGCCACGTGTCCCTGTGACTCGTCGCGATCTGATTGGTCGCTGAATTCTATAAATAGGGTCCGGTGCTATAGTTATTTCTCATTCTATATCCGATTCAACTACCGATAAGTGAGATAGAGAGATATTGGGAATATTCCGAGATAAAAGATTTGGAGCTACTCGTATCATTTCAATGCTGTTATCGTGAAGCTGATATAAAGGTAGGGGAAATATAATTTTCACGTCTACTGTAATTACGGTCTATGCACGTGATTATTTGCTTATATGTTGATTGTTAAGTTATTGTTTGTTATTCGCATGAAGTATAAGGCATGATAATTATGTGATCCGTGATCGATGTTACAGTTTAATTGATTATTATATTTCTACGCCAATGGTTAGGCGGTACCTACTGGGCTTTTTGCTCACCCTAAAATATCTACAGGTACCGGAACGGATCAATCACAGACTGTAGACGGGGTAGATTATAGCGATTTCCGAATTAATTGTAATACTTGTTAAGATTATTTTATTTGAGATTTGTAAAGCATTATTGTTCAAATGAATAGGAAAATGACGTTTTTATTCAAACTGATAAAGAGTTGTCTATTTCTAAAGCTTCCGCTATTTTTATTCAAAAGCGAAAAGGTTCGTATTTCCGTCGCGGCCAAAAATGACGCCTTTTACTCTGATGAACTCGTAATCAACTTAAAGCGAAAGAAAGGTACGGGTCGTGACACAAGTAACACACCTTAGAGGTCTCCTGTGGTGACTTGTCACGTCTCTACCGTTGATCCACGCCTAGAGGTGAGATCTAGATCCTCCAACTCCTTGTGCTAGCTAGGAAGAATGGAAGAGGATGAAGGAATCATGCAACCAATCACCAAGGAAGAGGGTTTGGACCCTCTTGGTGGCCGACGGGTAGAGGGGCGGCATAAGGGGGTTCGGCCTCCTTATGTTGCTTTCTCTCTCCTTGCTTTATTCACTCCTACTCCAAGTAAGTAGATGTGTGTAGAGAAAATAAGCTATGAGTGTTCTTTATATAGTCCAACAACTCCTTGTCCTACTACATAAATAACCCCTCTCCTAATCTTACTCAAATAAGGATTAGTCCCTTTTGCAAACTAGTCCTAATCATGTCCATACATGGATTAGTTCTATTTGCAAATTAATCCAAATCATGTCTCTAAATGAATTAGTCCACCTTGGAAAATCCTAATCATGTCTATACATGGATTAGTCCAACTTGCATATTAGTCCTACTAAGTTAGCAAGTTGTTGCGATTTGATCCTTCTAATTAATTAATCATATTAATTCATTAATTCTCAGTTCTAGTTCAGCCCTATATCGAGCGTGACCCCATAGGTTCTATTTAGTTGGTAGTAACAATTTACTAATATGGAGCGGCCTCTAGCAAGACATCCATTCTAGCCAACAAATAGAATAGTCATCATGACAAACCTTGTGCAAGTATTGTCTCATCCCTTTGTCCCATATACGGATTGGACACGAGACATACAAGTCACACTCGTATATCCAATCCACAGTTTCTCGATCCTGGTAATATCCTTATTCGTGCAAATAACATCAATATCCGATATTGATTTATTTGAGTCTGGCCAGACATTCTATAAGCACTATCCCTTGAGTGGCCTAGGATATTTGCTCACGTTATGTGGGAGGGACAAATTCTATGTACGTATACTACGATCTCTAAGCTTGCTTCTTATTGCATCTGGTACACACCTTTATAGCTACCCAGTCACGGTGTAGCGTTTGACGCTACCAAAACACAATATTCCACAACTAGAACATCTAGTGATTTCAAGTCTAAGGATGACAACACCATTGCACCACAAGAAGCACTTGTGACTTTCCATAACTTGTATGTAGCCTTATCGGAGATGGGTCAATCCAGTATGCCATTACTCCTAATGCATACCCATGTGTTGGATCGTGATATCTCCATATCAATCCAACCCCATACTAGTCTATAGTTGATTGTCCTATTAATCAATATAATTGACTAGGGATATTTTAAGAATATAACATTTATACTCTAAACATTTCATTCATGTTATCATAGGGCTATAATAGTTCTATTAAAATCTGCCATGCTTGAGCTCCCACTCAACACATTCAAGCAGACTTCGATGACATCTTTCCCAACGACACTCCAATGGGTTTGAAAAAGGTCGCAGGCAACCCATCAAAATCGGGCGCTTTTAAAGGCCCCATTTGATATAGGGCATCCTTCACTTCAACACTAGTATACGGGCTATGGAGGAGCACTCGGTTTGCATTCTTCACTGTAGTCGGAATTTCTTGCAACAGCAGCTCCATATCATCTCTGGTTGGATCTGTTGATTTAAAAATTGAGTTAAAATACTCTGACATAATAGCTATTACCTCAGCTTCCTTTGTACAACATTACCCATTAGCATCCTCCAAACCTTTGATGGCATTTCATGATTTCCGAATGGTTGCTTTCCTGTGAAAGAAAGAAGTATTACGATCCCCCTTTTTGAGCCATTGCACTCGACTCCTTTGTAGCCAAATTTATTCTTCTTTCTGGGACATATTGTTGATCTATCTTTCGAGGGCTTGAATCTCGGCCCGATATAACTCCATCTAACTGGAATTGTCTAGTTGCTCGAGCTTTCCTCGAAGATCAGAAATCTTCCTTGTGATGTTACCAATCTACGACCTTTCCCATTCCTTGAGACTATCTGCCAAGTTCAATAACTTATCTTGGAGCTTCATGTGACTAGGCATATACTGCCAACATGTAGAAAACACTTCGCCGAAACTGTCATACTGTTGCCATAAGGCTTCATATTGGAATCTTCGCCGCTTCCTCGCCTTTGGTTTTACTCCTTCCCACATTAACTGGATTGGACAGTGGTATGATACAGTGGCCGTAAGGTGGTTTACCCTTCTAGACTGAAAGACATTCATCCACTCAACTGTTGCTACAAACCAATCCAGGCGCTCGTAGATAATATCCCCATTCCTAGGGTTGCTGTCCCAAGTAAACTTTTTACCGACGTAACCTAAGTCAAAGAGATTCGAGTCGTGGAGAACTTGGCGGAGCAAATTAGCTCCTTGTTCGTCGAAAATCCTACCCCTTTCTTCTCATCAACATTGGTCATGGCATTAAAGTCCCCTAGAACGCACCATGGATAGGTATTTGAGCTCCTTATACGCCTGAGTAGTTCCCACAAGTGTTGTCTCTCGCGAGAATCCGAATTGCCATAAAAGAAAGTTAGTTGCCACACTAGACTTGTTGTGTTGTCGACTATCATGCAGTCAATGTACCAACGAGAGCTTGCAGTTATCGTAACAGGAGGTCTTCTTGCCATAGCAAGGCAAGACCTCCACTCCTTCCTCTGCTACTTACCCTACTACTTGCATACTTTTGAAACCGGTTGCTAACCTTCCTCATCTCTGTACTAGACAGCCTAGTTTCCAAGAGGAAAACTAGACTGGGGCATCTTATCTTCACCAAGTTGCGAAGAGCAGATACATTTCGGGGGTTGCCCATCCCTCGAATGTTCCAACTGAGTAGGCTCATCTCGACTGGGGTCTGTGGAATGGCAGAGTCTTCCATATCTCCCATAAAATGCTCTTCCATATTGAGATCAAGTTATCTTTTAGCTGAGTGTTTGGTTGGGCTATCATCACATTCCTGATCGCTACGCTCGACTACCAACATCTTGTTTGGGTTTGTTGGGGGGGGGGTAAGTGTTACTTCGGTGATTTTCCTCTTGACTAAATTAATCGGGTTTTGTGATCTCTGGTAAAAAAGGTTTACCTTGGAAATCGAGGAGTCATGGATATTCTTCTTCTTTGTCCTCTATGGTGGTGATGGGCTACTCGGTGTTGTGGCTCTTTCCTTCCCTTTCGTTGATCCCGTACTATTATCCTTTGGATCAGGGGTTTCAGTGTCGATGGCTTCCTCACTACTCTTGTTTTATCCCTTGTATTGTTGATCCGGATTGGAGGCTCTTTCATCTGTTGTTGCAGTTTTGGCTTCTTTCATCATAATCCTCACCCTAGGAGGTGGATGGTACAACATCCACTTCCCATACCCCGGTTCCATCATACCTTTTGTTGCTTCTTCAAAACATTCACATTCATCACTGTGGTGGGTTATTACTCCGCACCACGGACAGACTGATGGAATACGTTCATAGTAGAAATCAAGCCACACCCTCTCCCTCTTCACCTTCATTTGAATACCCCCTGGTAAGGGTTTTTTCTGCTGAAATCCTGGTTCTGACTCGAATGTAATTCTCCCCTTCACCACTCTCAACCTTCGGTTCTGGATCAAGAACTTCTTCGATCTCTGCTATCAATCGTCTACCAGTCTATTCTCTGAGGAGGTTTATGGGAAGGTTGTGGATCTGTATCCAAACTTATAACTTCTCAAAAGATACTTTCTTCGTATCATCTCCTAACTTCCAGGGTTTCAGAAGCAGTGTTTTCCCATTGTACGCCCAAGGCCCTCCAGCTGCAACCCTTTCCATACAAGCCTGATATGGGAATTGAAACAGAAAAGTATTGTAATCTACTTCAAGGATGTTGATCATCTTACCCTTATTCCAGATTCTTTTCAGAGTAGCACACATCCCCCTGCCGTTTATTGGTTCTTCCGAGGCAAAATAACCAATCATGCACCATTGGAAGCCCTTCTCCGTTTCGGTTAGATACTCCTCATCGAACTCTACTGTCTTCTGTTCCGTCTCTGTATACTCCAATTGAATCTTCTTTGTCGCCGTCTCCATTGTGGGCGACTAGGGTTTCAGAGCTCCCCGAAGAACTAGGAACTAGGAAAACTAAAATTAAACACACCATTTCTTAATATACTTTGAATGAAGTTAGTGACAAATGATTTGGAGAAATTCATAAACACTTATGTATGATTTGGCATATGCTATATGTTAGAGTTGTTTTTTTTTGTTTTCTTGTTTCTCTCTCTTTTTTTTTGTTTTGTTTTTGTTTTTTTGATTATTATTATTATTATTATTATTATTATTATTATTATTATTATTATTATTTTTTGTTTTTTGATTTTTTTTTTGTTTTTTTTTGCAAACTGCTATATGTTAGATTTTTTTTGGGGGGGGGGGGGGTGTTTTTTCTATTTTTTTCCTCTGGTATCTAAATTTTAGATTGCTATTTTAGGTGGAGTTCTATCCTTTCTTTCCTCTGATATCTAAATCGTTTTACATGTGTGACCGGAGGCACAATACAATGCTTTATCATCATAATTGTCTTATATATCTTTCTCCCATCTCACGAAGATTTTTGTTCAATCTTTATTCATTAGTCTAGGCATAGTTTCAAATTATTCACAAACATGGTGAGTCCTGTTATGAAATATATTATTGATATTGTGAATATTCATAACATATTGTATTACCTTATTTTGTTGATACTGATTGACCCCGACACTCTATATAAAGGGTGGTTTGGTGGAGAATAATACACATTTGACATTCCTTCATATGTTGTCCTCTCATCTCTACTTTTGAGTTCATAACACGTTATCAGCACGCTCTACCGGACGGGAAGATCTATCAAAAAGAAAAAAAAGTACGATTATTATTTATTATGAACGTTGTCAAGATCACGATGATCAAGTGAAAAAACTTAATTTTTGATTTTGATTGTCTTATCTATTGTTGGAATTTGATTCAAATCAACAGTACATCGTATCAATAGTTTTTCTTTCCGATTACTAATCAATATAGAAAAATAAAATTGGTCTATGCTATGGGTTCATCGAAAAAAAATACTCAAACCCTAGACCTCGATCTACCCATAGATCTAGAGAGGGACCAAAGCATGATGTGGACTGAAAATTCGAATGAGAAAAAAAAAGGAAAAACTGCGACTGTTAGGGTTTTCAACCCCTAAGGAAAGGAAAAATAATAATAATTGAAAAAAAAATCATCCTGCCGCTGATAAGAATTGAACCCAGGCCCTAGAGTTAAACTACAGGCTGACAGGCCCTAGAGTTAAACTACAGGCTGCGGAAGAGCTTTCATACAGTGCTGCTGCCACTTGAGCAAGCACCAAGTCATTGTTATGAGAGGGATTTTTTTACTGTTTTATTGTCGGCATCTCAAAAGTAAAATAAATAAATAAATAATTAATATGCGCTTAAGTGGCTCTACTTTTGGGACTCGAACCCTGGCCACCGAGCCCCCACGGGACAAAACGACAAGCTAAGCAACATCCTAATTCAGAGCAAAGTTGCGTATATTGGCTCATGTTTATTATATTGATGGTCTCTTTGTGATTAAACTTCCAAAAAAATGAATGGGAGACTTATAACAGCAAATGCTCCACTAAGTGCGTTTCTTCTTGTAGCCCCAATTATTCAATCCGATCTAGAGCACTTAGCTGCTCCGCTTTATGCGTTCCTCGATCAATTTTGATCTAGAGTGTATGTCATATGAAGAAACTTGTATTTTCTTTCTGCTGCAAATATTTAATCCCAAAAGAAAATAAAAATCACTTGAGTTTCATACTCATGACCATACCACTGAGCTCTAGCGAGTTTCTTGATGTTATTTATTCAATCTCCTTATGTAAAAATAAAATAAAATAAAAAGTCACTAGAGTTTCAAACTCGTGACAATACCGCTAAACTCTAGCGAGTTTCTTGATGTTATTTATTCAATCTACTTATGTGAAAAAAAAATATAAAATAAAAAGTCACTAGAGTTTCAAAGTCGTGACAATACTGCTAAACTCTAGCGAGTTTCTTGATGTTATTTATTCAATCTTCTTTTGTGAAAAAAATATAAAATAAAAGTCACTAGAGTTTCAAACTCGTTACAATACCGCTAAACTGTAGCGAGTTTCTTGATGAACAATCTCACTATAAAGTGCATTTTATTTATTTATTTATTACATATGAAAAAAAATCTTGTAAGAAATTGTCACTCGAGTTTCGAGCTCGTGACTGAGCAATTTTAATGTCTTTTAGTTATTTTCAAAGAGTTTCACTAGATTTTTGAACTCGTGACCTCGTGACGCTCGCTCGAATAAAGCAACGTCGATAAATAAAAAGAGGCGGATTTTTAGCGTCTAATGCCGCTTAACATGATTATATTGTTATTGCACTCTGTTATGAGAAAAAAAAATGTTTATGGGATTTAAACCCATACAATCGAGCTCGCACAATATAAGCAATATTGTTACATCATCTGCAACAGTACACATACCTCAAATTTACCTCTATTTTATGAAAATAAGAAAGAGTCGTTGGAATTCGCACCGTACTCGTGACCATTTCGAGGTTTAAAAAATCTAAGGCTTTTAAGCCCCATGATTGTAGTTTTCTTCTACATCTTCATAGAGAAAGAAGAAGAAAAAAAAGTGCTAAAGCTCAAGCCTAGCTCTGCAGATTTTTTGTGATGAATTTTTTTTGCCATTATTTCTCTTATAACTTTGTGTCAAACTATATTCCCATGTTTGACATAGTAGAAACCTATTGTGCTGAGAGAGGGAACTCCATTGGAGGTTAAACCCCATTTGTCATAAAATACTCCTAAGCTATTTGTATGCTTAGTTAAACGATGTTCTTATACATAAGAATTACATAATCGAACTAGAAGATTCGATTTTTAACTCTTCTCCTCTTGTAATGCTTAGTCCTAAGCTATTGATATGCTTAGTTGAACCATGTCTTCGTACTTGTGGTTATGAAACATGATATGACCATCTATACCCGAGAGTTAGAGCATTTTTTATAGCTTTCTCCATGAAGTGAAAAATTGCATAATCAAACTAGAAGATTCGATTTTAATGCATCATTGCTCCTCTCGTTATATGTCCACTACTAAAAAAAACAAGAAAGAAAAGAACTTCCTAGGGAGGTTATTAGACGGATATGAATGTCAAAGAAATTAGCATTGATGGTTGATGAGACATACAAATTTTCCCAAAATATGAAGATATGGAAGATTACAAAGAAATACATTGCAGTAATATTTGTCCATCCCATTCTCTAGTGTGAATGGTAGAGGATATCAGGAGATGGTGTTTTTATTATATTCCTTTAAGGGAATAGCAATGCATCCCCTTAAGCAACTATATATAAATTATACGGTCAAAAAAATCTCTTAATGATCGACTTAGTTGTGATAGTCATATTGTCTTGGTATTATGGAGATTCAAAATCGATCGCCTAAGAACACATGAAAACAGGGGGAGAGAAAAAAAAATGCACAATTAGTTACAAATACTGCCTCCTAGTGAGTAGGCATGGTTGTATATTTGTAGTACACCACATTTTTTCATTGATCTTTATAAGAACTGTTGGTTGAGTGATTAAGATCCTCCCAATATCTATGCATTTTTTTTGGTTTGAGTGATTCAAGATCCTCCCAATATCTATGTAATATTTTGGTTGAGTGATTCAAGATCCTCCCAATATCTATGCATTTTCTTTGGTTGAGTGATTCAAGATCCTCCCAACTCCTTGGCAATTACAAGCTTCACATTTAAGTTGTCATGCTATCTTTTTGGCAACACAATTGGATCCACGATTATTAATTTTTCAAATTAAGAATTATTACAAGAAGTTCTTCGAGAAAGACCCTTGGATTACATATGTTTGCTTTTGTCATAAATTTATTTTAAGATATATAATACTGTGAAGTTTTATATCTTTCTCTTATTTATTAATTCTAGAGAAATCTTACTGAATATGTAGTTCATTAGTATCAAGGTTAGCTCCTTCTATTTACTTTGTCTCTACATCTTGATTTTTTTTGTATGTTATGAGGCCCCTATTTCTGCTCGCACAAGAAAAAGAAAGAAGAGAATATAGAAAAAATAAAAATATATATAAAAATGCATAACCCTCTAGTGTGCTTATTGACTCATATTATAAAAAAAATTGAGTCTATGAAAATGTACCCTTCAAGAGGTAACATACAATTCGTCGAACTAGAAGTTCCGATAATTGAAAAAAAACTTTATTCATGGATGTACATGAGACCTTTTTAAGGCTCACAACAATAGCTTTTTAGCACCTTATTTTATGTAACACAAATGACCCCCCTGAATATTGAGATTCAAAGTAATGGAACTATTTAAGTTTCATACTTGAATTTATTGACATGTGAAGTGGTTTTGTATAATTCAGATAAATGACATTCTCCGTATACAATTTCTTCATAAAAATGGATTGATGCATTACATCGCCTATCCAACGTAGAGAATTTTGTCATAAAAATGGCTTCATGCATTGCATCGCCTAACCTGCGTCTAGTTGATCATTCGGATTCCATATCAAATCTCATATAACATCCAAAGTTTATTATTCAGCCCTTAAAGTGGCTTGGATGTTGTCAATCTCACATTTGAAAAATGTGCATATCTTATATCGAGCACCTAGAAGACATATCTTTTCTAGAAGAGATCAATGGTTTTTGACATGAACTCGTCCATAAATTTCAATATTGAGTTCGTCACCGTTGGCATCGATATAAGTGTTTGGTTGCTTGAATAATTGATGAGACTTCGATAGTCTTCATGATTATTTTAGATTGACTATATATATGCACTTATTTAGAATTGTGCAGTATTATCCATTCGGATGATTTTCTTTTATATCTACATGCTATATGCTCATTATCTATCTCATTTGAACCGTTTAAAGGAGGAGCATGGGATTATTTTGGTCTCATAAGTGAAACTCCTATCCCAAAGAGAATAGCATTTTAGAGTTCTTGAGGACTACAAGTTTGACTTATGACAAATTTCATCTCCTAAGTAGATACATTCTTGCCTTTTTTTGGCTCGAGTAACTAAATATGCCTAAATCATATTTTTTGTTGACATTGATCATATGGTAGATTTCATGAGGGGGAGTAAATACCCTAAAGACATGCATTTTAATTTAAATGTCTCATTCAAACTTGATCCAAACGATCTTATAAATTATGATATTTATGAAGCATGTAAAAGTTTCTTATACAACTACAAATATCCTCTATAAGGATTATCATCTTGTTAGTTCTGAATTCAAAAAAATATTGAGAACACAAGAGAATCACCAATAATTGATGAAACCAATGCCTTGAAGAGGCAACAACTCGTGTAGAAGAAGAGCTCCTACATTTGAGTCTATATGTGATCATTAATGATATTTACTTTGAAAAGCCCTTGGAATCATATGATTTCCTTACCCCACTATAAGTGGAAATGTGTTGACTATATTGACCAAAATCAAAATAAACACCCGTGAGTGTAAATATACACGAGCTCTGCAGTGAATGCATCGAGCATATTTTGGAAGTACTTTGAAGTACTTGAGATTCCTCAAGCATCCATGTTCGTATAGAACGGCATATTCAAATGTTCGCACCCTAATGGTTGAATGCGTGAGACTATTATAGGTGATTCCCATGATGTTTCTCATTGTTACAATTATAAACAACTAATTCTCTATTGATAAGAGTGATTATGATATTTCGTTTTGTCTTAAGACTAGAAATATGAAAGTAACTAGTTACACAAAATTATCTTACAAATCACTATATGTGAAATCCATGGAGGCTATTGCACATGAGAAATACTTCTTTGTTAAAGAAAATTGAAGATACACACTCGCGAGTAGTTTAGGTGCATTTATTAGTATGAAAAATGATATGAGTATATACATGTCATACTGATATTTTTTATTACTATTTCGAATGATCATGTAGCATGATATTATGTTGCACGTTATGTATTTTCCATAACTCCCCTTTTTAGGTACGAAGTGTGACATCAAGATGATGCAAAGAGGGGGAGACTAAATTACAAGGCGCTGTACTCTTTTTTCCTTAGCTCCGGTTTTTATCCTACATGGTTTTTTCAAGCAAGGTTTTAACGAGACATGCAGCCATGAATGAGTTCAAGATTGAATCAAGCTCCCGCTCATAACATGTACTCTTTTTCCTTCGTCTGAATTTTTGTCCCAAACGGGTTTTGCTCGACAAGGTTTTAACGAGGCATCATGATAGTGTTAGTTAATATTCAAGGGGGAGTGTTATGAAATATATTGTTGATATTGTGAATATTCACAACATATTGTATTACCTTATTTGGTTGATACTGATTACCCCCACACCCTATATAAAGGGTGGTTTGGTGGAGAATAATACACACTTGATATTCCTTCATATGTTGTCCCTCTCATCTCTACTTTTGAGTTCATAATAAGTCCATGCTTTTTTTTTCCTTTTAGTCAATAGTTTATATTCTTTAAAGAAACTTGCAATCTTCAAATTTCTTCATCTAGTAGAATTTGAAAAGGAATGTCAACGTAAATGCAATTTTTTAGAAAAAAATTGACTATATAAATTTGCCTAAAGTAAATTAATACACATTAACCAGATACATTGTTAGCATTTAATTATTGAGGGTAAAAAAGTCGTATCTACTAAAATCCGGTGTCACCATCCATAAAGACCGGTGTAAGAATCAATACTCTAAAAATAAAATGAAAGAAAAAATGTCAACAACAATCAATGCATTTCATTTCTTCAAATTTCATTACTCGGATAGACTTATTGATGGGGTTTGGTATGACTTATAAGCAGCTTATAAGTCAATTCTGGATTATAAATTGAAGACAACTTATAAGCTGTGTTTGGTATGCAACTTATAAGCTGGACTTTTGGATTTGGACTTATAAGCTCATAGTGTAAAAATGAACTTAAGAAAAAGTTGGGTTTTGAATCTTTTCTTGAACGTTTAGACTTAACAACTTTTACACCAAACACGCATATCATTTTTCTTCATCTTTTTTGTCATGAACTTTTTTAGCATAAACTTATAAGAAAGCTTAAGTTGCAAATAAGTTATACCAAACTCACCCATTAGCCGTTTGACTTAATCTACAAAGATGCTAAACTATTAAATACTAGGCAAGTTTACTTATGGTATACAAATGCATGCATTTATTGATATATTTGCTCACGATCACGTGTCAAGTTGACTAAATCATTTAAATCATTTATATATCAAACAATAGACCAGGCTCACATCGTTTTTATTCAGTATTTCAATATGGGAAGTATGTAATTTTTGCAGTCCATAGTTATTTCATGTAATGTATATGTATTTTGATGATGCATCCTACACAAAATAATCATTTTCAATTGCTTTTATACCCACTTTCACTTCCAGTATTCGGCATTATATTTTTTTAGCAAAAAAGTGAGAGGTATGATTTCTTGCAATTCTCATTTGTATTGTTGAAACGTACATTTTATATGTAGGTCGATTAGCGCTGTTACTATGCCTTCTATTAATGGGCTACAATGAGGTTGAAGGAAATGTGAGATTTTCCAAAGAAGATGATTTGGAGTTGGAGAAACAATTGAAACTAAGGAATAAGCCATTTGTCAAAACTATTCAGGTATATCAAAATTTTGAATAAATTGTTGAGAGACGAACATTTTTTGCCCTCTGTAAACATGAAGATTTATTTTTTCATAACAAATATGCAATATTACAGACTTATTATGGTGATATATATGATTGTGTTGATTTCTTTAAACAACCCGCGTTTGACCATCCTTTGTTGAGGAACCACACCTATCACTACAAGGTACTATTTTTATTTTATTTCTTATTGCTCATTTCAAATTGATAATTTGCTGAACATATGTCACTTTGTAGATGAAGCCACAATTTTTAATGAAAAACAGAAGAACAGATCCATTGAAAAGAGATGACGGAAGTATAAGTATTGGGTTAAATGAAAGTTGTCCCGTTGGATTTGTCCCTATAAAACGAACTTCTAAAGAAGATCTGATCAGAGAGAAGCTTCTCGCACAAAGATTGGATTTGAGTGGTGGAATTCATGTAAGTTATCGCTCTCAAACTAATACAAAAATATTTGTAAGAAACCAACAAAATGTGCTCCTAATGGTGTTAAAGTTTGACACTCTTATTGGCCCATTGTAGTTTCTTGTGTTTTCTTTTTGTTTCTCATTTGTGTCTCTTGGAGAATTCTCAAATTTTTCTGAAGAATAATTAAATTTATCAATGGAGTTCCATTTAACACTAAACTCCTCTAGTCTCATGCTTTATTGCTCTTTCGAAAAAGTTCAATTTATACGGAACGATAAAATAGGGAACCTGATATTACCAAAATATTTATTCACATTCTACATGTATCTCACCTTGAGTAGTGAAAATGCGACATAAATAGATATTGACAATTCTATTCTTTTACATTGTAAAGCCTTTTCGGTACAAATAATTGCTAATCATGCATTGCTTTTGTTGTGAATTAGTTTGCCGTAGCTCAGTCACCCCTCGACCTTCCAATAAACTATACTGGAGCAGAAGGAATTTCTAGTACGCATAATCCAAATGTTTCGGGACTACAATACAGTACTTCAAGAATACAGCTGGCAAATGATGACGAATACATACAATTTGGTTGGAGAGTAAGTAGATTCAGAAAGCATATCAGTGTTCTCATATGTGCGCTTATGATTGTGTGACAGGACATAACTTGTTATTAAGTTTATTGCATAAATTCGAGATTGCTAACTTCTTTTGCCATTTCACAACATGCAACAGTTTTTGAATCTCGTCCTTAGTTAGCTGTGTGATTTTGGGACACTTTTATTTCTTTTCATTTTTCGCAGCAATAAGAAACCAGTTTTTCCCGTTTTGAATAAGATTTCCGTTTCTCAACTCTTACAATCTCTGTTATCATTCGAAGATCGTCTTTTGATATTCTTCTTATCTTCTAGACTATTTCATTATGATGTGTGCAACTAAAAATTATTTGTCATTAACTTTAATTTCCCAGGTTGATGAGACTTTGTACGGTGACAATCGCACCCACCAATTTATAACAACACATGTAAGTTTCTTGACAAGGCAACTTGTTCGTTATGGTAATTCAAATATTGACTACTAAATTTTGATGGTTTTGTTGAATGACAGGTTGGCAAACAAAAATGTTACGATCTAAGATGTGCATTTGTTGTCGTATCACAAAATGTAACTCCTGGTTACGCTTACAGCGACGACCAAATTTCAGTACCAGGAGGACCGGTAACAATGAAACAAACTGTGAAGAAGGTACATAAAGTTCTTGAACTATCACTGATGGTATTTCACTTATTATTATTTCTTTTATGCGAACCGAATTTTGATTCAGAGGAAAATAATAGGACGTAGATGGTAATTGGTGGCTCCAACTCGGGAACGATAATATTAAGGCTGGATTCTGGCCTAATAAACTGTTTAAGAAGCTTTCGCAGTATGCCACATACGTTGAGTTTGGAGGAAGTGTGTACAGTCCTAGGGGCACACCGTCACCTCCAATGGGCACCGGTCATATAGTGTCGTCTAATTATAATATCGACGCGTTCATTTCGAGACTTCAGGTGACAGACACCGATGGAAATGATTCAGATCCAAAAACTGTTGCATTTCAAGATGATCGATTTGAGTACATCAGCTCAGATACAGTGGTTGAAGTTGGAGGTGAGATTGACCCCAGATTTGGCCACATTGTCTATTTCGGGGGTCCCGATAACAGCTAAAAAGATGTAAATCCATTATCTAATTGTAAAGGAACTAGAGAAGAACTAATTTTCCATTAATGATAACCAAGTTATTACATCTCTAAATAGTGGCCAACTAACTATAATTAGATAACCTCACTGCAACTAACTTCCTAACTAACAATTGGCGCAGATAATTGCACACCCATTCCTCCAATTATTATCTTGTTACAGTATGATTTTGATTTGTATACAGTAGATGTGACCCGCGCCACATCTACTTTTCATTTAAAGTCGAATTGTACCCATTACAAAAAATCGGGTTTTTACGACGAGTTTCCTCGTCATAAAAACCCGAATAATCGTCTTTAGAAGGAAAGAACGAGGAAAATCAATAGTCGCCCCACCGTCGGAATAGTTCGGTCGTTAGTTCGACCGGGCGACAACACATCCATTGGTCGGTGGAAGATATTTACCGACCACTTCTCCCGACCATAGTTTCTCGTCATTGTTGTTTGCCGACTACCTCCCAACCATCAAATTTCGTCGACAACTCTTTTGCGGACGAAACTTTTGACCAAAGTTTGTTGCCGTTGATCTTTTTCCGACTACATCCCGACTATACGTTTTGTTGTCATAGCTTTGGCAGATGAATACATCGACGAGTTTTTTTGTTGTCGTTGGTATATTGCATATGACTTTGGTCGTCGTTGATAATTTTAGTCGATTATTTTTTTTGAATTTCATTTGCACGACTAACTTGATCATCGTGATATGTATTTGCTGATAGAAAAGTAACAAAAAACAACACTAGCTAGGTGATCCTTTTGATCACCCATGCACACACATACATCACCAACAGGGTTGCACAATACTAGTTTTCAATCCAAACTGTTAAACACTTATAATATCCAAAACAAAAACATCAATAATTCAATTATTCGAAACGGTCACAAACCTGGAAAATACTATACATATCCACACAAACTTCCTCCAAATCTTACAATGTCCACAACATGTCCTCCAAAAAATATTGGTCAGATGCATTCTTTAACCTTTGTACCTCAGAAAGTTGGCGTAGAAGTGTTGATTGTTACCACATATTGTTCCTCCAAAGTGGCTGTAGAACTGTGTATGCATTAAAAATTTGAATTAAAAAAATGATCAATGGCAGCTCCACGCACAGTTTCTACTGCAACAGGTTAAAAGAAAAAAATATTTAGAAAGACAGGTGGATGTGAAAATGTTGGATCACTAAGATGAATGATAGAATGTGTACCTTTGGCGAAAGTCCAAACAGTGCACGCTATATATATACTACGTATGGACGTACTCATACTATATATCAATGTTCTATAACATGAAAATTGTACCTTCACATGTGATTGAAAAAAAGGTTATAATTTTCTAATGTTTCCACCATAATCAGTGAGGTAGATCATGAGCCTATACCTACTGACATGCACTAATCTTTAAACCAGCAATGATTTCTCTGAAACCACATCTTTAAACCAGCATTTATTAAACTCCATTAATCCTCACCCCCACCTATCCACCTTTTAACTCTCCTTCTTCTACTAACCCCAACCTTCCCAAATGTCTATGAAATAGAGCCTACAATCTTGTCCACTTGACTACAGCTTTCATCCACCTAGATAAATTTCTGATTGTGGGAAAGCATGTCGATGTCAACCTACACCATGGAACATCTCATTCGATGTTGATTTCGTTATGTTCTGGCCCACTTGATGCAACATTGTGATGCATGGAATGATCACAAAGATGCTGCATCAGGTGGTCAGAAAATAACGATGCCAAAATCCGTTTGTCATAGCAAAACTGTTCATCGACGTGAGATGAGTGCTAAATCGATGCCAACCTCTGTTTCTCATAGCACAACTGCTCATCTGAGATGAACGCTTGTGCTATGGGAACCGGGGGTTGTCTTCGTTTAGATGCGTGCTAAATCGATTCCAACCAATGTGAATTCGAACGATCCATATCATTACGGTCTCTTACAATCAGCAAGCAGTGAGCATGAAGAACATCATAATAACACGGAGAGGCCCAAATCAGTACTCATGACAACCAATATCTTGAATTAACATCCACTAATATCTTGAAACCAATAGTTATTTCTGTGATAATGCACCTCATTGAAATTAGAATCATGAAAGATGGAGCCCCTATAAATACAGCTCAACATTGATCCGTTTAAGATATCTATTAAATTTCATTCATGCGCATCATTCATAACTTCCCAAGCGGAAGAAGCATTAAGACGTTACATAGATTTCAAGTGTACCGAAATAACATTCATTTATTATTCAAACCTTTCATCCTCTATAGTCTACATGTACACGCGAAGGACATTTTGACCTAGTTTGGATGCACAGATGTTTGCATCGCTTTGGCAACATTATCAGCGGGTCAAAATGCCCATTCACAAGTACACCTAGAAAAAGAGGTTCAAAGGAGTAAATAACAATTGAGAGAGAGGGGACGTACTAAAACGAAAGATGGTTTCATACAAGAAGGAACCAGCAGAGGCCCAGACAGATAAACAACTCAAAGAGGACAACGAGGTCTAGGCTTTTATTTACTGTTATTTTCTGTAATTTATCTCATATCTTTCTCTTATTTCTATTAATTGATAAATTCCGTTTGAAATATAGTGACTTATTAATGAACTAACATTCATTAATTGGAAATTCATCCGTTCATCCGCTACCTAATGCTAGGTCTTGCAAAGGCCACTTTGACACGATTTTCATGCACAAATGTTTGCATCATTTTGCCAACATTATCAGCGGGTCGAAATGACCTTCACAACACCTGGCAGAATAGAGAGGTTGAACAGAGTAAGTAAAAAATAACAAATAAAAAACATGGAATGAACGGTGGGAAATACCGAAATGGGCTCAGATCTGTACTCGTGAAAGCCAGATAACACATCGATGATCACAGGCTGCAACAAAATTTTGCCGTACCATGCATATCATAAAACATTATCGGCTACAGAGTGAATTCGAACGATCCATATCATAACGGCCTCTTCAGTGAGCATGAAGAGGATCAGATCAATACTCATTAATTGAAAACAAATAAGAGATGACAACACCATGATACAAAAATAATTTTGCCTCGCCTACATATTACACTCTAACAACTTCAATGAGTGAATTCGATAGATCCATATCATCACGGCCTCTTACACAATTGAATGTTTGGACACATCAGATTATGAACTGGCAGCAATGACACAGGGTACTTAAAAAATTTATACGGTACACATAAATTGGGAGACATATATGCACATTTTCAGCAACCTCTTTTTCATCCACATCACATTCTACTAGCCAAATTATTATACATTAAAACACACATTCCTATCCGTATGTTTCCGCTTAAATATATCATTCAACCCATGAATACACACTTTCCAATCATTAAACAGCATCCACTTTGTTATATGAGAAACAATATACCACATTCTACACTCAGCAGATCCGAACACAGGATTTACCTATAGTTAAACTGTTTGCAGATATCACAGTAAAATTAAAGCACATACAATTTATAAGCATGAAAGATGGTCCCGAACTACAAATACAGATATCAAAGTAAAATTTGTCCTTTAAGTTCTAGAAATGAAAGGGCTTGTCAGATCTGAGCTCAAGCCACTTATCATAACCCAAACCGAAAAGCGCATGCACAACCAATTGAAATTTTGAAGCCAAATTGAGAGTGAGAGACAGAGAGAGACCGACCAGTTGTGAGGACAGATGTTTGTGAAGGGTGAGACATGGAATTTCTCTTCTTGCGCCAAATCTCCATTCTCAGATTTGAACAAGCTGGTGGCCGATTGAGTCAATCAGAACGATAGAGAGACGGTGGTGGCGAGAGGACTGAGGTCGTGTGGAAAGAGAGAGACAGAGAGAGCAGGCAGTGGTGGCGAGTGTGGAAGATGATAGTTAGGGTTCATCTGGTTCTTCGATCGAGATATAATATGGAGGCCGAAAGGCGGCGAGGGGGGGGGGGGAGTAATGGCAGGGGGAATTATTAGTTTGGATTAGATAGGTGAATTTAATTTTTTGGTTGGATTCGATTTTGCCTCCAACATTTGACGAGATTTCTTTTTCCTTCCCAAAATTTAGCAAATTTTAATTTCTCGCCCAAAAGTTTGGTCAAAATTGTGTTTAGGTCCGTTGACGATAATATTGCACGTCGTTAATATTTTTGGATTTTGGATGACTTGTCGTTTTCCCACGGCAGAATCACAGTTGGTCTTTAAAAATTTGAAAGACGACTGGCTAGACGTCAAACAGTAAAACGGCTGTTTGTACTGCTTTTACCGACCAGAATCCTGGTTGTCGTAATAAAACTGGTCACTGAAAGCTGGATTTGTTGTAGTGACCTGTGGTAAACTTTTTTTTTTTGTCAAACCAAACCATTTATAGAATAGAAGGGAAACACATTACACCATCTTTGACAATTTGCTCCCACACTAAGCTATGATTTAACAAACTGCTACTAAAAATGCCATTTTTAGGCTTAATTTTTCAGCTAAATCTGATACCTTGTTGGAGCCCCTCCTAATCCACCTAACTTTGTGATTATAGATCTGGCAAAGCTCTCTGACTTAGTCCACCTGGGATTTCAGAATCCAGCAACCGGAGAGATTTCCTTGTAGCATATTAACCACATATTGGCAATCACTTTAAAAAATAATCAATCCCAGCCGAGAATATTGATGAATAGCACATCTGATAGCTTTAAGTTCAACTTGAGCAGCAGACAAAGCAAAACTATCTCCTCCATTACAACTTACAACTTTCCCCAAGTGATTTTTGAGGATCTAGAAAAAACTCGTTCTCTTTGACATTTTATCCCAGCTGGCATCTGTATTACACTTATAAAAATTACAGGGGGAGGAATCCAACTATTTGTAGCATTGGACTTACTCTCATGATGTTTAACTGCTTTTCCCATACTCACCCCATTTCTGCAAGCTGAGAGATGCAGTAATGTGTTGTGGCCTTTGGATTAAGACTAACTTTTTGAAAGCATTGATTGTTTCTTCCCTTCCAAATATGCCAACAAGTCAAAGCAATTTTTTCCAGTAACCAACGTTCTTTATTTTGGTCTTTATAATTCAGAAACATCTGAAATTGCTACTTGGCAAAGTCTTCATCTGCATTTCCTTCACCTTCAAAGATTAAGTCACACCCAAACCAAACACTTCAGGACCGATTACATCCCAAGAAAAGGTTTCTTAAGCTTTCATTCTTATGGTAGCATACTGGGCAAAATTCAGAAACATTACTGAATATTTGATGTAACTTTTCTTTCGTGGACAAAATATATTTTCTAGCTTTCCACCAGCAGGTTTGACTCTTTGAGGGAGTCTAAGAGACCATAAATTCCTCCAATATTCTTTTGAGAAATTTCCTTTGCTACTTTTGCACCAGATTATACAGTGTAGTTACCATCATGAGAGTACTTCCATGTGATTGTGTCATCTTATGGGTTCCAGGGAAGGGGAATTCCCAAAATACCCCTGACCTCTTCATCTGAGAAGGAATTTCTGATCACATTTCCTCTCCAAGATCTGGTATGAGGGCTTATAAGAGAGCTCACTCTTTGCTGTATTGTAGGCATGCCACTTGGGAGCTTGATCTTACCTGAAGTTAATTTTGGGACCCAAGTGTCCTTGTATACGTCAACAGTGTTTCCATCCCCAACAATCCAAAGTGTACCATAGTCTAATACCTTCCTTCCTGCCAAAAGACATCTCCCAGAATAGGATGGAACCCAATTTTAGCTTCTAACAAGTAAAAGTTTGGGAAGTGGGATGACTTTAGAATTTTTGCACAAAGAAACTCAGGGCTGTGAAAAATTCTCCAAGTACTCTTTGCTAATAACGCCAACTTGTAAGACCTCATATCTCTAAAATTTAAACCACCCTCTTTATTTTTTGAGTCATGCTTCCCACCCCACCATCTTCCTCATTACCTTAACCAGTTTAGCACAAATTGTTATGGGAAACAACACACTAGACATAGTGTAACATGCAATGGCCATTGCCACCTATTTTATCATGACCTCCGTACCAGCTGCAGATAAAAGACCTCTCTCCCACCCTTGCATCTTTTTAACCACTCTTTCATTTATAAAATTTAGAGATTGGGTACTTGATCTCCTCCAAAAGGCTGGGATACCCAGATAAATAACATTCTGCTCCAACTCCTTCATTTGCATCATTTGAGATATTAGATTCTTTTTTGAGGGATCCAGATTTAGGGAGCAAAGATCCCCTTATCTGGGGTTATTATTTTCAAGAGACATAACTAACGATGTAGGTCCTATTACTAATTATACTGAATCAAACCCTTTCTCTATTTTGGATTATCTCGAACTCTGCGAGATGCATGGGTGTGCCCGTTGTGTGTTGGTGATTTTAGTGTCATCGGTCATCTTATTGTTGGGTTTTGATGCAGGTTACGCAGCGAAATAATAAAATTAATCCTGCTCAAATCCCACCGAGGATCACAGGCAAGCCATCATAACATGATAAGGGCATAGAAGATGTGTACCATAATTTGGGAGATCACACAAAGAGTAGTGTATTCGTCTATATGAATATCCATACCATGTATTCTTGATTATATTCCTTTCACCGCGATGTGCTAGCAACCAAATAAGGAGGAATGGATCATGCAAAACGAGGAACCAAGCCAACGCCTCAAGGAGGCTGACGGCAAGGGGGGGGGACAGGTTGGGGCGGACACCTCTTCGTTGTCTCTATCTCTCTCTTGCTTTGTTATGTTCTCTCAATAATGACTTGTGTTGAGAAATAACAAGGTAGAGTTCCTTTATATAGGAACAACTCTTTATTAACTACATAAATGCCCTAATACTAATCATGTCCTTGCATGGATTAGCCCACTGCAAACTAGTCCTACTAAGTTTGCTTGTGGTTGCGTTAGGATCCTTTTATTAATTAGTCCAACTAATTAATACCTATATCCAATTTAATACATTCGGTGTGTGACCCCATAGGTTTCTACTTAGTTGGTAGTAACTATTTACTAACATGGAGCGGTGTCTAGCAACACATCCTTGCTACTCAACTAACAGAAATAAGTCAGTGATCCTAACAAACCTTGTGCCCAATGTTCATGTATTGCGTTATCCCTTTTTCTCCATATCCGGATTGGACACAGGACATATTAGTCACACTCGTATATCCAATCCATAGTTCCTCGATCATGGGAATATGCTTATGCGAGCAGATAACATCAATATCTCCATATTGATTTATCTGAGTCTGGCCAGACATTCCTATAAGCACCATCCCTTGAGTGGCCCATGGATATTTTCTCCCCTTATGTGGGAGGGACAAATCCTCTCTACATCACTACGATCTCTAAGCTTGCTTCCTATCATGTCCTATAAATATCTTTAATTTATAATTACCCGGTTAAGGCGCAACGTTTGATAATATCAAAGCATGATATTTCATAGCTATAGTATCTAGTGGCTTCAAGTCTAAGGATTACAATATCATTAGCACTACGAAAAGCGATTGTGACTTCGACATAATCTAATGTATCCTTCTCCTCGTGGGTCAATCCAGTATGCCATTACTCCTAATGTATACCCATGTGTTAGACTTTATATCTCCACATCAATCTACCCACATACTAGTCTAATGTATCCTTATCGTCGTGGGTCAATCCAGTATGCCATTACTCCTAATGTATACCCATGTGTTAGACTTGATATCTTCATATCAATCTACCCACATACTAGTCTATAGTTGATTGTCCTATTAATCAATATAATGGACTAGGGATATTTAAGATAAACAACACATTGTATCCAAGGACTTCATTAATTAAATATCACAATAAATAATAAATGAATGTTCTAGCCAAACATAGTTCATACTAAATATAGATTGCCTCTAGGACACCTATTCCAACACTTGTGTAATTGGATTTACTTACGACCAAAATAGACATTGGATAATACATTGTACATGTAAGGAGGTATGGATTACACGCGTGTACACGCCTATACTAATGTCTTGGACAACGAACTCCCGGACGACAGCAGGGGTTTGGGGGCGAAGCCCCAGGTGGGGTCCAAGGGGCAACACCCATGGTGACTGGTCGCGCTGGCCAGTCAGCGTGAAAAAATTGGATTTCGGACGTTTGTTTCTTCACAAAACCGTCTCCGATTTTGTTTCGTTGGAGAAAAACGGACTGAAATCACAACATTTATAACCGCTGCATTGGAGGTTATAACTAATGTGATTAACCGCCTGTCCCCTTCCCTTAAGTTGGCATTTTGGTCGAATGAAGAAACACAGAGGAAAACCTGAGTTCCGAAATCCATAGCAAACCATATTCGTTCTTGAGCAATCTCTATTTTATCCGATTATGGATTTTGTGTATACCACCGAAATAATTTATTTTGAAAGTGATCCACACGACTAAGAGATTATCCAGGTCTATTGATTCCTATATACACACCAAAATTCCAGCAATGTGTCTGATAACTTCTCTGAGGAGGTGATAGCTAAGGCTTGGTGGACGACTTTTCTCACCTCCTCGTATTTTGTATGAATAGTAGTTTCTAGATATTGTCTTATTAATAAATTCAACTCGAGTGTGTCACACATTGTTAGTTAGTAGGAGAGTTGAGGGGCTTGTAGAGAGAAATGTGGCACACATTATGGCCTAACAGTTTCTCAGTAAATAATTTATACGAGGAGAAAACATAAACAAAATAAGATTTTAGGTAAAGGGAACATCCATATGAATCGTGAGAAACCATCGATAAACACAACAAAATACTTGTAGCCATTGTAGGATGAAGTTGATGATGGCGCCATACATCGCTAAGTAAAGAAATGTAATGTGGAATGCACAATAAACCTAGACACAACTTAGACAGTTTATAAGGTAAGTGAGTCATTTTCTGGCTATGTAGGATTGAATGTATCAGAAGTATTAGTAGAACCATCTGAACAACAATTAATACAATCAAAATAGAATTTGAAGGACCACCAAAACGTGAATGCCAAATTTATGACCGTATCCGTTGACCAACATATGCTCAAGGACTAGGCTGAGAAGAGATGGGATATAGACCATATTCACAAGGACCATGGTAAAGGATTTGTCCCGTATCCTTGCTTGAATACGGAAGGATTTTTATCAAAATTATCTTGTGAAGGGGTGTACAGTAGGTAGAAATACATGATCAATACTCTAGAAGGGGGGGGGGGGTTGAATAGAGTATGCCAACTTTTGCTAAATTTGCAAGAAGAGTGGTTTCAAAAAGAATTGTAATGAGTGAAGAGTGATTCAAGGACTTGAAATGAGTTTCAAGCCCTTGGAATGAAAGCATTTGAAGTATAAAAAGATAAGTCTATTTGAATGCCTTGAAATAAGATTCAAAACCTTGAAATGAAACTGTTTTGTATGCAGCAAAAGAACTAAGTATGAAACTAAAAATTAAATGCAAGAGACACAAGATATATAGAGTTCAGTCCACTTGGAACTACGTCTCTACCTCAGGGATCTTCTCCATGCAGGATTTTCAACTCAATTATTATTAATAACAGCTAAGCCCTAGATCTCAAGCACAGAGAGATGCCTTACTCTGTTACAGCTTGTGGTTCACTAACCTATCCACTACATGCTCTAGCTATCTGATTAACTAAGAATGCTCTATTTTTCATCTTGAAAAATCCTTGAGAATAAGAACTAGAAGTATTATCAGAATGATATATAAATGAAATTCATAATAGAAGAACACTAGAACTTAATCTGCAGTGGGTATGCAGTGTTCTTCATATGCTTGGATTAAGAGAAATGAATCTGCTTCTTTTTTTCTTGTCAATCCTTGAATGTGTTTGATTGACTCTGTTAATTTTCCTGTTGTATTTCTTCAGCTTTCACTCTTTTATAGAGCAGTTTCAATTGCAGATCTTCAGGATCTCCTCTTAACAAACTTCCCTATTTTGTAGATTCAACTTTGACTTCTCTAACGTCTTCTCCAACGGATAGTTTCTCAGTATCTTCAATGATACTGCTTTTATATTGTATAAACATCTGTTAGGAAACTTCCAAACACATCAGAATTGATCACAGAATCAAATCATCACATAATTTCCTTTTCTGCAAAGCCTAAATTAGGAAATTGATCTTGTAAAATAGAAAACAATATTTCCCTGCAAAACTAAGTCAAACAGATGGATTAGATAATGTTAAGTGTGTCAAAATACCTTTTCTTTCATCATCAAGTAACAACTAATCAATCACAGGGGTTTAGGAGTTGAATCAAGATCAGAAACTCCCCCTTAAGTTCTTGCATATAAAGCATAGTCAGTTTTGAGGCTTTGAAAGCTGTCTCTTGGCCTTTCAAGCCTTTGAAACTGAGTTGAACTTACAATCTCCCCCTTGATGAAAGACAAAACCACAATTTGTTGATACTATGTTTCTGCAAAAAAATACTCATTAGCATATAGTACAGTCAATTATAGCAAATGATATCCAAAAGAAATCCAACTTATTAACTTACTAAAAATAGCAAATAACATCAAAGTTCAGATAATTCTACTGATCAAAAACCAGGTCAGGCCTCCCAGTAAGCAATAAACTAAGCAATAAACTAACCTAAATTTCTCCCCCTTTTTGACTTTCATCAAAAGAGAATGAGAAGATGTTGGATCAAAGTTTTTGGTAAGAAAATTGGAAACAGAATTTTCAAGACTTCAAAAAGGATTTCAAGGCCTTGAAAAAAAGAGAGTATGAAAGAGTTAAGGGGTTGGGTCTTCATCTCCCTGTTGCGCCACATCTTCTTCCTGACTATTTCCCTCATCATCATAAACTTGTTCTTCTTCCTATTGAGCCTCATATACTTCCTCAATGATTGAGCTTATGGTCTTGATCACACTGTTGAACAGCAAGGTTAACCCTTCTAATGCCTTCCTTCCCTATTTCAATTTATTTTTTACAAAATACCTTTTCTTGATCACTGAAGAATTTTTCTTATGATCTTTTCTTCCAGAATCCATGCTAGATTCTAACTCAGCTTCTTGAAGGTCTTTCTCCTTTCTGTCATTCCTTGATATGGGATGGGTTTCATATGAACTTGAAGTTGCATCTGAATCCAAGTCTTGAATGTAGATATTCTCTTTTCCTTTTCCCTTCTCTGCTTTGTTAATTTTCTTAGGGCTACCAATCTGAATCCCGTTCGGTTTTTCTTGAGCAGAAAGCACTATCTTCTTCTTTTGCTGGACACTGGTATCTGATCTTTCTTTTCCTTCTTCTTGGGAGGATGAGGTGTCATTCCTTCTGCAGTAGGAGTATTTAAACTTGAATCTCCACTAATGGTCTGAACCTCTTCCAAAGTGGCCTTTCTTTTCTTCTCTGTGTCAGACTTTGAACCACAAGCCATCTTTATTCTATCAGAGGCTCTTCTAGTGCTCATTAGGGTTTGGGGAGAAGAAGAAAGAGGTAGGATAGATACGAAGGATAGAAAGAAAGAAAGAAGAAGATAAATAGAAAAGAGTTTCAGTTTGAAAAGGAAACTAAATATTCTTCCTAATCTTTGAAGATATGGTGAATCACGAAGATTCAAAATTGTGTATGCCGTTGGAAGTAAATAATATAATACTATTTTGGCTGAAAAGGGGTATTTTAGGGGCAATATTGAGAAATTATCTACAAAGATAACACTCAACATTGAAAGATCCAAATTTTTGACTAACTAGCATATAGTCTTATTTTCAAGGCCTTGAAAAGCTATATGGTTAAAGCACGTACACTCAAAGTTTTGAAAATATTTACAAGACCTTGAAAGTCAGTTGAAAACTTTGAAACACATAATACTTACATGGCTCCCCCTAAACCAATGCTTCTTTATTTAGCATGCCCAATTCCAATCTTAAGGTTGATAATCTTTCATCTAGAAATGGTTTAGTGAAGATATCTTCAAATTGCATGTTAGTAGAAACAAATTAAAGAACAATATCACATTTTTCAGCATGATCTCTGATGAAGTGATGTCTAACATCAATATGTTTTTTTCTTGAATGCTGAACTGGATTATTGTAATTGATATTACACTCGGTTGTCACACTTGATAGGTATATCTCTGAAATCGAATCCAAAGTCTCTCATTTGTTTTGCTATCCATAACACTTGTGAACATCAAGCTCCAGCTGCTATGTATTCAGCTTCTGCTGTTGATAGTGCAACTGAGTTTTGCTTCTTTGAATGCCAGCTGATTTAAGATGATCCAATAAATTGACAGCATCCTGATGTACTTCTATCAACTTCATATCCTGCAAAGTCAACAAGTAAATAACCACACAAAGAGAAGTTAGATTGTTTAGGATACCAAATCCATAAGTATTTGGTACCATTGAGATATCTGAATATTCTTTAACTGCAGTCAAGTGTGATTCTTTAGGGTCAGCTTAAAATCTAGCCCACATGCAAACAATGAACATGATATCTGGTCTACTAGCTGTGAGGTAGAGTAATGATCCAATCATACCTCTATACTCTTTCACATTCACACTCCTACCAGATTCATCTTTGTCTAAAGACAATGTAGAACCCATGGGGGTTTTGATATCTTTGGATTGAGACATATTATACTTGTTTAGCAAATCTCTTGTGTACTTGCTTTGATGTAGGAATATGCCTTCCTTCATCTGATGAATTTGAAATCCAATAAATAAGTTCAGTTCTTCCATCAAGCTCATTTTCAAATTCCTTGCTCATAAGACTTGAGAATTACTTGCAAAGAAGATCATTAGAAGCTCCAAACAGAATATCATCAACATAAATTTGAACTACAAGCATGAATTTATCACGAGTCTTTATGAACATGGTCTTATCTACTAATCCTCTGTTGAAATCATTTTCCAGTAGAAATTTTGACAATCTTTCATACCAAGCCCTTGGAGGTTGTTTCAACCCATGAAGAGCCTTGTCAAGTTTGTAAACATGATCTGGAAACTTTTCATTTTCAAAACCTGAAGGTTGAGCAACATAAAAAAATTCTTGCAAATAGCCATTTAAGAATGCACAATTCACATCCATTTGAAAGAGTTTCCTGTTCTTGTGAGATGCAAATGCAAGTAGAATTCTAATTGCTTCTAACCTGACAAAAGGAGCACAAGTTTCTTCATATTCAATACCTTCATCTTGATTGTAGCCTTGAGCTAATAATCTAGATGTGTTCCTGATTACCTTTCCGTTCTCATCTAACTTGTTTCTGAATATCCATCTGGTGCCAATAACAGACTGATTTCTTGGTGGAGGAACTAGATTTCAAACCTTGTTACTTTCAAAATCATTGAGTTCACTTTGCATAGCTATAATCCAGTCTACTTCTTGTAATGCTTCCTTCATAGTTTTAGGTTCTACAAGAGAGATAAAAGCATTAAGATCACAAAGATTCTTCCATTGTGATCTGGTTTGTGTACCAGTGGTTGGATCAGAAATAATGTTAACAACATGATGAGATGGGAGATATTTGAATCTTTTCCTTTGTGTCAAAGTTTCAGGCTCTCCAATATGTTTTTCAAGTATTTGAGAAATTGAAGTAGTAGCTTGATCTGCTGTCTTCTCTGGAGATTCTATTTCAAGGATTTGAACTTTAGTTTCAAGGCCTTGAAATGCCTTCTTTGTTCCTGTAAGAATTCCTTGGAACCTTTTGAGGATTTTTCTTCAGTATCTGAATCATGCTTCTTCAGATTAGGATCTGCAAAACCAGCACTCAAAGAACCATCAAAGCTTTCATCAAATATAACATCAAAGATTTGCTTTTCCGTGAATAACCAATAAAAATACCTTCGTCACTTCTTGCATCAAACTTACCATGATTGTCCTTACCATTATTATGGACAAAGCAGGTACAAAGAAAAGGTTTGAAGTAAGACATGTTTAGCTTTCTTCCTTTGAACAGCTCATAAGGGGTCTTTTTCAAAATATGTTTGATCAAGCACCTGTTGAGAATACAGTTTGCTGTATTCACAACTTCTGCCCAATAGTATTTAGGCAATTTGTTTTCCAGATGCATTGTTCTTTACATGTCTTCTAGAGCCCTGTTCTTTCTTTCAACAACTCCATTCTGTTAAGGATTCCTAGGAGCAGAAAAGTTGTGAGAGATACCATGCTTAGAACATAATACATCAAACTCAAGTTGATCAAACTCTCTACCATGATAACTTTTGATTGAAGCAACATGTAGGTTTTTCAAGGTTTGAAGTTCTCTACAAAGTTTTGAAAATTCAGTGAGAGCTTCAGATTTTTCTCTAAGAAACATAACCCTAGTATATCTAGAAAAATTATCTACAATAACAATCATATACTTCTTACCCTTTGGAGTTGGAGTTATCATAGGACCACCGAGATCCATATGCAGTAATTAAATGGGTCTAGTAGTACTTACAAATTTCTTTGGTTTGTGTGAAATCCCGTACTTAGAAAAGTTATCATTTTATTTTGTACGAAGTAATTATTTTTTTATAAATTTAGAGAATTACTAGTAGTCATTGCATTGTTTAGGGTTGGAAATTTTGATTACTATGGTGATCAATTTAAAGAAACCATTTCCTTATATTATAGGGGTACCAAATTGGAGACTACGTGGACACCTCAGCTTTTGTTTAAGACACTCATCTACATAGCCTTTTGTGGCTAACTTCAGTATTAAGTTTCTTCTTCATTGATAACTGTGTTTGCCATGTGTCTATCTACGAATTATTTGTTCAATTTGACTAGCTACAGTGTAGAAAACAAAAAGGTGGTAGATTAATATTTCTATGGATTCCCCGGGTGCTGGGGGGGAAAGGAAAAGAAAAGAAAGAAGAAAAAGATGAACGAGAGGGGGAGGGGTTCTGGGGGAGAAGAAAGCCTCAAGGAGGAGGGAGATACCTATAGAACGACCATGAGTGGATGAAGACGGGAAGTGTGAATTTAGAAACAGTTATCCTCTATGAGTGTCTCATGTGTTAGTAACCAATCGTTACAATGATAAAAGAGGGACTAGCTCTTCATTTTCAGCTCTTGATACTATCACTTCAAAGGTGAGAAGAAGTTCAAATTCTTGTTGTTTAGTAGAAAACTTCTCTTTCGAATCATGATGTTGTTAGGCTATCACTTTACTCTTAATTCTTGCGGAAGTGAACTTTAACCCACCCACGGTTTCCTTCCGGTTGCTTAGGTGCTATATCATTATAAACAACATAGAACTTGTTTGTAAAGAAACAAGGTGAAGGAAGTTAAAACTACTGAACAAATTACAGAGTGTGGGAGTTTGCTATTTTTGATTGAAAATCTTATAATTTCATGTAGTAAGTTGGGTGAAACTCCACAAAAATCATTTCTTATCTTGTAGAAAGCTAATCGTGAGCAGGGGGACGGAATTTATAGCATCTATACAATTGAAATTATTCGAGTTGTTTCCTCATATTTCCACCTTCTTTCTCTAAAATGGACTGCAGTGGGTTTTTATTCAATTACATGGGGCTAGAACGCTGCATCACAGGTCCTAGTTTCTATGGCAGTAAGTTTTTATGTAATTAATATTTTGTTTGGCTTGCTTTGTATTTACAAAGATGGATTGAATTTGTGGTAAAAACAAAGAGTGTGCTGATTTATAGGATGAAAATTAAATAAAGAAATATTGTTGGACACATGTAGTACTTCTGAGATAGAGAAGTGAATTGAAAATGAGAAACAAGGAATTCAACTTTGTTTGTCATAGAAATAAATGATTAAAGAAGTACTAGTTACATATTTCAGTTGTGTAGTTGTCCATGAATTTGGACAAAGAAATGTCATAATAGAAGGAACATTTGTTGTCATGACCTATTCGAGACGAACTATATTTGTTGATGTTTTTAATAGAATTTTATGGAGGTATAATTTTCTGAGACAATTCTCTAATGATAAATTGTTGTAATTTAGCACCAGGTGGAATTTGGTGATGTAAAGGATGAATCTTGGTGGGTTTAGCAGTATATATTGTTGTCTAATGAAATCCATTACATTTTAAGCTAAATCTCATATTTTAGCAATTACAAAAAATAAAGATGGTGGTTCCTTGGAATGATTATGACAAATTTCTCGCGGGTTTGTTTTCGACGGGATTTTCATATCCAATCGGCAATGATTTAAATACTAGTTACAATTGATCCTACGAATTGTCTAGTAAGTAATTTATGTGGTTGATCATAGATTAAATCGTTTTCATGAATTCATTCGTCTTAAACCCATGAAATATTTGCTATTGGCGATAGATACATCCGTGTAAGTAAATATTGATTTCATTCTGTATTAGGCGAGGTGATTTCCGTCTAATATTGGTGACTCCATTCTGTATTAGGCGAGGTGATTTCCGTCTAATATTGGTGATTCCACTATGTATTAGGCGAGGTGATTTCTGTCTAGTACTGGTGACTGTATTATGTATTAGGCGAGGCGATTTCTGTCTAATACTGGTGATATTCTAGAAGTAGGTCTCTGAGTGACAGACAAATCAACATTATATTTTCGTTCTGGTTACGAATAGTTGACTCCAATCTATTTTTTCTTCGAAAGTTGTTTGGCAGACCCCATGAGTCATATTGGTGTAGTTTTTATTTCTAGAAGTGCTAGACTGATTGAAAATAAACTGTAAAATCTAGTGAATATTTAATTTTTGTTAAAATTTTAAGGCGTGACGTAGATCGTCTCAATGTAAAATGTGGCATGTTAGACTTGTTTATCCTCCTGGCTGATATTTTGGATGTCTGAAAGTGTCTGACTGGTTGACATTAAATCGTGATATTTATCGTTAAATACATATTTTATTATTTAAACGGGTGACGGGTCGTTACAAATGGTATCAGAGTCGAGCCCAACCGGAAGTACAGATAGTGTATCTGGGACTGGACGGATGTTTTGACGGGTGTAAGTAGGCGGTGTTGTACGAGTGTTACACACTTATGAGCCACCGCGCTGTCGAGCTAGGGGTACACCTTTCTGTACTGCTTGGGTGGTGGAGGTAATGAACAGTGTGGAACGTGATATTTTTAATTTTTCTTTGTAAAAAAAAAACGGTTACAGTGTTTACTTTTGAAAAAAAATAAACATTTTTTTTCCGACATGGTCAGTGTAGTTGGCACAATGAAGCTTGCTAGTGACTTCAATGAAATTGCATGTGTTTGCTGTATTGATTAAATTGTAATTTTTGAGGTAGCACATGCTTATGGTCTTGTATACGTGATTTGAAACGTTGAGCTATTGTCAAGCAAGAGAAGTAATTACAAGTGAAAGCTTACCAAAGTAGATTGTTTCCAAAAAAAAAATGGTTAGAATGAAATGCTTGGTATTTTGACTATGTAAATTTCTAAAATTTACATGACATAGAACTTGCTATGTGTGTTGGTTTAAATGATTCTAGTTTTATTTATTATTATTATTTTTTTGATAAAAATGTGATTCTATATTTATATATTCACATACGTGAATATGTAAAAAGTGAAATGAAGTTATTTGAATTTCGGGATGAAATTTTTAATAAGTGGGGTAGATTGTGACATCCCGTACTTAGAAAAGTTATCATTTTATTTTGTACGAAGTAATTATTTTTTTATAAATTTAGAGAATTACTAGTAGTCATTGCATTGTTTAGGGTTGGAAATTTTGATTACTATGGTGATCAATTTAAAGAAACCATTTCCTTATATTATAGGGGTACCAAATTGGAGACTACGTGGACACCTCAGCTTTTGTTTAAGACACTCATCTACATAGCCTTTTGTGGCTAACTTCAGTATTAAGTTTCTTCTTCATTGATAACTGTGTTTGCCATGTGTCTATCTACGAATTATTTGTTCAATTTGACTAGCTACAGTGTAGAAAACAAAAAGGTGGTAGATTAATTTTTCTATGGATTCCCCGGGTGCTGGGGGGGAAAGGAAAAGAAAAGAAAGAAGAAAAAGATGAACGAGAGGGGGAGGGGTTCTGGGGGAGAAGAAAGCCTCAAGGAGGAGGGAGATACCTATAGAACGACCATGAGTGGATGAAGACGGGAAGTTTGAATTTAGAAACAGTTATCCTCTATGAGTGTCTCATGTGTTAGTAACCAATCGTTACAATGATAAAAGAGGGACTAGCTCTTCATTTTCAGCTCTTGATACTATCACTTCAAAGGTGAGAAGAAGTTCAAATTCTTGTTGTTTAGTAGAAAACTTCTCTTTCGAATCATGATGTTGTTAGGCTATCACTTTACTCTTAATTCTTGCGGAAGTGAACTTTAACCCACCCACGGTTTCCTTCCGGTTGCTTAGGTGCTATATCATTATAAACAACATAGAACTTGTTTGTAAAGAAACAAGGTGAAGGAAGTTAAAACTACTGAACAAATTACAGAGTGTGGGAGTTTGCTATTTTTGATTGAAAATCTTATAATTTCATGTAGTAAGTTGGGTGAAACTCCACAAAAATCATTTCTTATCTTGTAGAAAGCTAATCGTGAGCAGGGGGACGGAATTTATAGCATCTATACAGTTGAAATTATTCGAATTGTTTCCTCATATTTCCACCTTCTTTCTCTAAAATGGACTGCAGTGGGTTTTTATTCAATTACATGGGGCTAGAACGCTACATCACAGGTCCTAGTTTCTATGGCAGTAAGTTTTTATGTAATTAATATTTTGTTTGGCTTGCTTTGTATTTACAAAGATGGATTGAATTTGTGGTAAAAACAAAGAGTGTGCTGATTTATAGGATGAAAATTAAATAAAGAAATATTGTTGGACACATGTAGTACTTCTGAGATAGAGAAGTGAATTGAAAATGAGAAACAAGGAATTCAACTTTGTTTGTCATAGAAATAAATGATTAAAGAAGTACTAGTTACATATTTCAGTTGTGTAGTTGTCCATGAATTTGGACAAAGAAATGTCATAATAGAAGGAACATTTGTTGTCATGACCTATTCGAGACGAACTATATTTGTTGATGTTTTTAATAGAATTTTATGGAGGTATAATTTTCTGAGACAATTCTCTAATGATAAATTGTTGTAATTTAGCACCAGGTGGAATTTGGTGATGTAAAGGATGAATCTTGGTGGGTTTAGCAGTATATATTGTTGTCTAATGAAATCCATTACATTTTAAGCTAAATCTCATATTTTAGCAATTACAAAAAATAAAGATGGTGGTTCCTTGGAATGATTATGACAAATTTCTCGCGGGTTTGTTTTCGACGGGATTTTCATATCCAATCGGCAATGATTTAAATACTAGTTACAATTGATCCTACGAATTGTCTAGTAAGTAATTTATGTGGTTGATCATAGATTAAATCGTTTTCATGAATTCATTCGTCTTAAACCCATGAAATATTTGCTATTGGCGATAGATACATCCGTGTAAGTAAATATTGATTTCATTCTGTATTAGGCGAGGTGATTTCCGTCTAATATTGGTGACTCCATTCTGTATTAGGCGAGGTGATTTCCGTCTAATATTGGTGATTCCACTATGTATTAGGCGAGGTGATTTCTGTCTAGTACTGGTGACTGTATTATGTATTAGGCGAGGCGATTTCTGTCTAATACTGGTGATATTCTAGAAGTAGGTCTCTGAGTGACAGACAAATCAACATTATATTTTCGTTCTGGTTACGAATAGTTGACTCCAATCTATTTTTTCTTCGAAAGTTGTTTGGCAGACCCCATGAGTCATATTGGTGTAGTTTTTATTTCTAGAAGTGCTAGACTGATTGAAAATAAACTGTAAAATCTAGTGAATATTTAATTTTTGTTAAAATTTTAAGGCGTGACGTAGATCGTCTCAATGTAAAATGTGGCATGTTAGACTTGTTTATCCTCCTGGCTGATATTTTGGATGTCTGAAAGTGTCTGACTGGTTGACATTAAATCGTGATATTTATCGTTAAATACATATTTTATTATTTAAACGGGTGAAGGGTCGTTACAGTTTGAATGAGCTTCTAGTTTGTTCAAGGTATGCAAACTAATGTGTCCCAACTTTCTGTGCAAAAGCTTTGAATCTTCTTTCAAGGCCTTGAGACACTTCAAGTTTTCTCCTGTAACTTTGTAAGTTTGAAAAGTGTAGACATTGTTTGACCTAGAGGTAGTGAGAATGAAATTTCCAGATTTCTCATCTTGCATTACACATTTTTCTTTGTCAAAGATAACCTTGTTACCATTATCACAAAGCTGTACACGAAGAAAGTTAAATTTTAAACCATCAACTAGATATACATCAGAAATGGAATTTTCAGAATCTGTATCAACTTTACCAATACCAAGAATGCTGCATTTTCCTTTGTCACCAAGTGTAATTGAACCTTCAGATTGCTCCTTCAATTCCGAGAACAAGGATCTCTTTCAACTCATATGTCTTGAGCAACCACTGTCCATAACCATTTCTATTCTTTGGTCTTGGTGACAACCTGCAAACACCATTCACTGCCTTACCCAGCTGTTATACCATGTGTGGAATTTAGATTCATATTCAGGGTCAACCATGTTGGGTGGTCTAACCCCTTTAGGAACCCAAATCTGTCTAACTTGTCCATTGAGTTGGAATGGAAAAGTATTCCTCATTATGTGAGGGTCTCTTCTTCTAAAAGGACAAGTCATCTTAACATGACCAATATTATTGCAATATTGGCATTTAGGAGAAGTTCTGCTTCCAGCTCTCACAAATCTGGTATTGTTCTTTCTCGAAATATTTGGATTGTATCCAATACCAGTTTTAGGAACAGACTTTAAGCTACCTCCAAAAATCAAGTTCATGTTGTGTTCTGAGCCTGCAAGTTTTCTTTTAACTGATTTAGATTCTTGAAGTTTCTCAGTTGGAGTAGTCTTTTGTTTATCCAACTCATCAACTTGATGTCTTAGATTAACAATACTTTCACTTGGATGAGAGTTCTCAGTGACTACTTTCTTGACTTGTGTTTTCAAGGCCTTGAAATCACTCTGAATTTTCGTCTGAAAAATTTCAAGGTTCTAATTTAGACAAACAAGATGCAAAATTTTCTTTTTCTTTCTCATGAAATTTTTCTTTCAATACTCTAATCTATTTCAGATAGTCCTCTTCATTTAAAAGCATGGTTCTAAGATAATCAGAGAGGGCTTCTGTTGGTTTAGAAATCAAGCAGTTTATCATTACCTCAATGTTATTTTTATAACTTTCATCATGCTTGGCCATAAAGCATAGGTTATCATGTTCTTATTCAGATTCAGAATCACTTGAGGTTTCTGAATCACTCCACGAAGCTATCATAGCTTTCTGTCTTCTATCATGATCTTTCTTCTGAAAGTTTTTTCTTGTTTTTCGTGTGGACAGTTTCTGATCAAGTGTCCTGCATCACCACACTCAAAACAATTCATGACTTTAGGCTTATTACCATGTGAAGAAGATTTAACTTTGTAGTTTTTGCTATTGGAGGATTTGTGTTTGTCTCTGCTGAAGTCCATGTTTCCAAAGTTCTTCTTCATTTTGAGAATTCAGGTCAAGGCTTTGGAAATTAAAGCAATAGGATCTTCATCATCATCTTCAGTTTCAAGGCTTTGAGATGGCTCATTCTCTTTTGCCTTGAGAGCTAGGTTCTTGACACCTTCTGGTAATTCTCCATCAATTTCATTGACGGATATTTCATTTGTAAAGAGCTTTCCTTGTAGGTCATCAAGTTGAAGTGATGAAAGATCTTGAGATTCCACAATAGCAATAGTCTTTGGTTCCCATTGAATCAAGATTGTTGACAATTTCAGTGAATCTTTTGAACATGTCTCTGATTGACTCATCTCCATTCATCTTGAATAGCTCATATTTCCTGAGATATATATTGATCTTGGTTTGCTTCACTTGGAAGGTTCCTTCAAAGGTCACCACAAGCTTATCCTAGATCTCCTTGGTAGTCTTGCAATATGAGATTCTGTTGAATTCATCTGCACTCAAAGCACAATATAAGAAATTTCATAGCTTTATAAATTTTATTGAAAATTGTTCTACCTCAGAAGCAGAGAGTGAGTCTTCAAATTTGGGAGTTTTAATCCCATCTTTCTCTATGTAGAAAGTGTGAAGACCATGCTGAATGATAGTCCAAAGCTCTATATCTTGATCAACGATGAACATTTTCATCAAAGCTTTCCAGTGAACAAAATTGTCTCCATACAGAAGAGAGGAGGTCTGTTATCAGATCTTCCCTGAGAGAAACCACCATCACCTACAGTACTCATAATCACAAGATGGTTAAATCTATGCAGTGATACAGTTCTGATACCAATTGAAGGGGTGTACAGTAGGTAGAAATACAGGATCAATACTCTGGAAAGGGGGGGGGGGGTTGAATAGAGTATGCTGCCTTTTGATTAATTTGCAAGAAGAGTGGTTTCAAAAGGAATTGTAATGAGTTAAGAGCGATTCAAGGCCTTGAAATGAGTTTCAAGCCCTTGAAATGAAAATAGTTTAAGTATAAAAAGATAAGTCGATTTTAAGGCCTTGAAATAAGATTCAAACCCTTGAAGTGAAATTGTTTTGTATGCTGCAAAAGAACTAAGTATGGAGGTGAAAAGTAAATGCAAGAGACACAAGATATAAAGTTCAGTGCACTTGGACATACGTCTCTACCTCAGGTATCTTCTCCCTGCACAGTTTTCAAATCAATTCTTATTAATCAATAGCTAAGCCCTAGATATCAAGCACAGAGAGATGCCTTAATCTGTTATAGCTTGTGGTTCTCACTAACCTATCTAGTACATGCTCTAGCTATATGATTATCTAAGAATTTTCTATTTTATACCTTGAAAAATACTTGAGAATAAGAACTATAAGTATTATCAGAATGATATACAATTGAAGTTCAGAATAAAAGAACACTAGAACTGAATCAGTAGTGAGTATGCAGTGTTCTTCGGATGCTAGGATTGAGAGAAATCAATCTGTTTCTTTGTTGCTTGTCGATCCTTGAATGTGTTTGAGTGTATCTGTTAATTGTCCCATTGTATTGCTTCAGCTTTCCCTCTTTTATAGAGCAGTTTGAATTGCAGATCTTCACGATCTACTCTTAACAAACTTCCCTATTTTGTAGCTTCAGCTTTGACTTCTCTAACAGCTTGTCCAACGGATAGTTGCTGAGTATCTTCAATGATACTAATTTGATATTGTATAATCATCTGTTAGGAAACTTCCATACATAGCAGAATTGATCACAAAATCAAATCATCACATAATTTCCTTTCTTGCAAAGCCTAGTTTAGGAAATAGATCCTGTAAAATAGGAAACAAAATTTCCCTGCAAAACTAAGTCAAAAGATGGATTAGATACTGTTAGATGTGTCAAAATACTTTTTCTTTCATCATCAAGTAACAACTAATCAATCACAGGGGTTTAGGAGTTGAATCAAGATCAGAAACTCCCCCTAAGTTCATGCATATAAAGCATAGTCAGTTTCAAGGCTTTGAAAGCTGTTTCAAGGCCTTGAAATAGACTAGCTATTTCGTGCCTTTGAAACTAAGTTGAACTTACATCTAGCATCATAATTAGTACACCGCTTATGCACAAAGATCAAATTAAGAGAAAGATTGGCTACATGTAATGTATTAGATAATTCAAATAAGCTGTTAAGGTGGTAAAGGAATTTTGAATAGGCAAAGCAGTAACGTTACTGACTATCACATGTTCACTACCGATATATGGTTCGGAGAAATAAATGTTCTGAGTATCAACAGTCATGTCATTTGATGCACCAAAATCAGTCAACCAAATTTTTTACGGAGAATGTAACAGTTGAGAGGAAGTCGCCATCGTAACCCGAAACAGATCCGTAACCCAAACCAGAGACACACGATCTAGATCAAACCCCACATCAAGGATGATAAAATGGCAACCACTTCGTTGACATGGGCGATCACCGCGATTACCAGTGGGGTTTCGGTGACCACGACCGCGGTGGTTTGAAGAGGTAGTGTAAAACATAGTGTGGTTCGAGAGATCAGGGGTGGGATTGTGAGATTCGAGCATCTGTTATTCGGCCTTGAGGAGAACAAGGAGTTCTTCGTAGGTGAGAGGGTATGATCTAGTGCGGATCAAAGAAAAATATGGTTAAATTAACATATCTTCATCATCAATTAACATCAACGATACTCTAAGTTTATTTCGGAGGGTTTTGTTTGTTTTGTATGTAAGAATCGAGCGAATTGGATCCCTTTTCGATGTTCTGGTGATCAGATTTGAGTTGAAGAATGTTATATATGGTGAGAGAGGGATAATTACGCTCAAGAGTGATCCAAAACGTATGAAAAGTAGATGAACCTATCACCTGAGTTAATGCCTCGGTGGATATTGTGGCATTAAGGATCGTCCGGACCGCTTGGTCCTGGAGATGCCAAGAGGTAAACATAGGGTTAACGGCGACAAAAGCAGATCCGTCGACGGTAGAGAGATGATGCGGCGGACATGGTGTGGTGCCATAAAAATACCCAAAAATACTGTGGGTGAGAATGATTGTAGAGATCTTGTGACGCCATAGAACAAAATTTGTTGAATTGAGCATAAAAGGCATTAAGTTGTGTATATTTGAGAGTAAGTATAACGGTGTGGTGGTTTGATTATTGGTATGAGTTGAGAGCCTGGTCTCTGATACCATGAAAGAGATAAGAAAAAACTTAGGTTGCACCCAAAACAGTGACGGAAAAGAATCGAGAGAGGTTGTTGTGTATTTTTATGAAGGATATGTACAGTGAATATATTAACTCTACTTTTGATATAACGAGAGAGGTTGTTGTGACCGTCGTATTTGTCCACTTTTTCTGTAGTGAAAAGGCTATTGTACCATTTCTGATGTTACTTCAATTATTATCATTTAATTTATGCCGACAAAATTTTAACTCCGCCAAAATAATACTGCCTCTGTTTCTTCTCTATCACACTGGTTTGACTTTTTGACTCGTATATGGGTCACTTTGACCGGGTGATTTGGATAGCCAAACGATGCGATTTTTTTATAATTTTTTCTCCGTGTTGTAGACCAACTTTTACTCTATAACGCCATGATACCATTATAAAAAAATTGCATCGTTTTGCTACCCAAATCACGGGGTCAACATGAACCAGTAAATAGTGACAAAATTCAAACTGGTGTGATAGAGAAGAAACGGAGGTAGTAGAACAAAACTGGTGATTGGTGGCTCCAACTCAGGATTTTGGCCTGGCTAACTATTTACAAAGCTTTCGCAGTATGCCACGTACATTGATTCTGTAGGAGAGGTTTCTAGTCCCAACGACTTACCATCACCTCTCTGGGCACTGGATTTGTCATATAGGCGAACTAAGGTCGTCACATTCATTACGAGACTTCAGGGGACATAAACCATTGGGAATAATTCAGATCTAGAAACAGAAGAGTTTTTTTTTGAAAGCGTAGGGAATTTCATTAATAAAACAGAGCGAGCAGCGCATACAAAGCTGAAACAACATCCCGGGAGATCATACAACACTAGATACTATTTACAAACAACCCCAGCAAAACATCTACGCAACCTATGTAGCCAGAGAGAGACGGGAGCATAGGTATTGGAAAAAGCTTCTCTGGCTAGGCAGTGCGCGCTTGAAACTTTTGACCGGGGAACCTTTCGGAGCTGAAAAAAAGATAACTTAGTGGCCTCCTGGTAGATTAGTGCGGCACTCGGCTCGTCTCCAAAATCAAAGCTCTCACCTCTCTGTAATTGAACAAGAGCTGTGAGACAGTCAGTCGTAATGATAATATGTGTATATTTTATGTGAACAGCTACGAATATAGAAAAATAAATAGCAAGTGATTGAGTTTGCAAAGGAGAAATAGTTCTCCTTCAAAATTTGAAGTATTGAGAAACTCCCTGATTAGGGATTGCAATATGGTCCGATCCGATCTGAGATCCGAGCGATCCGAGACGAATGGATCGTATCCGAATACGATCCAATTGAAAATGGATCGAATTTGGATTCGGAAAGCCAGACCTGAACGGATTTGGATATGGATTTGGATCTGAGGGCAGATCCACCAGGTTTCGACCCGATCCGATCCGATGTATACGTGTTCTTTACAAATATACCCCTATTACCTACTCACATACACTTACAAGAAGAATACTATATAACTCCAACATACAAAGTTATTTCTTTTGTTTTTAGGCTTCATAACTTTCGAACATGCCTTAGCGTATGAAATATTGTTTATTTTTTTTATGTTATTTTTCTATTTTGTTGCAAACTCGTGGCGGATCCGGTCCGAATCCGATCCGACCACGTACTATTTGGATCTACAAATCGGATTTGGATCAGTTGAATGAAACCCGATCCGATCTGATCCGAGTCCGGTGATGATCCGAATGGATCTGGATCCCATTTATCCTGGTCGGATCTGGACCGGGAAATGCCTGATCCGATTCCGATCCCACCGGTTGCCATCCCTATCCCTGATCATCCTGAAGAAAAATACCCACACCAGCAAACGGTAAATGTAGTTTCCATGCTCCATCTACTTGAATCGTGCATCTTCTTGGGCTCGCTGTAGGATGTTGTTGCTATTGAAGAATGCATGAGCTCTCTGAAGTAGTTGACACTGGTGAAGATACCACTGAATTCGTTGCTCTTGTTTGGGCGAGAAGCAATTCTTAGGAATGTTGTCGATGAAGAACGTGCACCAGTGGGATATTCCACGAATTAAATTGAAATACTAAATCATTCAGAACCTTCCATATGGCCCATAAGAAAGCCGTGAGATGCGAGAGATTTTCTGGTTGGTGCTCGTAAAGTAGCAGTGCCTCACGCAACCAGGTGTGAGGGGGCAGGTGTTCGATGCGATGAAGAATTTCAGGAATAGTGTTAGGGGCCTGAAGCCAAACCCTCATGACCGTGGGACAGTCTAGGAATAGGTGATAGACTGATTCTGCTTGAGAATTACATATATGCACATGCTATCCAAATTTGGATTGTGCGCAACACATTTGGCATTGGTCGGCAGACAATTGTGCAAAATCTTCCCAAGGAAGATGATAAGTTTGGGAATAAGTGGAAGACCCTAAAATTTACCCAAATAGGGTCACTAGCACTCTGAACTGTAGTAGAGAAGTAACCTACCGGGTAGAGTGGTTGGGATGATAAGATCTGCAGAAAATTGTAACCTGAACGTACCATGTAGGCACATGTTCTAGTGTCGGGCCATAACAACTTGTTCGGATGTCCTAGGGGAAACAACTGGATTGAAGAGATCATAATGATCAAAAATGCTGGGAGTAGGGTGCTCGGCTTGTGAATACCCATATCTGACTAGAGCTGGAGGATAAGAGGAAGCCAGATACCCTGTAATGACATAGAGCTGGTTTTTGAAGGAACTCCAAGAGGCAAACATTGGGCCCCGGTAGCCAGCGATCTGATCCGAAGTTAATATCCTCCCCATTACCAACTTGCCACATAAAAACTTATTGAAAGAGTTTGGCTGCTGAAGCGAAACTTTTCCAAGACCACGAGGAGCTATGGCTATGCGGAAGTTTGAAGGGTTGCTGCACAGAAGTACAACCATACCTTGGAAGAAGAATTTGCGACACCAAAGCTTATGAAGAGGCAGAGGCACGTGAAACTGGTGTGTGTGAGGACATGGTGGTTCCTTCATAGTTGGAGTCATCATCACTAGATTCAAAACCAAGAGAATCATTCTATGCACATGGTTGAAGGGGGTAGAACTCGACGTCCATCCAATCGGCGTGAACAAAAGTTGAATAATCCACCGTCACAATCAAAGCCCTGTAATTTTCCACCGGTTCCTTCACCGCCTCTGACATTGCCCCATCGGAGTTAATAGGGACAAATTGCTCTACCGAGCCATGCACCGCCTGAGAAGAGGGTCCGTGCTTAGGGAGATCAACAACAACATCTGCAGAAATCTCTTGGGAATTATCACCATCAGCTGTATATCCACTCCCCTCAGAACCCCCCTGACTATGATAGCTAGGATCCTCTTCCACAGAAGAGTCTCTGGAGCCCGCTTCACCGCCTACAGAACATCTACTCTGATCTTTCATGTGGACCGATGATGAATCTGACTTATCTGAGAGGGTTCAGCTGCTTGAGGGAGACGAATTGGAAAACACAACAGTCCTCCAGAAAGATCCACCAACAATTATTGGTGGGACCCGTGAGACATTGGACGCTGTTTCCGGAGGATGTGTACTCGGTCTGAACCCTAGTTGTTCTTTCAACATTGACATTTGTGATTGAGCGGAGAGCGGGAGAGTAAAGAGGCCTAGACGGTTAGGCAATTGAGAACATATCAAACTGATTCAGAATCTGATAGAGCCGAAGCATGTGAGCTCTCATCGCATGGGAAGGAAAAACCTTGCAGAGAGTTTGAGAGTGCCCAATGCGACCACATCTCTAACAAACGGAGAAGAAATTCCCATAGCTGAACTGAAAAAAAGATGAAACCCCCTTTTGGTTTGTGAGAGTGACCCCAGGGAACAGGGTTTTTGAACCGGGAGAGAGCCTAGAACCTTCATAGTACACGGAGTAGCTCCATCCTCAGTTTTAGGGTGGACCGTGATAAATTTTCAAGCCATAGAACCCAACTTCTCAGCAAGTTCAACTTTAATGAAATCATAAGGAACTCCATGGATAGTAACCCATATTGGTGCATGGGTGTAGGAGTCCACTGTGTAGCCAAAACCAGATTCCCATTGGCGAACTAGGACCAGAGCCCCCAAGATGTTGAAGGCTTCCACTGTGGCTAGATCTGAACGGTCTTCATCATCAGGAACTTCAATCCAAAAGAACCGAAATTTCTCCCAAGCCCTAACCCTGATTTCATGAGTACAACTAAGTTTCCAATACTTCCTGATTGCCTCTTGGAGGTCTTCTGTAGTAATCGGACGCATGTCCACCACAAACTCCACCAGGGACTTCTCTCGCTCGATCTGGCGTTCAGGAACTGCCTCATCTTCACCTATGTGGATCTCCGGACCCTCAAGGTAGTGGTGCGGAGTCGGAAGGAGACCCTCTCTTTGAAAATAGGAGATGCTCGACATCGCAGAGAGATGATCAAGCCGAATCTAGAACATGCAATGGAAGATAAGAGAGGAATGAAGAGTTGCAAGGGAAGACGGAGAGAAGAGAGAAGGGAGAGGAAGAAGATAAACAGTGTTTGGGGAAGTGGAACAGTTTAGAGAGGGAAAGTGAGTCTCTGGACTCTCAGAGGAAAACATTTTAAACAGAAGAGTTTGAAAATTATCTTTTTAAGTATCCCATCACCAATAACGTGCTTACTAGCAGAATGGCTGACCGGAGATTCAATGACATTGTCTAGTTCGGGGTCGTAACCTCTTAAAAATGTTGTCATTTCGTTATCAAATATTATGGATGGAGATTCTGAAGGGTTTTATTATATCAGCTATTGGCACCCATCTGGTTATCATTATTTTTAAAACTGGAAATAAAGGACATTCATGAGTACTCACGTCAAACTGAATCACGAGTATATGGGAACAACAAGAAGCAATGCAAACAGAAAACCATGATAAACTTCTTCAGGTTTCCAAAAAAACTTTAATATTCAATAATATCCTACAAAATAAGTCTACAAGTCGGAATTAAATAGCTGAAAAATCTAATTTTTTTAAAACTAAAAAATATGATAAAGAATCGTAAATAATAATTATAAATAAAAGAATTACTCGGGAAAAATAATTATTCAATTGGGTTCAAAACAAACCCCTATTAATAAAGAAATTATTATTGAAAATAGAAAACTGCTGATTTGAGGTCTTAAATAGTAGATTTTGGCCAAAATAGAGCTGTACTCTGTGATAAGTCATGAGTTCCTTTTTGAGAAAAAAAAAATCCTTTAGAACGTTGTTTGTAGTTAAAATAATGTATGATTCGACACCAATTCATAAGGCTTTGATTCTGCCCCCTCTTCGAAATAACTCGGTCTCGACTTCAGCTTAGGCTCATGAATATCAACTCCACGAAAAAGGGATCACAAAAACGATGCTAACTTGATTTGAAAAATTATGGACTCTTCTGATTCAATTTTCAGCCTCCATATTCATGTTTATCTCGAATAACAGTTCTTGATGGACAATCTAATGGAGTTAAATATGAAAATAGGGTAATTGAAAGAAACCACCCGTGTGGTTTGGGCATTTGTTAGGTTGCTACCCTGACTTCTGGGGAATTGGAACAACAAAATTTCGCAATGATCCCCAATTCAGAAGTGAAAATCCAACCTTCACAACAATTCATATTCAACAAAAAAGTCTAACTTACCTCATTATGATTGAATCTCAGTTCTGGGTTATGAGTATGGGGAATTTAAATTGAGATTTCAATTTAAGTGAAAAAAGAAGAAGATGTTACGTTTCTTGGGTATGTGGAGAGAAAGTATTGTTTGGGGCTAGCCCCACCACAGTGGCATGCCTGCGTGGTGGGGCGCACCATTCAATTTTTAACAAACAAGCAAAATTTGGTGGGTTCCATCTGACTAATGCATATTTGTCAAAAGTTGAATGGCGCGCCCCACCACGCAGGCATGCCACAGTGGTGGGGCTAGCCCCAATGAATACTTTCTCGTATGTGGAACCGGGCAAGAGACAAATTCAATTTGGGCTTCATGTACGGGGTTTTGTGGTGGTTGATTAGGTTCTCCAGCAGCAAGATGGGAACTACACTCAATTGTTCATCCACCAGAGTGAAACCCAACACCAGACTGGCACCCAATTCTATCCATTTCGTCCTCTCTTAATCTGGAAATAGTCAAATTGAACCCTAACAACGGATCCAAGCCAACAAAACTCCAGATTCATTATTGAATTTCATATTCAAGTTGTTGGTCACTGATTTGGTGGCTTCAAGGCTTTGATTTTGTTGGGAGAAGATGATCAATTTTGGGGTTTCATCGATTTCTTAGTTCGCGGTCGCCACCTGGATTTTTGTCGATTAGGTTTGTGATGGAGGAAAGGAGAGAGAGTTGGAGTGGTTCTTGGTTGGGTTAAGGCCTCTGAGATGGAATTTGATGGCGATTGAGATGAAGGTTACAGCAGTGGTGATAAGAATTTGGTGGTGGCAGCAGGGAGTTGTGGGTGCGATAGTGGTATATGTTGTTGCACAGAGGAAGAAGAATGAGAGGTGAGGGGTAACCTGGGGTTATACTATAATTTCAACATGGAGGGGTAAAATTGTCTAAAAACTGTGTTAACTGTGGTGGTGGATAAAAGGTTCGTTTTTGTCAAAACGTTTGGACGAACATAAGGGTGGTATATGGTATTTGCCAAAGGTCAGGGTGGTAATTTGGTAAATATCCAAACGACACGGGTGGTTTCTGTCAATTACCGATTATTATCCCATAGGAAACAGAAGGAAGTGTATTCTTCTCACTATCCTCCACAATCAAATATTCATCTTCTCCATAATGCTCATAAACGGGTGGACTTGTCCAATCCACAATATACCCACATGAATTGGAAATGCACTCATAGAAAATTGCATCACCAAAAATATGTTCAATTCGTAACATACCCGAATAATCTGACACATCATCTTCAAACTCGCTCCTCCATATTAATTCATTTTGACCAAAAGAATCGTGGTTGTACCGGTTCTCGAACGCGGGCTGATAGTAACGATAAAGGCTATACGAAACTTGAAATCCTGCGACGCCAAGCGTCGGGTTAGCACACAACTTTTCGCTGCAAATAACGCACTGCTAGGCGATGGGCTAACACTACAATGTACCGATCCCAGTGCTGCCTTTGCAGATCTTGTATCATCATAACGCCTTGCACATATTTTCGTTGGGGAGCTTCCTCATTCAAAACCTGGCCGCAGCCGCGAGGTCGTCCATTCGCTATTATTATGACTATCTTCTTCTCATGGAGCTCTAATACCAACTGACGCTAAAGCAAATCAGGCGTTTATGAGAGCAGGAAGAAGCAATCTAAACGAAATGAAAATCATGAAAAACCTCTCTAGGGTTCCGATTTTTTTTTTTTTTAATATCCCATAACATCCTACGGAATAAGTACACAACCCGGACTTAAATAACTTAAAAACATAATTTTTTTAAAAAAAAATATCAAAAAACAATCTTAAAAAAAAATCTAAATAAAAATTACTCCAAAAAAATATTTAACCAAATAGAGTTCAAATCAGACTCCTAATTAATTAGAAAATTATTACTGAAAATAGAACATTGCCAATTTGGAGTTTCAAATACAGATATTGGCTGAAATAGGGCGATGCCGTGACTTAATCAAGATTTCTTTTTATAATTTGATTCTAGTCAAATATCAGCCAATACAGGTTTTGTGTTTTGCTCGAAACAGTTTTTCTAAATTCGAGTGATATTACCACGAATTTCTTTTTGCATGATATTTATTTTTTATTTTAAAATTATTAATCCTTTCATATATGCTACCTGAAATAATCTTCAAATATCTTTTCAAACAAAAAAAACTAATCTTCATATATGTTAAACTTTGTGACTTCACAAAACATGTGAAATTTGTATTGGTCATGAAATATGTTTGCGCTAGTTACCGAAAAAAGAATTATGTCTGCGTTAAAGCTAATCGTAAAATATACTGAAATATCATTGAAACAGTGCAAACTGCTAAGTGGCGAAAGAAAACGAACAACAGCACTGATGAAACCGTGAAACAACGTCTATGCAATAGCTTGAATTCTTTTCTCAATCATCGATCGATTCATAGCAAGAGGAGCAAGATTTTCTACGGTGCGGCTGAGAAAACATTTCTACCACGGTATATCATAGAGATTGGCATACGAAATATTTGACAAAGAAAATGAGCAATAATAATTCTTTTAGCGCATCATGCAGAAATATTTTATGAAATCAGATACTTATAACTTATCTTGGACCCTTCGTTGCTTGATTATTCCTTCACCCTGAGCATATGGTCGATGATAGAACATTTTATTTAGTTCCTTACCTTTTATAGAGTCCTCACACTAGAGGACATATGGATGAAGGTGAACAACAGTAAATGTAGAAGAAAAAAGAATAAAAGATCTGTTATGAAATATGGAGTGCGTTATTGCTGAAAATCCACCACATATTGTAAGTCCATTTGTATATGGTTATTGGACCATTAGCCCACCCTAACTATTATATAAGGAAGTTTATGGTTGGACAATAATTTACAACGTTAACTCAATACTCTCCTCCTTACACAATTGTCTCTTTTTATTTTCTGTCTCTCTCAATTCTAGTTTCACAACACGTTATCAGCATGATAGTGCTCTTCACAGAGACAACTTTGAAGACCTGCCAAAAATAAGCTGGCAAGTCCATCACTAAAGAAAAATCTTAGAAGCCCATCATATTAGTTCTCAAACAGTTGGTACTATGGTCAGCTACCTTGAGTGAGGTACACCGAGGTTAGTACTTTTTCTATTAGTAGGAGTGTCTACTAGCAAGAAGCTTCCAGTTTAATGATATTTAGAAGAGTATCTTTTAGGGCTCTCATAGTAGAAGGAATTATGTGTTTTTGACTCAAAAGTACTAATACCATATTCTTGTTATTGGAAAAGATTTCATGTTTTTTTCTATATAATACCACTGTGTATTAGTCTTAATATATTTACATTGCATTTGTTCTATCTTTAACCTAGCAGTCTAGAACAAAAGAGAAAGAAAATAGATCTCCTGAAGAGGTCTCACGACATGATGGTCTTGTTCTATCAATATTATTACCGGGTTTTTTTGTACACCTGAAGTTGTACGCTATATGAAAATTTTCTATAACTTTCGAGTTATGGAGGTCTATTTTACGATCCCGAAAGTTTTTAATTTTTGTGAATGATATTTATAACTTATAAAAGTATCAAGAAAAAAAATATCTCGGGACGAAGTTGCCTCAGTGGATTGAACCAGAAGTTTAATCTCATAAAAGAATCAAGATGCTTTCATGTTAAAAAAAATTACTGTTGGTTCAATAGATGAAGCCCACGCAGCTTATATGGGTTGTTTGGGAAATTTATAACATGTTGGTTTTTATTTTATTTTCTTCTCCATATGTCTCCTCACCTACTTAGTCAAAAGTTAAGGAGAAATACTGATCAATTGTTTTTACTCCATATTTTGATTATGGATCTGTGCTGGTTACATAATAGTATTCATTTTATTATGACATTATTTTAGATCGGTGTAGAATTGGATTGATGTTTATGCTCTCTTCTTGATGTCCATATTTATGCTCTCTGTTACGACAACTAAATGTGTTTATGTCAAATTGTTATTCTTCTTCTATGTTAATTATTTTTTATCGAACATTGACCTTACAACAAAACCTCCAGGAGAGGTTTATAGTCCACACTTGAAGTTGTGCACTACATAATTGTTTGATCGTAATGAGTTACGACATATTTTGTGGACTGAATTCATGAAGCGTTATTTTTATATATATCTCCAGAAGAGATTTTGGGTTTTCATAACTCATGACCACTATCAATGTTCTAAGATTTCATACTCTTACAAAAATTACGTTTTCACACCTGAAGTTGTAAAATAACATCAAAAGATCTCCCTGAAGAGAGAATCTACAACCAGTCACTTTTCAATAAAAATATTGACATTTACGTCTCTTTTGGGGTTTCTTGGAAGAAATTTTGATTAGAGAACTACGGCGTCCAAGAGATTGCATATTGTCAATTTTTTTGTTTCAATTTGAGAACTGGTTTATACAAAGTACATATGAGACAAATTGATACCTGAAGCATCAACAAAATATCATTATGGTTATGATTATATTTCTCATATCATGAGGGGGAGAATTAATGCTTACACAGGAAAGGCTCTGTGTGACCTAGGGGCCAGTATCAATCTAATGCCCTTGTCGATTTTTAAAACTTTGAAAGTCCGTGAACTCAGGCCCACCAGAATCAAGCTGCAGATGGCAGGTAGATCTGTGAAGCAGGCTTACGGAGTGATTGAAGATATTCTGGTGAAAGTCGAAAAATTGATTTTTCCGACAGATTTTGTAATTCTAGACATGGAGGCAGGAGACGTACCACTCATTCTGGGAAGACCGTTTTTGGCCACTGGAGAAGCCATGATAAACTGCTAGAGCGGAGAATTGACTATGCAGATTGACGAAGACAAGGTGAAGTTCAACGTTTTCAAAAATCTGCAACTACCGAATTATTACGAGCATGAAGACATCTTTGCAGTGGAGGTAGTCGAAGAAGGCTGGGAAAACGAGGAGATGGATGAGCTATGGGCAGAGATTGACAGAGTGGACAGAGAGAACGAGGAGAGATTCCAAGAGGAGCAGTCCATGCAAGCTAAAAATCGGACCACTTTACAGCTGGATGGAGAAGGTGTGCAGAAATTGGTCCTAGTCCTGGTCCCGTCACTCGAAGAGCCACCAACCCTAGAGCTGAAACCGCTCCCGAGTCATCAAAGTTCAGCACAACCAAAGAAGTTTCGAGTAGGGCAGAAAATACTTATCTGCGATTCTCGGAAGCAGTTTTTCTCGGGAAAATTGAGATCTCGGTGGTCAGGTGTAATACCCCGTATTTTAGTTAAGGTTATTTGGTAATTTTGGAAAAGTATTTGAGAATTTCAATAATTTTATATTTCAAACTCGTTCTTGGATTCTTTTTAGTTTTAAAGTATGAGGGTGTCATTGGACATGTATGATTATCTAGAATTTTGTTTTGGGGTTAAATGGGGGTTTGGAAAAGTTAAGCAATACTATATAAAATTTATTTTGTATATTTGGAACTTATTTGTAGTTTTCTAAAAGTGAATTTTTGACATTTATATACATAGCATTTTATTTTAAATTACTTGCTAAGTTTCTAATTTATAAAAAACAATACTAATAACTTTTATGTGATTGTTGGTAAGTGAGAATTACATTCTTACCCTTCTTACTCTATGTTTCTATTCTTCAACTCCATCCAACAACTAATGTAATTGATTTTTACATTCCAAGTACACTCTCCACAATTTTGGTCAACTCCAATAAAATAATGCTACCTAAACTCTATTTACACTCTTGTGACATCTATCTACCTCCATGTTCATCACAAACACTTCCTACACACTTTTCACTCCACCATCACATCACTTCCATTAATCCTCATGGTCTAGCTTTCCCACTCTCATTTCTTGCATCTTTATCCTCTCAACAACACTCATACTAGTTTTGTTCTCTCCCAACAAACTTCATTCCCGTTTTTGGAGTTTGACCTCCATAAAACACCATCAAAACACTATTTTGTTGCATCCAAAGCATGAAAAACTTGAGTCCAAGGGTTATATGATCATGGATGGGAGCTCTTTCATCAATCTTCTCAAGTTTTGAAGTCCATTTCACTCTTTCATCCACCATCTTCTTGAATCTTTGGGTAAACTTTCTTCTAGTCTTGAATTCATTCATGCATGTCCATCTTTTGCTTTGATTGATGAAATTTCATCTTAGTTTTCTTCATCTCCATGCTTGATTATTCATTTTTATGGTTAGATCATGTGATTGACTCCAAAATTTTGACTATTTCATGAAACTTACACTAAAACACATATGCACTTTGTAAAAATCTTGGTAGTTGCACTTGCATGTCAAGAAAATTTTGATCATTTGTGTCAAGAGCATGTAAAAGTATTAATTAATGCCTAAAATGATATAATTTGGGTGAAAATCAAGTCTCCATAAGTTGCATGTGTCATATAATTGATTTGATCATGTTTTAAGTGCTCTAGGTGAAAATTGCACATTTTTACAATCTGACCAGTTTTTGAAAAACATATATTATCTCTAAATTTTGTCTCTGTAGAATTTTTAAATCTTTTATATTATGAAACTAGACTCATATAGGGTCATTTCGAAAGAAAATTCAACTCCATATCCTTTTTGGTTAGGGAGATATGCTCATTCTAAGTTGCAAGTTTTCTGAAACACTGTTTTCCGACAAGTTTTACCATTTTTGTTAAAAATCTCATTTCCAGAAACTTATGGCACCAAATATTTCTTGTGATTAAATTAGACACACAGGGGATTAATTATGGAGAATATGAGCTTTATTTCTATTCTCCAAGTGCTAGTAATACCCTTGCAAACTTGAAAGTTGTTCCCAAACTCTTCTCTGCGTAGCAGTATTTGTTATTTTTGTAACTTGAGTTTTACAATGTCTATGCATGATTTTCTTGATGTTTCTGAAAGTAGACACATATAGGTTTATCATACATTAATTTCAAGATTTTAGGAGATGATTTGATATGGTAAATATGCTCCAAAGTCAGATCTACAATTCTGTCCAGAATTGTAGTTTCACATTTTTTAGAAAACTTGAATTTTTGAAATTCTAGGTGTTTTGTTTGATTTATTTTGATAATTAAACATCATTATATGTGCATTAGTGACATTTAGGACTATGTGACATGTAGGTATGCATTTCTATTATAAATGTGTAAATTGGTTATAACGAGTACGTCATACGTGTGATTGTAGACATCGACCTCGTAGGAGAGAGCGGTTTTCGTCGGAGTGCTAGACTTAGTTTCTTGCTTTTAATTGTGCTTCATCTCAGTGGTAAGTACATATGTACGACCTTTTCATATAAAAATGTGCGTATGCGATCGATGTTTCAAATGAATTCTTGTTATATGAAAAAGTATGAGAATGCATGTTTTCCACTCGAATGTTGTTAAACTATTCTATTCATCTCCTTTGCGAACTCTCGGAAATTACTTGTGAAATGTTGATATTATGATTCTGGTTATGTGAAAGAGAAGAAATAAAATACCTCTAATAGACTTAGGACGATTTACAGAGTACTGTTATTAATGAGAGGCGTCAAGCGATCCTCCATTTTCTTATGGCTATGACCATTGAAGCAATGCTTCTTATTATTGGATAGAACGTTAATGTTCACAAATCCGCCCCCGATGAGCCAAAAGGTATCAAGATATTGAGGCCAAGGGGTTTATAGAGCTATAGAGTGCTACTTATACTTGTAAGGGTCACTACGGTATAGGGGTGTCGACACTTAAGGCCTTTTAGCTAATGTTATGAGCGGGGTTGACGAATGGGCTCCCTAAACGCTCGGGTGAAATAGGGTTTGATAGACCCTGGAAGGAACCCTTAGTGATTATTTTGTGATCCCTCTGTCTACATCGATCCTGCTGGTGGCTCTAGACATGCCTCGGCTAAACTTAACAATTAAATTGGAATTGAAAGAAAGTTTGATTACTCTATTGATGTTGTTTGTGGCTCTTGATTGCCTAATCTAATCAAATGATTTGAAAAGCTTTGGCTACTTGTGATTTAATATCATTATCAGGTCAAATGGACTTGTTTACTGTTGATATTCTACTTGTTTTAGAATATGTTGACTACATGTGGTTTATAAATGTTTTAAAGATGATGGTTCTCGCTACGCGGTTACTCATAAATGTTCCGAATTGTTCCAGCTCTTTTGCTCATTGATTTTCAAATCTCTTTATTTGCTTCAACTCATGCTTCCGTGCCACTCGTTGCTTTACATGTCGTAGTGTGTATTTACTCAGTTTTTACTGATCATTTCTTCAAAACTGTGTCGGCTTTTGCCATTTTAAAACCGCAGATCATCAATCAAGGTGGGGGATGGGAACGCGTATCGAGACGAAGACGTTTAGCTTAAATTAGATCACTTAGTAGATCACATAGAATATTTCAAATCATATTTGTAAACTTATATTCTCGAGATTGTTCTATTTATTAGATGAAATGTAATCTTAATAGTTAATATTCTACTTTTGGTTATCGATTGTCTCTTTAATCCTGAACCGAGATCCCGGGCTGTTTCAGATGGTATCAGAGCATCGGTTCTCCGGTTAATGAGACTTTTCGATTTTCTTAAGTAGATAAAAAAAGAAAGATAACACGTTTTTAAAATTTTAAAATTGATTAGGATAACTCAATTTGGTAATAACAAAGTAAACAAGCCGCGGGGGATATTGGGGTACTTACGTATTCTTAAAATCGATTTGTACCTTAATTTTTAATTAATTGTTAACTGCTTATGTATGTGATCTATGCGAAAACTACTTGCTTATTTACATAATTGGTTATTCTATGGGCATGTTTAGTTGCTATATAGAAATAATTTATCATTGTTGTGTGATGCGTATCCGCGTTCCCTTGTTTGATTATGTTAATTTGTCGACGAGAGAGTAACGACGATTTGATTAAGAAGACCGTGAGACCATTCGTATTATACCTATGAGCGTGACTTTTAAGATTATATTTTGTTTTGTTTCATTTTGAGTTTATTTGACATGGTCGTTTCCAATTGGATAGTTTTGACAAAAAAAAAGTATTCTTAAAAAAAAAAGGATTTCAAAAAAAAATAATTGGGTGCGGAGATACCAAATGCCAAGTGATATGGACCACTTTGTTTATCAGTCCGCTGGCGTGACTCTTAGTACGACGGTACTATGAGTTGTACCCGCTGTGTAGACTAAGTTGGAACATTTGAAACACATGCGAGGTGTGATGGAGAGACACATTGTGTGACGACACATAGTGTACTTTTCCCCTCGTATGCGTGGAACACTTGAGGTGATTGGCTTATCTAATCCTATACAGGTAAGAGAATATTTTTCATGCGGATAAGCAAAGAAAAATGACAAGTTATTTCGATCAAAGTATTTTTTTCTAAGAAGTTTCGATATTTGTTTAAATGCTATAATTTTTTTTTTGAATCGCTTTGTAAACGTCGTAACTTGTGTGTTCGTCTAGACCTTTCAGAATTGGGTGCCGACCTTTTGCTTGAGATAATTATATTTGAATCCCTAGTATGATACAAGTGAGAAGAGACTTTACCGACCGAGAGCCCGTTCCCGTTAATATAAGTGATAAATGTGCATTGGCATTGCATACAACTCTCATGTGCATTAGTTGCATTTTCGCGAAGCATGTCGTACTTTTACAAAAAGGTTTTTGTTAAGCTTCGGGGACGAAGCTTCGTTTTAAGGGGGATATAATGTAATACCCCGTATTTTAGTTAAGGTTATTTGGTAATTTTGGAAAAGTATTTGAGAATTTCAATAATTTTATATTTCAAACTCGTTCTTGGATTCTTTTTAGTTTTAAAGTATGAGGGTGTCATTGGACATGTATGATTATCTAGAATTTTGTTTTGGGGTTAAATGGGGGTTTGGAAAAGTTAAGCAATACTATATAAAATTTATTTTGTATATTTGGAACTTATTTGTAGTTTTCTAAAAGTGAATTTTTGACATTTATATACATAGCATTTTATTTTAAATTACTTGCTAAGTTTCTAATTTATAAAAAACAATACTAATAACTTTTATGTGATTGTTGGTAAGTGAGAATTACATTCTTACCCTTCTTACTCTATGTTTCTATTCTTCAACTCCATCCAACAACTAATGTAATTGATTTTTACATTCCAAGTACACTCTCCACAATTTTGGTCAACTCCAATAAAATAATGCTACCTAAACTCTATTTACACTCTTGTGACATCTATCTACCTCCATGTTCATCACAAACACTTCCTACACACTTTTCACTCCACCATCACATCACTTCCATTAATCCTCATGGTCTAGCTTTCCCACTCTCATTTCTTGCATCTTTATCCTCTCAACAACACTCATACTAGTTTTGTTCTCTCCCAACAAACTTCATTCCCGTTTTTGGAGTTTGACCTCCATAAAACACCATCAAAACACTATTTTGTTGCATCCAAAGCATGAAAAACTTGAGTCCAAGGGTTATATGATCATGGATGGGAGCTCTTTCATCAATCTTCTCAAGTTTTGAAGTCCATTTCACTCTTTCATCCACCATCTTCTTGAATCTTTGGGTAAACTTTCTTCTAGTCTTGAATTCATTCATGCATGTCCATCTTTTGCTTTGATTGATGAAATTTCATCTTAGTTTTCTTCATCTCCATGCTTGATTATTCATTTTTATGGTTAGATCATGTGATTGACTCCAAAATTTTGACTATTTCATGAAACTTACACTAAAACACATATGCACTTTGTAAAAATCTTGGTAGTTGCACTTGCATGTCAAGAAAATTTTGATCATTTGTGTCAAGAGCATGTAAAAGTATTAATTAATGCCTAAAATGATATAATTTGGGTGAAAATCAAGTCTCCATAAGTTGCATGTGTCATATAATTGATTTGATCATGTTTTAAGTGCTCTAGGTGAAAATTGCACATTTTTACAATCTGACCAGTTTTTGAAAAACATATATTATCTCTAAATTTTGTCTCTGTAGAATTTTTAAATCTTTTATATTATGAAACTAGACTCATATAGGGTCATTTCGAAAGAAAATTCAACTCCATATCCTTTTTGGTTAGGGAGATATGCTCATTCTAAGTTGCAAGTTTTCTGAAACACTGTTTTCCGACAAGTTTTACCATTTTTGTTAAAAATCTCATTTCCAGAAACTTATGGCACCAAATATTTCTTGTGATTAAATTAGACACACAGGGAATTAATTATGGAGAATATGAGCTTTATTTCTATTCTCCAAGTGCTAGTAATACCCTTGCAAACTTGAAAGTTGTTCCCAAACTCTTCTCTGCGTAGCAGTATTTGTTATTTTTGTAACTTGAGTTTTACAATGTCTATGCATGATTTTCTTGATGTTTCTGAAAGTAGACACATATAGGTTTATCATACATTAATTTCAAGATTTTAGGAGATGATTTGATATGGTAAATATGCTCCAAAGTCAGATCTACAATTCTGTCCAGAATTGTAGTTTCACATTTTTTAGAAAACTTGAATTTTTGAAATTCTAGGTGTTTTGTTTGATTTATTTTGATAATTAAACATCATTATATGTGCATTAGTGACATTTAGGACTATGTGGCATGTAGGTATGCATTTCTATTATAAATGTGTAAATTGGTTATAACGAGTACGTCATACGTGTGATTGTAGACATCGACCTCGTAGGAGAGAGCGGTTTTCGTCGGAGTGCTAGACTTAGTTTCTTGCTTTTAATTGTGCTTCATCTCAGTGGTAAGTACATATGTACGACCTTTTCATATAAATATGTGCGTATGCGATCGATGTTTCAAATGAATTCTTGTTATATGAAAAAGTATGAGAATGCATGTTTTCCACTCGAATGTTGTTAAACTATTCTATTCATCTCCTTTGCGAACTCTCGGAAATTACTTGTGAAATGTTGATATTATGATTCTGGTTATGTGAAAGAGAAGAAATAAAATACCTCTAATAGACTTAGGACGATGTACAGAGTACTGTTATTAATGAGAGGCGTCAAGCGATCCTCCATTTTCTTATGGCTATGACCATTGAAGCAATGCTTCTTATTATTGGATAGAACGTTAATGTTCACAAATCCGCCCCCGATGAGCCAAAAGGTATCAAGATATTGAGGCCAAGGGGTTTATAGAGCTATAGAGTGCTACTTATACTTGTAAGGGTCACTACGGTATAGGGGTGTCGACACTTAAGGCCTTTTAGCTAATGTTATGAGCGGGGTTGACGAATGGGCTCCCTAAACGCTCGGGTGAAATAGGGTTTGATAGACCCTGGAAGGAACCCTTAGTGATTATTTTGTGATCCCTCTGTCTACATCGATCCTGCTGGTGGCTCTAGACATGCCTCGGCTAAACTTAACAATTAAATTGGAATTGAAAGAAAGTTTGATTACTCTATTGATGTTGTTTGTGGCTCTTGATTGCCTAATCTAATCAAATGATTTGAAAAGCTTTGGCTACTTGTGATTTAATATCATTATCAGGTCAAATGGACTTGTTTACTGTTGATATTCTACTTGTTTTAGAATATGTTGACTACATGTGGTTTATAAATGTTTTAAAGATGATGGTTCTCGCTACGCGGTTACTCATAAATGTTCCGAATTGTTCCAGCTCTTTTGCTCATTGATTTTCAAATCTCTTTATTTGCTTCAACTCATGCTTCCGTGCCACTCGTTGCTTTACATGTCGTAGTGTGTATTTACTCAGTTTTTACTGATCATTTCTTCAAAACTGTGTCGGCTTTTGCCATTTTAAAACCGCAGATCATCAATCAAGGTGGGGGATGGGAACGCGTATCGAGACGAAGACGTTTAGCTTAAATTAGATCACTTAGTAGATCACATAGAATATTTCAAATCATATTTGTAAACTTATATTCTCGAGATTGTTCTATTTATTAGATGAAATGTAATCTTAATAGTTAATATTCTACTTTTGGTTATCGATTGTCTCTTTAATCCTGAACCGAGATCCCGGGCTGTTTCAGATGGTATCAGAGCATCGGTTCTCCGGTTAATGAGACTTTTCGATTTTCTTAAGTAGATAAAAAAAGAAAGATAACACGTTTTGAAAATTTTAAAATTGATTAGGATAACTCAATTTGGTAATAACAAAGTAAACAAGCCGCGGGGGATATTGGGGTACTTACGTATTCTTAAAATCGATTTGTACCTTAATTTTTAATTAATTGTTAACTGCTTATGTATGTGATCGATGCGAAAACTACTTGCTTATTTACATAATTGGTTATTCTATGGGCATGTTTAGTTGCTATATAGAAATAATTTATCATTGTTGTGTGATGCGTATCCGCGTTCCCTTGTTTGATTATGTTAATTTGTCGACGAGAGAGTAACGACGATTTGATTAAGAAGACCGTGAGACCATTCGTATTATACCTATGAGCGTGACTTTTAAGATTATATTTTGTTTTGTTTCATTTTGAGTTTATTTGACATGGTCGTTTCCAATTGGATAGTTTTGACAAAAAAAAAGTATTCTTAAAAAAAAAAGGATTTCAAAAAAAAATAATTGGGTGCGGAGATACCAAATGCCAAGTGATATGGACCACTTTGTTTATCAGTCCGCTGGCGTGACTCTTAGTACGACGGTACTATGAGTTGTACCCGCTGTGTAGACTAAGTTGGAACATTTGAAACACATGCGAGGTGTGATGGAGAGACACATTGTGTGACGACACATAGTGTACTTTTCCCCTCGTATGCGTGGAACACTTGAGGTGATTGGCTTATCTAATCCTATACAGGTAAGAGAATATTTTTCATGCGGATAAGCAAAGAAAAATGACAAGTTATTTCGATCAAAGTATTTTTTTCTAAGAAGTTTCGATATTTGTTTAAATGCTATAATTTTTTTTTGAATCGCTTTGTAAACGTCGTAACTTGTGTGTTCGTCTAGACCTTTCAGAATTGGGTGCCGACCTTTTGCTTGAGATAATTATATTTGAATCCCTAGTATGATACAAGTGAGAAGAGACTTTACCGACCGAGAGCCCGTTCCCGTTAATATAAGTGATAAATGTGCATTGGCATTGCATACAACTCTCATGTGCATTAGTTGCATTTTCGCGAAGCATGTCGTACTTTTACAAAAAGGTTTTTGTTAAGCTTCGGGGACGAAGCTTCGTTTTAAGGGGGATATAATGTAATACCCCGTATTTTAGTTAAGGTTATTTGGTAATTTTGGAAAAGTATTTGAGAATTTCAATAATTTTATATTTCAAACTCGTTCTTGGATTCTTTTTAGTTTTAAAGTATGAGGGTGTCATTGGACATGTATGATTATCTAGAATTTTGTTTTGGGGTTAAATGGGGGTTTGGAAAAGTTAAGCAATACTATATAAAATTTATTTTGTATATTTGGAACTTATTTGTAGTTTTCTAAAAGTGAATTTTTGACATTTATATACATAGCATTTTATTTTAAATTACTTGCTAAGTTTCTAATTTATAAAAAACAATACTAATAACTTTTATGTGATTGTTGGTAAGTGAGAATTACATTCTTACCCTTCTTACTCTATGTTTCTATTCTTCAACTCCATCCAACAACTAATGTAATTGATTTTTACATTCCAAGTACACTCTCCACAATTTTGGTCAACTCCAATAAAATAATGCTACCTAAACTCTATTTACACTCTTGTGACATCTATCTACCTCCATGTTCATCACAAACACTTCCTACACACTTTTCACTCCACCATCACATCACTTCCATTAATCCTCATGGTCTAGCTTTCCCACTCTCATTTCTTGCATCTTTATCCTCTCAACAACACTCATACTAGTTTTGTTCTCTCCCAACAAACTTCATTCCCGTTTTTGGAGTTTGACCTCCATAAAACACCATCAAAACACTATTTTGTTGCATCCAAAGCATGAAAAACTTGAGTCCAAGGGTTATATGATCATGGATGGGAGCTCTTTCATCAATCTTCTCAAGTTTTGAAGTCCATTTCACTCTTTCATCCACCATCTTCTTGAATCTTTGGGTAAACTTTCTTCTAGTCTTGAATTCATTCATGCATGTCCATCTTTTGCTTTGATTGATGAAATTTCATCTTAGTTTTCTTCATCTCCATGCTTGATTATTCATTTTTATGGTTAGATCATGTGATTGACTCCAAAATTTTGACTATTTCATGAAACTTACACTAAAACACATATGCACTTTGTAAAAATCTTGGTAGTTGCACTTGCATGTCAAGAAAATTTTGATCATTTGTGTCAAGAGCATGTAAAAGTATTAATTAATGCCTAAAATGATATAATTTGGGGGAAAATCAAGTCTCCATAAGTTGCATGTGTCATATAATTGATTTGATCATGTTTTAAGTGCTCTAGGTGAAAATTGCACATTTTTACAATCTGACCAGTTTTTGAAAAACATATATTATCTCTAAATTTTGTCTCTGTAGAATTTTTAAATCTTTTATATTATGAAACTAGACTCATATAGGGTCATTTCGAAAGAAAATTCAACTCCATATCCTTTTTGGTTAGGGAGATATGCTCATTCTAAGTTGCAAGTTTTCTGAAACACTGTTTTCCGACAAGTTTTACCATTTTTGTTAAAAATCTCATTTCCAGAAACTTATGGCACCAAATATTTCTTGTGATTAAATTAGACACACAGGGGATTAATTATGGAGAATATGAGCTTTATTTCTATTCTCCAAGTGCTAGTAATACCCTTGCAAACTTGAAAGTTGTTCCCAAACTCTTCTCTGCGTAGCAGTATTTGTTATTTTTGTAACTTGAGTTTTACAATGTCTATGCATGATTTTCTTGATGTTTCTGAAAGTAGACACATATAGGTTTATCATACATTAATTTCAAGATTTTAGGAGATGATTTGATATGGTAAATATGCTCCAAAGTCAGATCTACAATTCTGTCCAGAATTGTAGTTTCACATTTTTTAGAAAACTTGAATTTTTGAAATTCTAGGTGTTTTGTTTGATTTATTTTGATAATTAAACATCATTATATGTGCATTAGTGACATTTAGGACTATGTGACATGTAGGTATGCATCTCTATTATAAATGTGTAAATTGGTTATAACGAGTACGTCATACGTGTGATTGTAGACATCGACCTCGTAGGAGAGAGCGGTTTTCGTCGGAGTGCTAGACTTAGTTTCTTGCTTTTAATTGTGCTTCATCTCAGTGGTAAGTACATATGTACGACCTTTTCATATAAAAATGTGCGTATGCGATCGATGTTTCAAATGAATTCTTGTTATATGAAAAAGTATGAGAATGCATGTTTTCCACTCGAATGTTGTTAAACTATTCTATTCATCTCCTTTGCGAACTCTCGGAAATTACTTGTGAAATGTTGATATTATGATTCTGGTTATGTGAAAGAGAAGAAATAAAATACCTCTAATAGACTTAGGACGATGTACAGAGTACTGTTATTAATGAGAGGCGTCAAGCGATCCTCCATTTTCTTATGGCTATGACCATTGAAGCAATGCTTCTTATTATTGGATAGAACGTTAATGTTCACAAATCCGCCCCCGATGAGCCAAAAGGTATCAAGATATTGAGGCCAAGGGGTTTATAGAGCTATAGAGTGCTACTTATACTTGTAAGGGTCACTACGGTATAGGGGTGTCGACACTTAAGGCCTTTTAGCTAATGTTATGAGCGGGGTTGACGAATGGGCTCCCTAAACGCTCGGGTGAAATAGGGTTTGATAGACCCTGGAAGGAACCCTTAGTGATTATTTTGTGATCCCTCTGTCTACATCGATCCTGCTGGTGGCTCTAGACATGCCTCGACTAAACTTAACAATTAAATTGGAATTGAAAGAAAGTTTGATTACTCTATTGATGTTGTTTGTGGCTCTTGATTGCCTAATCTAATCAAATGATTTGAAAAGCTTTGGCTACTTGTGATTTAATATCATTATCAGGTCAAATGGACTTGTTTACTGTTGATATTCTACTTGTTTTAGAATATGTTGACTACATGTGGTTTATAAATGTTTTAAAGATGATGGTTCTCGCTACGCGGTTACTCATAAATGTTCCGAATTGTTCCAGCTCTTTTGCTCATTGATTTTCAAATCTCTTTATTTTCTTCAACTCATGCTTCCGTGCCACTCGTTGCTTTACATGTCGTAGTGTGTATTTACTCAGTTTTTACTGATCATTTCTTCAAAACTGTGTCGGCTTTTGCCATTTTAAAACCGCAGGTCATCAATCAAGGTGGGGGATGGGAACGCGTATCGAGACGAAGACGTTTAGCTTAAATTTGATCACTTAGTAGATCACATAGAATATTTCAAATCATATTTGTAAACTTATATTCTCGAGATTGTTCTATTTATTAGATGAAATGTAATCTTAATAGTTAATATTCTACTTTTGGTTATCGATTGTCTCTTTAATCCTGAACCGAGATCCCGGGCTGTTTCATCAGGACCATTTATCATCAAAGAGGTACTTTCATGGGATGCGGTTGAATTGGAGAATCTGCATGACAGTACAACTTGCAGGGTGAGCGGCAACCGGGTCAAGCCATATTTGGGCCCGGAAGCGGACGCCAAGGTAGACTGTTTTGACGTCCCTTGAGCAATCATGAGGTAACTGGGTCGGGCCGTCGACCATAAATTACAAGATGGTTGGGAGGCAACCCAACGTAGTAAGTTAGTTTAAATTATTTCAGTTTTATTTTCTGTTTTGAATTTTGAGAGAGGTAAGATGAGTGGGTATTGACTTTGAATTGAGCATGTGCAGATACAGCAGAGCAGAAAACGAGAACAAAACGAAGCAGAAATACTCTGTGTGCGTATTTTACGCACATCATGTGCGTATAATACGCACACATGGGGGTAGAAAGAGAAAAAAAACTATGTCTAGACTGCACTGTGTGTGTTTTACGCGCACACTGTGCGTGTTTTACGCACACCGCAGCCCAGTTTGCCAAAATTTTGAAAAAAAAATAATTGAGTTGTTGTGTGCGTATTACGCACACAAGCAGCACAACCTTAAAAAAAAATTACCTGCTGTCTGCTTATTTTACGCAGAACCAGCGTATTATACGCAGCAACTTCAGAATTTTGAAAAAAAAATTATCTGCTGTCTGCGTATTTTACGCAGAACCTGCGTATTATACGCAGCCAGCGGGCAAATTTGAATTTTTTTTCGTTTTTTGATCACTACCTGATGGCCCTCTGTGCGTAAAATAAAGTATTTTCGTATTATACGCACATTATGCGTATTATACGCACAAAACTCCAGTTTTTTTTTTCAAATTTTAAATAAAGGGCATTTTCGTAATTTTGGCCAAGTAGGGTTTTTGAGGCATACGGGTTGGAGCCATTTTTGGCCTTTTTCCCTCTCTACCTCCACACACAGATCCGTGGAGTTTGAAGCGCATTTAGAAAAAATCGTAGAAGGAAAGGCGAAAGAAGTGAGAAAAGGCAGATTTCTGAAAACTTGAAGAATCGACCCCGGTGCGCTCTGGCACACTCGACCATCACAGGGACTCGTACGAGTTGGGAATTTTCAGAAACGGTTTTTCTGCAGAACAGAGCAATCGATCCCAGTGTACAAAAGTATACTCGACCATATGGGAGCACATTGTCAAACACAATGGTGCTCTGGGATTGCACATTTGAAGAGCGCATATAGAGACCAGAAGGTTGACAACTTCCGTTGAGAAATTTTCCGGCGACCGGTCAACGATCCTTCTCTGCCGGAATTTGCATAAAAGTTAACACCTGTAGAACTGATTCCGGGTGCACAGGTTCAATTTATGTCTCTCGCTTTATTGTTCCGCATATGCTACCAGTTTTGTTCCCATTCGATGAGGCAAGCCAGCTCATCCAATCCAGATTATATGCCTGATGATTAGTACCATGAGGGCATGGCACCATCCAGTGTGGCACCGTCACCAGGTAGTCGTCAACCCGCCATCACGGTCACCACATCATTTGGTGGAGTGATAGGCCATAGGGGACCTCACGTCCTGTCTCGCACCTTAGGTCCACTAATTAGCCTCGTTAATCCATTAACCCTTATCTTGGTAACCGTGTGACCTAGGAAGCCGTTTTTTGATACTCTCATCATTGTTAGTATTTTTACCATTCCTACGCGTCATGGCACGAGGGAGTTGAGTTTAGGGGGATTTTATAGGGTAGAGAAGAATTGTCATATGTGATAGTGGATGAGCGTCATATTTTATTTGAGGGTGTGTAAGGGTGAGATAGTGACGGCAGCACACTTCAGTGTGGCGGTGACTCACGAAATTACACCGTGAGCACATGAGGAGTGCCGTAGTGCGTGAACTTATCCGCACGACATGGGGGACTTGGGGTTGACTGGGTTGATTGGAGGACGCGCTGTGCTATTTAGACATCCTTGTAGTGAGGATGATCGGTTTGAAAAGCGCGATTATTTTACATATTGACCACATGGTTCGAAAATTAGTGTGGGGGTGGTCGTTTCAGATTTTATCTCAGTATTTTTCTGCCACCATGTTTTTGGTTTATCATAGAGTTGGCCTGGTTTATATTATTGTTGTTTATTGCGTCGCCCCGCATTGAAACGTAAAAAAAAAAAGACATTGAGAAATAAAAGGAAAAGAAAAAAAGGAGGAAGAAAAAGAGAAAAAAAGAGAGTATCAAAGGCAGAATATTCAGGGTGCTTGATTTATTTTATTTCAAAACGCCAGGCCGACAATTTTTATCACAGTTTCACATTCGTTCACAGTTGTGGCCGAGAGAACGGCAGTTACACCGGGACTTGGGATATTCAGTGTCTAGAATCTTAGGTGATTTGGCTCAGTTTCCGTCATCTTTGTGAGGGAGTCTGAGATTGGGGTATGTATGAGTGTGCTGTGACGTTTAAGGACATCGTTTCTAAATGACTTATCCTACCGTCCCAAAGCCGACATATTTACATTACACCCGGAGTAAAACCACGGAAGGTGTGCGTTAGGGATACGTTCTGTTTGCGTGCAAAAGCAGAAGTAAGTAGTGCTCGTGCTTGTTCCTAACCTAGGCTGGCCGGAAGTTCTTCCGATCACCGCAATTTGTGAAATCTAGGGGAATTTGAGAACTTAATGAGGTTCAGTTTGAGTTGAAGAGATTTCCCAGTCTCACCATAGAGATAAACTGTTTTTATAGTACTTCTAATGTTTTTAAATAAGCGCAGTTGCACCGCTCTGGAATGATTCGGGATAGTAAGCATTGGTAGTATATAGCTGGAATTTGCTCGGGACGAGCAAAGTTTAGTGTGGGGGGTATTTGATAACGCCCAAATAGGGGTTATCTTTTAGCTTGAATTGACGTGCCTTTATGATGGAAAGCCGTGTTTTAGCCAGAATTCACCTTCAGAAAGCCTCGGAAATTGGAACGAGATGTTTGTAAGCTCATTATGAATTTCTGCTTATTTTGCGCATTTCGAGATATGATCGCGGGTTTGTTCATGTAGTCTTTACGGGAACAGGTTCGGAAAGTGCATTGGGATGCGTGCCGAGAAAATGCTCAGAGCAGGATTTGTCTGAGTTTGGTAAAAGGGAGAGTGGAACATAAAACGGAAAGACTGGAGGAGAAACGGGCAGTGAAAACCGGCCGAGGAAGCAAAAAATGCTAAAGCCGAGAATGACCGGGATACGCTCGGTTGACAATATCTTCAGCTTGACTTGGAATTTTGAAGTGAAACCAGAGGCAAAAGAACCGAGACGTCAAGGGCTTTCTGAAAACAGGTTATAATGCTGAAACGGAATCCGGCCGAAAAACCGACTCCCGTCAAGTGTGCGTCCCAGACAGGCCACGCCCAAGTAGGAGTCTCGGGTCCCGGTGTCCGAAGTCATGAGGAAATATTTCATGTTCGGGACGACTTTCGGGACAATTGTGGCCTAGGGGTATTTTGGTCATTTTGGCACCAGGCCTGGGTTTCCGGAGTCAAGTTCAGATTTTGTCTCCAAAATTCAGTCAGCAGTTTTCCTATGGCCAGAGTCAGGATTGGACAGAATTTGGAGCGGTTTTGACCCAGGGGTATTTTGGTAATTTTGACAAATTTCGGGTCAAAACGCAGGCCGAGGCAGAAAGGAGCAGAGAGGCTTGCGGGCTGCGTATTTTACGCAGGGGGCTGCGTATTATACGCAGACAACAAGATGGAGGGGGATTTTTGGCAGTTTTTGGCCCCTGTCTGCGTATTATACGCAGCCAGGGTGGTATTATACGCAGCAAGGGTGGTGAAATACGCAGCCAAGATGGAAAAATACGCACCCCTGCGTATTATACACAACCAGAGTTGTGAAATATGCAGCCAGGGAGGAAAATACGCATATGTCAGGCTGCTGTCTGCATATTATACGCAGAGCCCTGCATATTTTACGCAGACAGCACAAATTTTGAAGCGGTTTCGGTTAGTGGCAGTTTCGTAAATAAAGGCAAGTTCCAGAAACGTCTTCAGCATTATATAAAGACTCGTCCAGACTCGTTTTGAACTCAACAACACATCCACGGAGAAGTCGGAGCATCCGTGGAAATCACGGAAACGTGAATCCAGATTCAAGACACCCGTTTGCTCTTCTTCTCTCTCTCATTCAAAAACTGTGTTATTTACGTTATGAATTTCAGTAGCTAAACATTTTACCTAGGTTCTCGGTTAACCTAGGGTTTCGTTTTCAGAAATTAGTTCTATGTTTTGATTATGAATTCATGATTGCAATATCTTAATATCAGCAGCTTTATTCGTTATTCTGTCTTTGAATGTTACTGTTCATGCATGATCGGAGTAGCTAACCAGGATTGCTACAGACCCGAGCCGGTAGGTTAAACGTCTGGTCAAGCTTAGGAAGAGAAGACAAAATTTAGCACCTTACCCCGATGGGCCGACTAGCGAAATGGGAGTTAGGACTAGCCTGAAATCGTTGAGACCAACTGTTAGAGAATTTGACCCGGGCCATCAGGACAGGTCAGAAACCCTAAAAGACTTAGAACGACACTGCAGACTTAGGCAGCTTAACAGGAATCTGAAAGTCTGCAGAATCGTGATAACGTGCAGGAAAAGAAAAGATACTGCACAACTGGTACGTGGCACAGATAACGAGACTGCTGTGTGTTTTCATGTCAAAAAAAGAACGAAAATATGTAGAGACCCTAGGGGATCCCGGGACCTAGTATCTCAAACCCTAGTTTTACAACCTTAAGCATTATTCAGAAAACTGTCACAAAAATATTTACTGTTTTAGTCTTTACTTTTAGTACCTAGTTCGTAATCAAAATCTTAAACTATTCCTCATTTTTACACTCTGTTCGTTAAAACTGATTACAAGAAAAACATGCAAAGTCCCTGTGGGATCAATAATCTGAGTTGAAAATACTCTCTATACTACTTGATTCGTATACTTGCGAATAGCAAGCTAGAAAGCGCATCAAGTTTTTGTGTTGTCTGTTCGAAACCGAAACCGCCTCAAAATTTGTGCTGTCTGCGTAAAATACGCAGGGCTCTGCGTATAATACGCAGACAGCAGCTGACATATGCTGATTTCTATATATTTTCCTCCCTGGCTGCGTATTTCACCACCCTGGATGCGTATAATACGCAAGGGGGTGCGTATTTTTCCATCCTGTCTGCGTATTTCACCACCCTGACTGCGTATAAAACCACCCTAACTGCGTATAATACGCAGACAGTGGCCGAAAACTGCCAAAAATCCCCCTCCATCTTGCTGTCTGCGTATTATACGCAGCCCCCTGCATAAAATACGCAACCAGCAAGCCTCTCTACTTCTTTTTGCCTCGGCCTGCGTTTTGACCCGGAATTTGTCAAAATTGCAAAAATACCCCTGGGTCAAAACCGCTCAAAATTCTGTCCAATCCTGACTCTGGCCATAGGAAAACTGCTGACTGAATTTGGGAGGCAAAATCTGAACTTGACTCCGGAAACCCGGACCCGGTGCCAAAATTACCAAAATACCCCTAGGACAAAACTATCCCGAAAATCGTCCTGAACAAGAAATAGTTGCTCACGACTACGTACACCGGGACCCGAGACTCCTACTTGGGCGTGGTCTGTCTGGGACCCACACTTGACGGGAGTCGGTTTTTCGGCCGGACTCCGTTTCAGCATTATAACCTGTTTTCGAAAAGCCCTTGACGTCTCAGTTCTTTTGACCCTGGTTTCACTTCAAAATTCCAAGTCAAGCTCAAGATATTGTCAACCGAGTGTAGGGTTTTGATTCATGGATCGCACAACGGAAGCATAATCAAACATAAAACCATGCAAAACCCTCCAAGGATCACAAGTCAAGAGACATAACGATGGTAAGGGTTAGAAATCATAAACACACCTTTGGGTTCTCCTTGATGACTTCAAACGCGAATTGTGTCACGTTCTCTATAGTTGATCCACGCCTATTGATCCTAGATCTCCCAACTCCTTGGTGCTAGCCCGGAAGAGGAAGAGGAAGAAGGAATCACGCAAAACGAGACCCAAAGGAGGGTCTCGGCCTCCTTTGGCCGACGGGGACGGGGCGGCGGCAAGGGGGCGTCGGGCCTCCTTGTTGCTTGCTCTCTCTCCTCTTTGTTCTCTCCCACTCTTTGTTATGTTCACTTAATGAGCATAAGTTATGTGGGAAGGAAGGAAGGAAGGTCATTTATATAGTCCAACAACTCCTTGTTAACTACCTAAAGGACTTATTCTAGTCCTACTAGAATTCAATTTAGTCCCTTCCTTGCAAATTAGTCCCTACTAAGTTTGCAAGGGTTTGCAAAGTGATCCTTCTAATTAATTAATCCAATTAATTAATTCCCAAATCTAGTTCAACTCTATATAGCGTGTGACCCCATAGGTTCTATCTAGTTGGTAGCAACTATTTGCTAATATGGAGCGGTCTCTAGCAAAACATCCATTCTAGCCAACTAATAGAATAGTCATCTTGACAACCTTTGTACAAGTAATTGTCTCATCCCTTTGTCTCTATATCCGGATTGGACACGAGACATACAAGTCACACTCGTATATCCAATCCATAGTTTCTCGATCCATGGGAATAGCCTTATTCGTGCAAATAACATCAATATCCCATATTGATTTATTTGAGCCTGGCCAGACATTCTATAAGCACTATCCCTCGAGTGGCCTAGGATATTTACTCCCGTTATGTGGGAGGGACAAATTCTATCTACGTCCACTACGATCTCTAAGCTTGCTTCTTATTGTATCTAGTACACGCCTTTATAACTACCCAGTTACGGTGTAGCGTTTAACGCTACCAAGATCACAATAATCCACAACTAGAATATTTAGTGACTTCAAGTCTAAGGATGACAATACCATTGCATCGCGAGAAGCGCTTGTGACTCAACATAACATGTATGTAGCCTTCTCGGAGATGGGTCAATCCAGTGCAACATTCCCTAATGCACACCTATGTGGTGGATCATGATATCTCCATATCAATCAAACCCCATACTAGTCTATAGATGATTGTCCCATTTAATCATTATACTTGACTAGGGATATTTAAGATAAACAACACAATTGTAAATCTAAGGACGTCATTATATTAAATATCCGATAAATAATAAATGAATTTCTAGCCACAAAATAATTCATACTAAACTAGATTGCCTCTAGGGCATCTATTCCAACAGTCTCCCACTTGCATTAGAGCCAATCTGGCGCATCTCGTATGCCCATACTCCTAGTGTGCCATTCATGCTTCCACTGCGTGAGAGGCTTTGTAAGCGGGTCTGACAGATTATCATCTGTAGGAATCTTGCATATCCGAACGTCTCCTCTATCGATAATATCTCGAATCAGATGAAACTTCCTGAGCACGTGCTTGGACTTCTGGTGCGATCTGGGTTCCTTTGATTGCGCGATCGCCCCATTGTTGTCACAGAACAACTCTACTGGATCCGGAATGCTAGGGACCACACCAAGTTCAGAAACAAACTTTCTGATCCAAACAGCCTCCTTTGCTGCGCCATTTGCAGCAATGTACTCAGCCTCTGTTGTAGAATCTGTGGTAACTCTAATATTTAAGTCATGAAGTTATTTCTTAAATTCTATTAACTATGTTAGTTAAATAGTATTACTATTAATATGTGCCTAATTATGTTAAATGACTATGTTTGATAAAAAATTAATTGTTGGGTACTTAGTTGTTATTTGTTAAAATTTTGGGTGTTTGGCATAACCAAGAAATAAGTTGGAGTAGGGTTAAGAGAATAATTAAAAATTAGTTTAGTATGTACGATAGTGTGTTGTAATTGTACAAGTATTACGTAGTAGTTTTGCCACACGCGTAACCACATGTCTATACATGTCGAATTTAGAAACTCATAGAGTGGTAGAATGGTACAATTGTTGCACCAAATCACTCCCCCCATGTGCATGAACAACTCTTCCACTTGTCACTCCCCCCTCAACACTTGTCACACCCCCTCAAGGCCACATGTCTATCTTGCTCCCACTTCATTCTCCACTATCTCCTCCTCCTCCAAAACCCATCCGGCCTCCTATTCATTCTTCTCTTATGAACTTCTTCATTCTCTAGCACAACTCCTAAATTCTCTCAAAATCTCCCAAATTAGAAGACCAACCCTTAATTCTTCACAATTTCCACCAAGTTATGCTAGGAGCTTCATCTTAGGAGGCTAGGAGATTCAAGAACAACCTCATCATCATCACTTGAGGTAAAATTCATCTTGTGGGTTTAATTTTTTTTTTTCACTCCCATTCATATAAATTAGCCATGCATGTCGACAAAATTAAGTTTTATGGGTAATCACCCTTAGGATCATGTAGGAATATGTTATGACTAGTTTTAAGTAAGTGATTTAGAGTTTTTTTGGTGTAATTTCATGTTTTAGTAGAGTAATTTCATCATGCATCAAGTTTGGAGTATGAAAAATCACAAAACTCATGTTTTGAGTCCATTTTAACAAAATTAGGAAAAATATTTATAATTTTCAGAAAATTATGAAAAATTTACAGTATGTGTATTTGCATGTGTTGTTTATACAGTAAAAATTTCAGAACAAATGGAGCTAAATTGAATTTTTAATCCACCAAAAACCGGATCTGTTTTGATACTCTATTCAACTCTGAACCAGTCCGGTAAATCATCAATTTCATGTACTTAAACTACTTAAATTCTTACCAAATTTGGATATGTTGTTTCCAGACATGTTATCTACCTACTGTAAAAATTTTATAATTTTTGGAATTTATATGAATATTTTATGAATTTATTACCAAGGCTGCTACCAGCCCATGTTTTTGTACTAAAACTGATCCGAAATATTATCTTTAAAAATATTTAGAAAACTTTATAATTCTTGATATTACAGTATTTTATAGGTGAACTCTTTATCTATGTCACGTAAAAATTTCGAGCCCCGGATAATTATTTTGAATTAGATATGAATTTGTGAACTATCGATGGTTACACTTTGCCTACAAGTAACATGTAGAAACTTTTTCATATAAGTTTTACAAACTTTAAGTTTGGGTCCAAATTATATTTTATTATGTTTATAAGATATTTTTACCATGTTAGTTAGTAAATTGTATAGTTTTTGTAAGTGGCATGTTATGAATTCCCTAGGTAGCAATGCATGTAGTACTAGAAAGTATATGTGATTCGCGACACTTATGTTATTCTTCTATATTCTTGTGTTATGTGTATCTAGATCAAGTTAGGACCTAGCTAAGCTCCGCGTTAAGATTCTTAGAGTTGAGACTAATTCGGGCATAGCGAGGTGAGTTACTTTACTTCCCAAAGTTTGTACCCAGCCTCACTTATTGTTTCGATACGTATATGTTTTAAATTGATCCCATGACACGATTTACATGCTTCAATATTTATGATGAAATGTTCCAAGTTATATATGTTCAATTGTTATTTGCAACACGATTTGTATTCACAAATGATTGTTATGACCCCATGGACACCATAAACGATTTAAGATAATTCTTTATGACTCAAGACACGTTTTAGAAAGGCCACGATACCGGAGTGAAACCCCCTGTCGGGTATAGGCAGGCTATGGCCCTTTTGCCGGGGCAATATAAGCAGGCACGCGTCGCCTCACGAGCCGTCGTGTTGGGCATGTCCCTACGTTATGTTATGTCATGATGGTTATCACGGGCCTAAGAAAAGCTAGTATGATTCATGCAAGTATGTTCTAAGTTACACATGTTATGCTTTTAATTTATATGAAATAATATTATTCTGAAGTTTATGAAACGATTTAATTCATGTCCATGGAATAAGTTTAGCCTTTTCGTTTTCCAAACCTACGGAGGGACGTAACCGTAACTCACTGAGCTAGTTGAGCTCACCCTTTTGGGACTTTATGTTTTTCAGGTAACAAGGAGACCAGGAACGCCCTAGAGTGATTAACTTGCTTGAGGTGTGGCTGCTTTGTTTTGGATACCTAAGCTATGTCGTGTAGGATATCTATGAACTTTCTTTTGAATGTGTAAGCTATGTTAGCATATTTTGGCCTAAGGAGGCTTTTGACTATGTATAAAGTAGAACTATGTATGTATGTATGACTCATGGACTAACTTTGTTGTTATCCCTCGCTACCCTCGGATTATGCTCTGTCATGTCACAAGTCAAGCGGGCTAAATTATCTTTTATTTACAAGCACAAGTTTTGGAACTTTTCATCCGAAACAATAGTTATTTTTATCTCACATATAAATTTTCTCATTTTTATCCATGACGACCCCTAAACGTTTTCTTAGTATGCTTCCGCTAACCAAAAAAAAAAAATATATCATTATTAAAGCTACTTTTCATAACTTACTTACTTAGCCCCTTGATGAGTTAAGGCCTCACCGGCGCCTGTCGCACTTCCCTCCCGCTAATCGGGGTCGACGGGAGAGGGGTGTGACATAATCAGCTACTGTCACTTGCTTGGAACTCTTCCAGCTCACCGCTGCTCCATTCAGGCAAAACAGAGATCCCGATTGTGATCTAAAATCATCTCTGTCGGTTTGGAAGCTTGCATTAGTGTAACCCCTTACACGCAACTCTTCCTCACCGCCAAATATCAATAAAGCATCCTTAGTTCTTCTCAAGTACTTTAGGATGTTCTTGATTGCAATCCAGTGACTCTCACCCGGATTGGATTGGTATCTGCTTGTCATACTCAAGGCATATGACACATCTGGTCTAGTACATAACATGGCGTACATGATAGATCCTATGGCCGAGGCATAGGGGATTCTACTCATGCGTTCCTTCTCAATTTCATTGGAAGGACAACCACTCTTCGAAAGAGTAATTCCATGTGACATGGGCAAGAATCCCTTCTTGGAATCTTGCATGTTGAACCGTTTCAACACCTTGTCAATATATGTACTTTGACTTAGGCCTAGCAACCTCTTAGATCTATCTCTATAGATCTTTATACCAAGTATATAGGCTGCTTTCCCTAATTCCTTCATTGAGAAACACTTTCCTAGCCAATCTTTCACAGATTGCAGCATGGGAATGTTGTTTCCAATGAGTAGTATGTCATCCACATACAAGACCGGAAAAGCTACAGAGCTCCCACTAACCTTCTTGTAGACACAAGACTCATCTTCGTTTCTGATGAAGTCAAACTCTTTGACCACTTCATCAAAACGTCGATTCCAACTCCTAGAAGCTTGCTTTAATCCATAAATGGATCGTTGCAGCTTACAGACTTTGTTGGCCTGCTTTGGATCTTCAAAACCCTCCGGCTGTATCATATACACGTCCTCGAGGGGATTCCCATAAAGGAATGCTGTTTTGACATCCATCTGCCAAATCTTATAGTCGTGGTATGCTGCAATTGCAAGTAGGATTCGGATGGATTTGGTCATAGCGACTGGTGAAAAGGTTTCATCATAGTCTATACCATGAATCTGTCTGAATCCTTTAGCCACCAATCGGACCTTATAGGTAATCACATTACCATCCATGTCGATCTTCTTCTTGAAGACCCACTTGCACCCTATGGGCCGCGCCCCTTCGGGTGGTTCCACCAAAGTCCATACTTTGTTGGTATACATGGATTTCATCTCGGATCTCATGGCTTCCAGCCACTTCTGAGATTCTGGGCCATTCATGGCCTCCTCATAGGTAGTAGGCTCATCATCTATGAGCATCGTGTCACCGGAATCGGTTACGAGAAGTCCATACCTCTCGGGTTCCTGACGCACTCTACTAGATCTACGAAGCTCTTGTGTTACCTGAACAGGTTGCTCCACAGCTGCTTGTGGTTCCTGTTCATGTTCCATAATCGGTTCAGTGATTTGTGGTTCTTGAACCTCTTCAAGTTCTACATTCCTCCCACTTGCTTCTTAGAGACAAATTCTCTTTCTAGAAACACGCCGGTCCGAGCAACAAACACTTTGTTCTCGGTTGGATTGTAGAAGTAGTATCCCTTAGTTTCCTTAGGGTACCCCACAAATTTACACTTATCCGATTTAGGCCCTAGCTTGTCTGATTGTAAACGTTTTACATAGACATCGCAGCCCCAAATCTTCATGAACGACAGTGTGGGACGCCTCCCACTCCACATCTCATATGGTGTCTTCATGACTGACTTAGATGGAACACGGTTAATGGTGAAAGCTGCACTTAATAGAGCGTAGCCCCAAAATGATAATGGAAGATCGGTTTGACACATCATAGATCGAACCATATCCAATAGGGTTCGATTCCTCCTCTCGGACACGCCATTCCATTGTGGCGTTCCGGGTGGAGTGAGTTGGGACACGATCCCACACTTTCTAAGATAGTCGTCAAACTCTTGGCTTAAGTATTCTCCTCCACGATCCGATCGTAGAGCCTTTATACTTTTGCCAAGTTGCTTCTCTACTTCATTCTTGAATTCTTTAAACACTTCAAAGGATTCGGATTTTGCCCTCATAAGGTACACAAATCCATATCTACTGTAATCATCAGTAAAAGTAATGAAGTAGACATAACCACCCCTGGCAGGCGTGGCAAATGGCCCACACACATCGGTATGTATGAGTGCCAATTGCTCACTAGTCCTCTCACCTTTCTTATTGAAAGGGGACTTTGTCATTTTTCCCAATAAACAAGCCTCACATGTCTCATATGATTCAAAATCAAATGAGTCTAGTAATCCATCCTTATGGAGTCTAGATACACGTTTCTCATTTATGTGGCCTAAACGACAATGCCATAAATAAGCAGGATTTAAATCAGTTATTTTAATCCGCTTGGTATTAATGTTGTAGACAGGATTGCTTAGATCAAGGACATAAAGTCCATTAAATAATTGCGCACTAAAATAGTGAATATTATTTAAATAAAAGGAACAACAATTGTTCTTTATTGAAATAATAAAACCATCCTTGTCCAAACAAGAAATAGAAATAATGTTTCTGCTCATAGCAGGCACAAAATAGCAATTATTCAATTCTAAAACTAATCCTGAAGGCAGAGATAGCTCGCACACGCCTATGGCCAACGCAGCAACCTTTGCTCCATTCCCAACGCGCAGATCTACCTCTCCTTTAGCCAATCTCCTACTTCTCTTTAGATCCTGCATATTTCGACAAATATGAGATCCACAACCAGTATCTAATACCCATGATGTAGAGACAGTTAAATTGACATCTACAACAAAAATACCTGGTGGTGGTGGAATCACTATTCCAAGCCTCTTGTCCTCCAGATATTTTGGGCAGTTCCTCCTCCAGTGTCCAGGCTGACTGCAGTAGTGACACTCACCTTTAGTCACGGCCTTGGCAATGCCACCAACAGGCTTAAGGGCAGGTTCCTTGGACTTGGCAACTGACTTGCCTTTGCCCTTGGAGGAAGAGGCAAACCTTTTGCCCTTTCCTTTCTGTACCATCATAATGGCCTTGCCCTTACCCTTGTTGATGCTCTGTTCAGCCGTCCTCAACATGTTGAGTAAATCTGGCAGTGGTTTAACGATCTCGTTCATGTTATAGTTCATAATGAACTGTCCATAACTCTCAGGCAACGATTGCAACACGAGATCGGTTGCCAACTCTTGGCCAACCGGGAACCCCAGTCGGGCGAGATTCTCCAAGTACCCGATCATTCGGAGTACATGGGGTCCCACCGGGTTCCCTTCTGCCAGATGACATTTGAACAGTGCCTTTGAGACCTCATACCTCTCTACCCTCGCCTGCTCTTGGAAGAGCTGCTTTAAATGTTCGATCATATCGACAGCATTCATGTTTTCGTGTTGCTTCTGAAGCTCAGAAGTCATGGTGCAAAGCATTAGGCAGGCCGCATCATTAGCGTCGTCAACACGCTTTTGATACGCCTTTAAGGCAGCAGGTGTTTGGTTATCTGGACCTTCTGGAACATGCTCCTCTATTGCGTACAGTTTCTTCTCTTGCTTGAGAACAATTCTCAAGTTTCTGTACCAATCAAGAAAGTTGGTTCCAGAGAGCTTGTCCTTCTCAAGGACAGACCGTAGGGAATGTTGTGAACTCGATGAGTTGTTTGCCATTTGGAATTCTACAAAAGAAAAATACGCAAGTTTTAGTATTTGTGAATTTTTGACTATATTTAATAATGGCTAGTTTATCAAATATAGCTCCCACTATTTTTCTACGGATTAATAACCCTCAAGATATTAATGCGTAAAATATCCTTATATTTTCTAGTGGGACAAGATCCATCTTTCATCTCCTTATGAGCTTGCTTTGGCAAGTCACCCATAATTTGACTACTTTAGGTAGGAACAATTCCAATTGCATCCCATATGCAACTCATGGTTCAATTGGGCAAATAACTCCTTATTTATCCATCCATATGGATAATCCCAATTGATTGCCTCTAGGTTTCTTAATCAAATTAATAGCCTAGTTGTGTTCAACCTCTTATCTAAACAATTGCACATTGTTACGTGCCATCGCATTCCATCATTATGAACCAAGTCGCCATGCTTTGGCACGCACAAAATTGATAAATAATGATGATAATGAGTGTTTAAATAACGAGAAGGCAAGAACACAATATTTGAATTTTGAGGGATTTTAAATTCAATTTTAATTGTTTTGTTGATCAATATCAACTAATCTATCTATTTGAGTTTGGGCACAACTCCAAATAATAGATCCGGGTTGTCTAATTATCTTATTATCCTAATTGCATGCATCATTCATACACCAACCACACAATAATAAGACATTAAAATAAACAACCACAAAACAGAAATTAAACGTGATGTGGATATGGCCTTTTCTAGACTAAGATAATTCCAAGCCAATGGAATTATCTATGAACCCTAAAGCAAACACATCTCCATGCGTCTTGATCTTTTGGTCAATCCTTCATAGTCTTGTGGAATGCTCCATGCTCCATGCTCCATCTTTTGTGGCTTCTTTGGCTTTGGGCTTCTTTTCTCCAATCTTGGCTAACAATCTACTTTATCTAGCACTAGCTAATATCTATACTAAATAAAATAAATCTCACAAGTTGAGAAAAAAAATGGCACGCAGGCCATATAACCCTAATTAATTATTACAATTAATTGATCAGCTCGCAGGCCGTAAAACCAAACCACAAAATTAAACATCCACATCAAACCACATCCTAAGGCCATATCCAATCACCATGCGATTTGCACATAAACAGTTAAAATCCAATTTTAACGCGCTTGGTCAATTTTAATTGATTTTAGGATTTCTAGGGTTAAAACGGTCCATGGGCCCAAAAATCAAATTGCCCGGGCCCAAAAGGTGAACCACAAGGCCCTAGGGCCGGCCCGGCCCAAAACCCACAAGCCTAGGCCCGCGGGTTAGGGCCACCCGGCCCCTAGGGCGGCCAAGCTTGGGCGGCAAGCAAGGGGGGGCGGTCCCTAGGGGGCCGAACCTCCTTGAGGGAGTTGTTTCCAAAACAACTCCCTTGCTTGGTGCCCAAGTTTGGTTGTTTCCTTGTTTTGGGAGAACTCCTTCTTCCCCAAGGATGCCCAAACCCTAGATCTAAGATCCTAAAATTTCTCAAACTCACCAATTCATGCTTCCAATGCAAAATTTGGATCTTGTTATGATTAATTATTGACAAATTGCATCCCATGCTTGATTTGTCTTGTTTTACGCGATAAACAATCAAATTAAGGTGTAAAACAACTAAAACGTAACACATAAACCACGTTTATGCTCTACGACCTGTGGCTCTGATACCACTGTAGGGTTTTGATTCATGGATCGCACAACGGAAGCATAATCAAACATAAAACCATGCAAAACCCTCCAAGGATCACAAGTCAAGAGACATAACGATGGTAAGGGTTAGAAATCATAAACACACCTTTGGGTTCTCCTTGATGACTTCAAACGCGAATTGTGTCACGTTCTCTATAGTTGATCCACGCCTAGAGTTGATCCTAGATCTCCCAACTCCTTGGTGCTAGCCCGGAAGAGGAAGAGGAAGAAGGAATCACGCAAAACGAGACCCAAAGGAGGGTCTCGGTCTCCTTTGGCCGACGGGGACGGGGCGGCGGCAAGGGGGCGTCAGGCCTCCTTGTTGCTTGCTCTCTCTCCTCTTTGTTCTCTCCCGCTCTTTATTATGTTCACTTAATGAGCATAAGTTATGTGGGAAGGAAGGAAGGAAGGTCCTTTATATAGTCCAACAACTCCTTGTTAACTACCTAAAGGACTTATTCTAGTCCTACTAGAATTCAATTTAGTCCCTTCCTCGCAAATTAGTCCCTACTAAGTTTTCAAGGGTTTGCAAAGTGATCCTTCTAATTAATTAATCCAATTAATTAATTCCCAAATCTAGTTCAACTCTATATAGCGTGTGACCCCATAGGTTCTATCTAGTTGGTAGCAACTATTTGCTAATATGGAGCGGTCTCTAGCAAAACATCCATTCTAGCCAACTAATAGAATAGTCATCTTGACAACCTTTGTACAAGTAATTGTCTCATCCCTTTATCTCTATATCCGGATTGGACACGAGACATACAAGTCACACTCGTATATCCAATTCATAGTTTCTCGATCCATGTGAATAGCCTTATTCGTGCAAATAACATCAATATCCCATATTGATTTATTTGAGTCAGGCCAGACATTCTATAAACACTATCCCTCGAGTGGCCTAGGATATTTACTCCCATTATGTGGGAGGGACAAATTCTATCTACGTCCACTACGATCTCTAAGCTTGCTTCTTATTGTATCCAGTACACGCCTTTATAACTACCCAGTTACGGTGTAGCGTTTAACGCTACCAAGATCACAATAATCCACAACTAGAATATCTAGTGACTTCAAGTCTAAGGATGACAATACCATTGCACCGCGAGAAGCGCTTGTGACTAAACATAACGTGTATGTAGCCTTCTCGGAGATGGGTCAATCCATTGCAACATTCCCTAATGCACACCTATGTGTTGATCATGATATCTCCATATCAATCCAACCCCATACTAGTCTATAGATGATTGTCCCATTTAATCATTATACTTGACTAGGGATATTTAAGATAAACAACACAATTGTAAATCTAAGGACTTCATTATATTAAATATCCAACAAATAATAAATGAATTTCTAGCCACAAAACAATTCATACTAAATTAGATTGCCTCTAGGGCATCTATTCCAACACCGAGCGTATTCCGGTCATTCTCGGTTTTAGCGTTTTTTGCTTCCTCGGTCGGTTTTCACTACCCGTTTCTCCTCCAGTCTTTCCGTTTTATGTTCCACTCTCCCTTTTATCAGTCCCAGTCAAATCCTGCTCCGAGCATTTTCTGCACGTTTCCCGAGGCAACCCCGGTTCTGTCTCGACACGCATCCCAATGCACTTTTCGAACCTGTTCCCGTAAAGACAACATGAACAAATCCGCGATCATATTTCGAAATGCGCAAAATAAGCAGAAATTCATGACGAGCTTATAAACATCTTGTTCTATTTTCCGAGGCTTTCTGAAGGTGAATTCTGGCTAAAACACGGCTTTCCAGCATAAAGGCACGTCAATTCAGGCTAAAAGATAACCCCTATTTGGGCGTTATCAAACCCCCCCCCCCCACACTAAACTTTGCTCGTCCTGAGCAAATTCCAGCTATATACTACCAATGCTTACTATCCCGAATCAATCCAGAGCGGTGTAACTGCACTTATTTAAAAACAGTAGAAGTACTATAAAAACAGTTTATCTTCATGGTGAGACTAGGAAATCTCTTCAACTCAAACTGAACCTCCTTCAGTTCTCAAATTCCCCTAGATTTCAGAAACTGCGGTGATCAGAAGAACTTGCGGCCAGCCTAGGTTAGGAACAAGCACGAACACTACTTACTCCTGCTTTTGCACGCAAATCGAATGTATCCCTAATGCACATCTTCCGTACTTTTACTCCGGGTGTAATGTAAATCTGTCGGTTTTGGGACGGTAGGATAAGTCATTTAGAAGCGATGTCCTTAAAAGTCACAGCACACTCACACATACCCCAATCTCACACTCTCTCACAACGATGACGGAAACTGAACCAAATCACCTAAGATTCTAGACACTGAATTTCCCCAGTCCCGGTGTAACTGCCGTTCTCTCGGCCACAACTGTGAACGAATGTGAAACTGTGATAAAAAATTGTCTGCCTGGCGTTTTGAAATAAAATTAATCAAGCACCCTGAATATTTTGCCTTTGATACTATTTTTTTTTCTTTTTTTCTTCCTCCTTTTCTTCTTTTCCTTTTTTTATCATTTTTTTTCTTTTTTTTTTTCTTTTTTATTACGTTTCAATGCGGGGCGACACAATAAACAACAATAATATAAATCGGGCCAACTCTATGATAAAACAAAAACGTGGCGGCAGAAAAATACTGAGATAAAATCTGAAACGACCACCCCCACACTAATTTTCGAACCATGTAGTCAATATGTAAAATAATTGCGCTTTTCCAACCGATCCTCCTCACTACAAGGATGTCTAAATAGCACAGCGCGTCCTCCAATCAACCCTATCAACCCCAAGTCCCCCATGTCGTGCGGAAAAGTTCACGTACTACGGCACTCCTCCTGTGCTCAAGGTGTAATTTCGTGAGTCACCGCCACACTGAAGTGTGATGCCGTCACTATCGCACCCTTACACACCCTCAAATAAAATATGACGCTCATCCACTATCAACTATGACAATTCTGCTCTACCCTATAAAATCCCCCTCAACTTAACTCCCTCGTGCTATGATGCGTAGGAAGGGTAAAAATACTAACAATGATGTCAGTATCAAAAAACGGCTTCCTAGGTCAAACTGTTACCAAGAAAAGGGTTAATGGAGCAACGACGCCAAAAACTTGATGCGCTTTCTAGCGTGCTATTCCCAAGTATACGAATCAAGTAGTATAGAGAGTATTTTCAACTCAGATTATCGATCCCACAGGGACTTTTCAGGTTTTCTAGTAATCAGTTTAAACGAACATAGTGTAAAAAGGAGGAATAGTTTGAGATTTTGACTACGAACTAGGTACTAAAAGTAAAGACTAAAACAGGAAATATTTTTGTGACAATTTTCTGAATAATGCTTAAGGTTTTAAAACTATGGTTTGAGATACTAGGTCCCGGGATCCCCTAGGGTCTCTAAAGATTTTCGTTCTTTGTTTGACACGAAAACACACAACATTCTCGTTATCCGTGCCACGTACCAGTTGTGCAGTATCTTTTCTTTTCCTGCACGTTATCACGATTCTGCAGACTTTCGGATTCCTGTTAAGCTGCCTAAGTCTGCAGTCTCGTTCTATTTCTGTTAGGGTTTCTAACCTGTCCTGATGGCCCGGTCAGATTCTTTAACAGTTGGTCTCAACGATTTCAGGCTAGTCCTAACTCCCCTTCGCTAGTCGGCCCATCGGGGTAAGGTGCTAAATTCTGTCATCTCTTCCTAACCCTAACCAGACGTTTTCACCTACCGGCTCGGGTCTGTAGCAATCCTGGTTAGCTACTCCGCTCATGTATGAACAGTAACATTCAAAGACAATATAACGAATAAAGCTGCTGATATTAAGATATTGCAATCATGAATTCATTATCAAAACATAGAACTAATTTTTGAAAACGAAACCCTAGGTTCACCGAGAACCTAGGTAAAAAGTTTAGCTACTGAAATTCATAACGTAAATAACACAGTTTTTGAATGAGAGAGAGAAGAAGAACAAACGGGTGTCTTGAATCTGGATTCACGTTTCCGTGTTCTCCAGGGATGCCCCGACTACTCCGTGGATGTGTTGTTGTGTTCAAAACGAGTCTGGACGAGTCTTTATATAGTGCTGAATACGTTTCTGGAACTTGCCTTTATTTACAAAATTGCCATTGATCAAAACCGCCTCAAAATTTGTGCTGTCTGCGTAAAATACGCAGGGTTCTGCGTATAACACGCAGATAGCAGCCTGACATATGCTGATTGCTGCGTATTTTTCCATCCTCACTGCGTATTTCACCACCGTGGTTGCATATAATACACAGACAGGGGCCAAAAACTGCCAAAAATCCCCCTCCATCTTGGTGTCTGCGTATTATACGCAACCCCCTGCGTAAAATACGCAGCCAGCAAGCTTCTCTGCTTCTTTTTGCCTCGGCCTACGTTTTGACCCGAAACTTGTCAAAATTACAAAAATACCCCTGGGTCAAAACCGCTCAAAATTCTGTCCAATCCTGACTCTCGCCATAGGAAAACTGCTGACTGAATTTGGGAGACAAAATCTGAACTTGACTCCGGAAACCCGGACCCGGTGCCAAAATGATCAAAATACCCCTAGACCAATTCTATCCCGGAAATCGTCTCGAACATGAAATAGTTGCTCACGACTCCGGACACCGGGACCCGAGACTCCTACTTGGGCGTGGCCTGTCTGGGACCCACACTTGACGGGAGTCGGTTTTTTGGCCGGACTCCGTTTCAGCATTATAACCTCTTTTCGGAAAGCCCTTGACGTCTCAGTTCTTTTGACCATGGTTTCACTTCAAAATTCCAAGTCAAGCTCAAGATATTGTAACCCGAGCGTATTCCGGTCATTCTCGGTTTTAGCGTTTTTTGCTTCCTCGGTCGGTTTTCACTGCCCGTTTCTCCTCCAGTCTTTCCGTTTTATGTTCCACTCTCCCTTTTACCAGTCTCAGTCAAATCCTTCTCCGAGTATTTTCTGCACGTTTCCTAAGGTGACCCCGGTTCTGTCTCGACGCGCATCCCAATGCACTTTCCGAACCTGTTCCTGTCAAGACAACATGAACAAACCCGCAATCATATCTCGAAATGCGCAAAATAAGCAGAAATTCATGATGAGCTTATAAACATCTCGTTCTAATTTCCGAGGCTTTCTGAAGGTGCATTCTGGCTAAAACACGGCTTTCCAGCATAAAGGCACGTCAATTCAGGCTAAAAGATAACCCTTATTTGGGCGTTATCAAGAATGGGTCCTATTACGTGACGTGAACCGAAATATCATTGTCTCTACGGGTATGTACTAATGCAAAATTCCAACAAAATTGATAGCTTCTCGACTAATGGTTGTCAGGTCTGGGTATACACTTTAAGCATAAAAGGGTTGCTTGTGTATATATGTTAATCCTCAAGAAGAGGAACATAAATCTAAACATCCAAAATAAGTTGGGATATTGATATATTACTCTACAAGATGGAAATACAAGATTATGAGGAAAATCTTGAAAGGTTATCACTAATATGGAAAAAAGCCAACGTTGGTAGTTGAATAGCCCTGGAAGAGGCTCATAGCTCTGGAAGTAGCTAAAGGTACATCAATACTACATATGATCCTACAATTAATGATTATTATATTAACCGCTTTAAAAATATATGGGTTAAAGTAAGTGAAGATTATTGACAATAAATCATTGGCCAAAATAAAGTCAACAACACATAGATAGCTGCTCGAGTAACAAAATTATATGAATATGTAGAGCTTATGTTATGTACTTAGGGTAATGACCATACTGGAAGCATAAAATTATGATCTATGTTGAGACTACATATCCTTCGGTATGCGTGGGATACATGTAGATATTTTATGTCCTCTGTTAAGCGTGGAACTCATGTTAAAGTTATATGTCCCCTGTAATTCGTGAGACTCATATTGAGGTTTATGTCCGCTTTTGAGCGTGGGAATTATAAAATGAGAAACATGACATGGTATGGGTAATGATAAATGCTCATAACTATAATCATCTAGTGGGGAGAATGATAGTGATATTATGTTAGTCTAGGGGAGTAAGGTACAACAAAAGATGATTTGAAAAGTAACAGTTTACAAATATGACCGTACAAATCACAAATTTGTGAAATCCATGGATGTTGGTACCCATGAGAAAATATTTTCCTGAAGAAAATTAAAAGTGAATACTCGCGAGTAGTTATAGGTGCATATGCATTTTACTTAGTTTGATTGTTAATATAATATTGTTAGATTCTCACTACAACAAATATTGCATCCGTTGACAGCAAAATTTGTCGCTAGAAAGGCCAAATATGTCGGTAGAAATTCTATCGACAAATTTTTCTTTGTCGCTCCGTTGTCACTACATCTCGGTCGTTAAATTATAGCCGGCAAACGCTATGTATGCCGGCAGAGAAAAAAGGCGCGACAACATATTATGTCGGTAGTTTCAATCTAACAACAAACATTGTTTGTCGCATTTAAAACTCTCGACAAGCGTATCTACATGTTTATGTAGATGAGTGACAGCCAAAGTTGTAACACCCTCACCTCTCAGAGCTTGTTTCAATCTTTTCATTTCATTAAGTATTAGAGAAAGAATCAAAGTTTCTTCCAAGGATAATCAACACCTAAAAATACTTGGAAAAGCTTGGAAGAATCATTTCATTTCATTAAGTATTGGAGAGGTTATGAACTGCCAAAGATGACAGTTTTCAAGGATAATCAACACCTACAAATATTTGGAAAAACTTTGAGAATCTTGACAGATTCTTGAGTTTCAAGTGAGCCCCTTCAAGATCAGATGTAAGAGGATCAAGAGAGTGATTTGAACAATTTGAAACATGAATTTGATGACCATGTGTTTATCCATACACAGGAGAAAACACAAGTTCAATCCTTTCAGAGGTGGAAGGGGAACACAAGCTGAAAGTTGACTAGTTTCACTAGCAATGAACAGTGTAGTTAACACAATGTTTGTACAGAGATTATGGGTCGAATTTTGGACTGTCTAGAACTTGTTTCAATCTCAGAAATTAAAAGTGGAATTGTAGACGTAGGATCAGAGAGTTCCCAGATCCGATTGGTCCCTCAAGTCGTCGACTGGGGAGGGAGAAATAGTGAATGCAAGTTGATAGCAATCCACAAAGCAGGAATATGGAAGCATCAACGTTGTTATGTTGTCACCTTCAGCTTGGATTTCACTCAGGTTATAGGCCGAATTAGAACAAGTTTTTAACAAGAAATTTGTAGCCTAATCACCAAAGAATATGAAGTACAAATCCATTCAAGAAACGGCCCAGTAATGGGGAGTTATGACCCTGTTTTCAGGTCAAGTTTTCATTCAAAAAGTTCATGGATCACAACCAGCAGTGACCTTTGATTCTAAAATTGGAAGTTCTATATACTGTTTTGGAGGTTCTAGCTGATACATTCCCGTAGCTGGTAATCTCAGGATTCAGAGGTAGCAAACCTCACAACAAATGAGCCAGAGATGAGAGAGATATATCTCTTACAACATGGCAACCCTGTTCGCCGGAAAATTGTATTACAGTTAAATCAATCCACACAATTATAGTCAGTTTTTGATGATTAGAAACAGCTTCCCACATCTCAAGGACCAAAATGTGCTAAAAAGCATCATATTTGGTTGAGAATTAAGCTAGAACAGAGCAGTGGCGGAGCCAGGATTTGACCGAAGGGGGGGCACAATTAGGTTATTAGCGGAGCCAATATTTGTACTGTCATCTCAAAACAAATAAAATTAAATATCTAGTTTGACAGTGGAAGCTTTCTTGCTCAGCTGGTAAAACTCTTGCCTCTTGACCATGACCGCAAGGGTTCGAATCACCCCAACGACGTTTTTTTTCAATTTTTTGGGGAAAAAAATTAAAAGCGCGCAGATAGAGATTCAAACCTCCGTCAATTTGATTTGAAAGCAAGTGTTTGACCAACTGTGACAGAGGCGCGCTCGGTTTTAAGGGGGGCACTTTAATACTTGTATAGAAGCTGGGTTAGTTTTTCTTTATAAATTAAGGGTTCTCTATCGTTTTCGGAAAATTTTGGGGGGGCACGTGCCCCCCCGTGCCCCTACATGGCTCCGCCCCTGGAACAGAGACTTACAAACTGGCACCCCTAGGTTCGTTTTCCCTCAGGATCACAAAACAATCGATCAAAAGTGACGAATTACAACCAATCGAAGTAATTTACCAAGAACAGTTGCTAGGGTTATTCGAATTCTCACCTTGCTTTCTCTCTCCACGCACTTCCGTTTCTCAAGTTGAGAGTTTACCATAAACAGGATTCTGGCAGTAGAAGGACGGGCTGGGTAGTTGTAGTGGTGGCTATGCAGTGGTGGCACTGGTGGTGGTTCTTGGGAGGGAGAAGAGAGTTTAAATAACATGTTGTGGCTTCTTCCTCCAGAAATTGATTTGGGCTGTAATGAAAGTAGAATTTGTAGGCCATAGAGGGTTGTATGAAAATGAAACTGCCACCTCAACTTGATGAGGTGTTCCAAAGCTAGCTATGAAAATGACACATCATAGGGGCTAAATTGTAGATTTAGAAATTTGGGGAATAACTTTAGAATGTAATCCCTTTTAATAAATATTACAAGCTGACCCCAAATTCTCACTCAAATATGACATCAGATGTACCATCCTGATATCCCAGTTTACCCAGATATCTGCTGCTACTGAAATTGTAGAACAATTACACAATTGCCCAAAATTTTGAAATATTGTGTTCTTAACCCCTAGGAACTTTCAGGGTGTTACAAAAATTGTCAATAGAAGATAAGTTCCTCACTATTTCCATCTTCATTGCGACATACTTGCTTGTCGCCGTTATCAATGTCCAATAAAAAATTCACATGCACCAAAAATCCAAAACACGACTTAAAAACATGCACAATTGTGCTCAAAGTCATAATCAACTATCCATAACTTGGATTTTTACATAAAGAACAAGCTATATATGTTGCACAATAAGTGTTTTGCACCTACAACCGAGTGACTATCCTACTCCACCATATGTTGTGCCAAGTTCACTTTAATTAAGTCGTACGCAATTAAAGTGAACTTGCAAACAATGATAAACAGAATCAGAAGATAGTATTGTGTGGTTAACAAAACAGTGTTATCAACTACAAAACTCAAAGTCCTACGCAATTCTCTCTAAAGAGACGTACTAGCTAGCTAGCAGTGTTATCAACTACATGTCATATTATCTTCGCCAGTACTGTTGTTCCTTAAATGCCCTGAACATTACCACTAACAAGCCCAAGAATCTACCTGCAAACAATGATAAACAGAATCAGAAGATAGTATTGTGTGGTTTAAAAACAATTAAAACTAAACTTTTCAATTGTAAACTACCAAACAGGCTATAGGTCAATTCAATTAAACATGATTTTAAGAGTTCAATATTGTCTTAATATTCATCAATAGCCTAGAAAACTATTCTTGCTGCAGTTCAGCCCAATCTTGTACCATATGGAATATCATTATTGGGCTAGTTCATTTTACTGATAAAAATCCCATTCCACGACTATGTCTTTGCTCACAGGTGAGAAAAAACTTAAATATTTCACTAATTTTAGGAGAATGAACCTAGCTCTGAAACAAATAATTTAGAGTTTCAAGGAAGACGTCCAGTACGCTATTTAGTAACTTTAGCCATTTTTGTTTGTTACATAGTTGAAAACATAGTTTAATAAGTTCCAAGTAATATAGGAAGTACTTGAAGACAATGCAACCTTTTCTGGAAATGTCTACAACTCGACATGTTTAAAATACACAATAAGATACGATGTATATTACGAAAATCCGGATTTAAATAAACATCATGTACCTTAATTGCATAAATCCGGACTCTACTTCCCCACTTGAAGTGTAAGACGAGTGACCACCTTGGCTCTGTAACTGTCCTATTTTCAAATTGGATATAATCTAAAGTTCAAAATCGACAAACAGAAGAACAACTTAGATAACATGTGCAACCAACTGAATATCATACCTAAGCATAGTAAATTAGTCATGTATCAAAACAATTAAGTCTCATTGCCATTATACCTTCATACTAATGCAAATGTTCTTGTTGTATACCATATGTGTATAAACTATTCTGCAATTATTATGCAAATGAAGAAAAAGGAACTATGCAAATGTCACACGTCCAATTTGTGAACCCATAACACAACTAAGGAATTTGAGAATGGAAAGTGTGTTTCACTTGAGAGATACATGCAATTGGTCACATTGGCTCTTGAAATCACCAAACTACCCTTTAAGCCAAACAGAGAAAAAATCTCATTTAAGCACAAAGAAAGGGCAGAGAGAAGTCTTGGATAACGAACTTTAGAAATGAAATATGTATACGTTTATCAAGAAGATTAAGCCTGGACTAGTGACAGTACAATATTTTTCTTCCTGTAATCCAATAAACCAGTTCCTGTAAAACTAAAATCGCATCTCTGAGCTACTAAATCCAAAAATAACCCGAGGTAAAAGATTAAATTACATTCTATTTGATGGAGCTACTATAGCAGAACCCCGAGAAATCGCCGTCCCCTGATTGTAGAAGAACTACATCGGTAAAATCCGACACTTGAAAATCACAAAACAAACTATCACCAAGGCTGTCAGTGAGAAACCCAAAATCCTCAATCCCTCAGATAACACCGAGATGCTAGGAGGAAAATGGGGAAGCCAAAGAGCTGTAGAAACTTGAATCATTAATCTAGATAAAGAACATGGCTAACCTCACTGATGCAATTGCTACCGCTCCATTCCCTATTTAAAAAAGAAATGAATCAGAGAAACCTAAAGCGAATAAGAAAAGGGGCGTACTCAAACCTAATTGAAAGTGTGAGTAAGCAGGTAGTAATGCAGCTAATATACTTTAGAAGGGGGGTGCTGAATAGAGTATGCCAACTTCTTGCAAAATTTGCTAGAAGGATGAGATCTTGTGAAAACTAGTGAAGTTGGCCTTGAAACAAAGTTCAAGCCTTTGAAAGAGACGCAATTTGTACTAAAGCAAATAAGCCTTTTTCAAGGCCTTGAAAAGAGTTTCAAACCCTTGAAAAATAAACAGTTTTGAGAGCTGCAAGAACTAAGAAAAGGAATAAACTGTAAATGCAAGAGACAAGAGATTTATAGATTTCAGTCCACTTGGACCTACGTCCACCTCAGGGATTTGATCCCTGCAGGATTTTCAACTCAATTCTTATTAATCAAAAGCTAAGCCCTAGATCTCAACCACATAGAATTGCCTTACTCTGTTACAGCTTGTGGTTTTCCCTAACCTATCTAGTACATGCTCTAGCTAACTGATTAACTAAGAATTCTCTATTGTTCACTTTGAACAATCCTTGAGAATGGAGATAGAAAAATTACAGAAATGAGCTACCAATAAAGCACAATACAGAAGAACACTTAGTGTATTGACACTGCAGTGAAATATGCAGTGATCTTCTGTGAATGGATTGGAAGATTGGTGAACTTCTTTGATGCTTGTCAATCGAGAACTCTTTCTCTCTTTTTTCCCGTTGAGTGTTGTGTCTTGTTGCTTCATAATTGAGCTCTATTTAAACTTCAAACAGCTGTGAATATCTTCCCATATTTTCAGCAACAAATCTCCTATTTTGTAGGAAACAGACTTTGGATCTTTGACAATCTTCTCCAACGGTTAAGTGATCACAATCTTCAAAGATAATGTCGTGATCTTGCATTTGAATAGGTTGAGAAGCTTTCAAGTCATTCAGATCAAACACAGAATCATATTCTTGATTATTTCCTTCCTTGCATAAGTCAGATTAGGAAACAATCTCTGCAAACTTTGGAAATAAAATCTCTTGCAAGAACATAGTCAAACAGATGATATTCTATGTTCAAACGAGTTAGGATGTTTTTTCTTTCATCATCAAATAACAGTAAATCAAGCACATGAAGGATAGAAGAGAAATCAACTCAGGAGAGTTCGTAGAAAACTCCCCCTGAGAATGTTCACACAGGTTAAGCAGTTTCAAGGCTTTGAATCCAATTTCAAGACCTTCCTATGAGAACTGATTCAAGGCTTTAAAAGCTGGTTCAAGGCCTTGAAATAGTCAGACTATTCCAAGCCTTGCACAACCTGATCTTACATTAATCAAAACCCAAAATCCTATGATCAGATGGAAACTCGCGATGAGAGTCTTTGTAGGAAACAACAACCCAGAGATAGTCACCATGGTGATGGTCAGCGGCAGCCCGTCACAGTGGTACTTGTGGTGGATGACGTTGATTGGTTCGCTAGTGGTGGTGGTGAGAGTCTCGAGACGACAGTGAGAGAGGGGGGAAGGGAAGAGGCTCTCCTCGCTGTGCTTGAGCAGTACCAGAGGAGAGAGGCCCCATCATTTCCTTGTGTAATCAAGTCACATCTCTGAACAACCATCTATTAACAACCATCAGCAATGAATAGTTTAACATGAATCCATTATGGTAAGGATTAAGTTATAAATGCAACAGACGACCAACTAATAAGTTATAAAAATAAGGTAAGGATTATACGAATTAATGGGAAGAAAGATTAAGTACAGATAAACCAAAATTGGGTATTGTGGGCATGAAAAAAAAAACACTTATGCATAGAGGCCATGAGAGAACAGCCCTGCAGGAAAAATTCATGAACTCAAACAAAAGATTATAGAATAAGAATGAAATTCTTCCATGGCAACAATCTGCAATTTCCTAAAACACACAACCCCCAACAAATGACGAACTTGCCTGACTAAAGAACCAAGCCCAAAATTGCTTCAGTTGTTCTTCTGTCCCTGAAGATTTGAAGAAAAGGAACCCTAATTACGAATAAAGTGAAAAGAAAAAAAAACAATCAAATAATCCCATAATTTATCAGAAATATAATGAGTATGGTAATCACCTCTTAGCGTACAGAGAACACAGTCCTGCCTCAGATCATACTCGTTGAACAAGTCGATTAGCCCTAATTTGAAAGCATCGTCATGCCTCCAATTTCATAACCAGTGGAAAAATTTGATTTAACCCAATTTCACAACCCCGAAATTTGCAAACATCAAGATCAGAGGGTGATTACAGAGAGGGGATAGATTGCCTGTTGACTTGTTAGAGTTGCATAAGCACAAGAGAGAGATCCGAAGGCGAGGGCGAGGGCAGAGACAACCTCCGATGATTTGAACTCGCTTTTCGCTTCAAGGAAAGGGATAAGAACATCCGAGAGCGGACGCAGGTGTGAGAGAAAGGAAGAAGAGGGAGTGGCGGTGAGCATACGGCAGAGCATCGGTGGAGGTTTCTGAGGGAGAAGTGTGGAGAGAGGTGTTTGAGTTCCGTATGTATGAGTGTCGAGTGTTTCTATCGTAAGTTGATTAATTTGGTTGAATACTTTCATTTTTACCATCCATTTTTTTTTCACTTTTTTCAGGCGTTGACAATTGGGTATGTCAACATAATAAATTGATTGTCAACTTAAATATAAAGTAACAATCCTTGACTTAATTTTTGGGTAAAATAAAAGAAAAATCAAAATATCGACAAAAAAAAAATCATATGCGTCGAGAAACAGAAATATTGTAGATAAATCATGTAATGGCATGTTTGGTTTTCTAGTATTAGTGGAATTAACTAGTATTGGACTAATTATAGTACTGTGATTATTAATACTTTGTTTGGTTTGTTCTGGATTAAATTTAATACTGGTACTAAATAGTGAAAAACATGGGTTTAATACCCTATTTTAATACTCTCCCCCATGAGAGTATTAACAGTATTGGACTATTCAGTATAGTTGGAAGTGAAAATTAATTACGCCAACAACTATTCATAATACTTTGTACGGTACATAACCAAACACATTATTAAATATAATACAGCTAATCAAGTCCAATCCTATCCGACCTAGTCCAGTCCAGTCCGACTAGTCCGGAAAACCAAACGTGACCTAAATGTCATATTTGCTGTAGTGTTTGGTCTTGCAATGGTTTTGTTTGTGAGGTACAAAGGTGTTACCAAGAGGGAGAGAACTAATCCAAATGTCGCACTCTTTTTCCTTCGCTATGGTTTTTTTCCCACGTGATTTTCCAAGCAAGGTCTTAACGAGACTGCAAAGATTATTAATATGCGTTCCAGAAGAATGTCATCACCAATGCTAAGAAAATAGAATTCACCGATGTACTCTTTTTCCTTAGTCATTGATTTTTTACCCACTGGGTTTTTTTTCATGAAAAGGTTTTAACGAGGCATCGTGTGAATATTCAAGGGGGAGTGTTATGAAATATGGGCTAGGTTATTGTTGAATATCCGCCACATGTTGTAATCCCATTTGTATATGGTTATTGGCCCATTAGCCCACCCTAATGCCTATATAAGGAGGCTTAGGGTTGGAGAATAATACACAACGTTAACTCAATACTCTCCTCCCTACAAAATTGTCTTTCTTTATTTTTTGTCTCTCTCAATTCTAGTTTCACAACAAGATCAACCTAATTGAGAATTGTATAATATTTATGATCGACGCAGGATCGAATACTGTTATGGAGATTTAACACATGTTTTTTCCTGATTCCATGAATTTGAAAATTAAACTGAAAATTTATTCCAAAAATAAACTGAATCTTAATATAGAGATTTCATATTCATGGCTCCTCAAAAAATATTGGAGGAGGTATTTTATTGAAAAGTAAAATGAAAGAAAAGTATCAATATCAATAGATGCCTTTAATGTTCTCATATTTAAGTACTCGAATACAGTTATTTATTTCTTGATTAAGTTAACAAAAAATGGTAAATTATGAATTACTAAAGTTGACACATCTCTTATCTAAATGCATGCATGCATTTATCGGTATATTTGCTCATGATTATACATCAAGTTCACTAAATCATTTGAAAAGCTTATATAGCCAACACCAATCTCACACCTATTATATTTAATTTTCAGTATGGGAGGTACGTGTTTCTTGCATTCCATAGTTATTTCTTGTAATTACTTGTGCCTTTTAATGATTTATCTTAAGCAACAATAAATTTTGGTGCTTATACCCACTTCTATTTCAAAATAAAATGGGAGGTATGATTTCATGCAATCCTTATTTGTAATATCAATGTTTTATATGTAGGTCGATTAGCTATATCTGTATGTCTTATACCAGTATTTGAATCTTGTGAGTCAACAAGTCTTTCGGAATCATCAAATTATGAGAAGCCACAAGGTTCCGTCTACAAATTTTATGAGGGTGCTGCACAAACTCAAAGAAAATATTAATTTTAAATTCATGAAATGTCATTGAGAAATTAGTTTCAGTTTGATCCATTCTTGTAAGTGACTACGTGTAAGCTAAAATTATCCTCCTTCCTCAAGGGACTAGCATATGTGAATAGGAAGTCTTGTCCAGATCGTTCGTGTAGGTATTCAATATTCTTGAGTCTTGAGTCCAGATCGTTCGTTTAGTAGGTATTCACGAGTACTGTACTTATATCATTTTCTTTGAGAATTAATAATCTTTTCACATATGGTATAGCCGTACTAATTTTTTAATATGTTATTTAACATTTGTTAAATTATCTGAATTCGCAAAGATGTGGAATTTCTGATGCAAATAGTATTTTAGTTGAAATATGCTAACAATAATGCTAATTGCAGAATTATACACAAATGCAAGTGAAACAATACAAAGTACTACAAAGTACAAAGCATAACCATATACTATACTAAGTGAAAAAAGCATAACCATATATTATACTAAGGCCTCATTTGGGTAGCGGGTAAGTTATGTAGGGATAATGCTTATGCTGGGATAAGAAGAAGATAAGTACGATGTCTGATAAGCCCTGATAGGATATGCTGACTTTTTTGTTTGGATGCTGTCGGATAAAATGTAAGATATGATGAAGGTTTAATGTGAAAATGACTACATTGTCTTGCATTATCGTGATTATGAATTCGTAAATGTTCGTATTATAAATTGCTATTAAAATACACAAATTAACTAAACATATTTTGATAAACATAGTTAACAAACTATATTATTAACGGGCTTATATTGTTAATTAACTTAATTAACCAAATTATTGGATGATGGTGAACTCGTGCGAGCTCCGTATCTAGATCGTGAGAGCTCTGATTTCGTCTTCTTCTCCTATTCTGGTTTGTTCTATTATGTCGGAGGATGGCGATTATGTGGTATTGGTCGTCTTGGTGGGTTTACTGGTGGCTTTGCGACCGTTGATGCACTAAAAAATATCAGTTTATTACGACGAGTAAACTCATTGTTGTAACCCAAAATATCGTCGTTAGAAGTGAAAGATGACGAAAAAGTTAATCCAAAGTGCGTCGGAATAGCTCCGTCGTTAGTTCGACGTGGCGAAAAAATATCATGTGGTCGGTGAAAGTTATTTACCGACCACATATTCCGACCATATATACTCGTTGTTGAACTTTTCCTGACGACCTCTCGACGGTCATATTACGAGGTCAATATTTTTACCGGCGAAAATTTCGACAAAATATTATAGTCGTTGAATTTGTGCCGACAACTATTCTCGTCGTCTTTTTGATTTGGACGACTAGTTTTTCCATCGTTATTTACTATCTATTTTGGTAATTTTTTTTGCTGTCAGAAGACTATTTAGTTGGTTGTTATTTCTTAAAACGACAATTTTTACTCGTCGAATATAGTCTTTTTGCTCACTAACTTTTCGTCGAGAAGTGGTCGTCTATAAAAGTAATATTTTTTTATAAATAAATATTAAAACCATAAGCAACTTAAAAATATTGAAATTTCTATTAATATCTACCGAACCTAGTGTATCGAAAAATTGTACATTTACATCAACTACAACATAAAATTCTAACAAACAATGTATCATCCAAAACAAAACTACAAACTTAGCGTAGTCTACACTAGATACGTAGTTGTGAGTAAGGAAGCTCCGATGTGAACATGTATCGTGCATGGGAGGTGGAGGCGACCTTGAGTTCTTGCACGCTACACGGTCATGCAATCGTCTTGTTGGGAGTCTGATTCACAAAACCTGAAGACATTCACAAACAGCATATAAATTTTCTGCTAAGTATGAACAAGAATTATGTTATATATGCAGTGAAGGTGTATGCTAAACTAAACTCAGCTAGCTAGCTATTCACCCGGTATACAAAGTTCACATTATAATATTTTGTCGTCATCGGGATGTGGTTATGTGTGGTTATGTGTAATTATTTTGGTTTTTGTAGGATTATCTATGATCTATGACAGTTTATGTGGTTTTATGATTTCATAGTTTTCGTTTGGTTTCTTTTTCCTATATGTTACTATACTTGCAGTTTAACTTTGTTATTAAGTTGCAGTGTGCTGAGTACTTAAGAATATTTGTTTTGTCTTTCATCAAGGGGGAAATTGATAATTCAATTTCTCTGCTTTGATATGAAGTATGAATTGTGGATGTTTATATGAAGATGAGAAAAGACAGTGGTAACATATGTTCAAGGCTCCAAGGCCTTCAAGGTCTATGTCTGCATCTAAATTGGTTAAGTATTGTTTAACACTCTTGTGTATGCAGGCTTAGCATTGTATCAGTTGTTGGTAAAATGTGTCTTACATATATTCTTGGACTATATCTATGTGTTTCTAACACTCACATGTTTCATAGCTTGATTGAATCAAGGCTTAGAAAGCCATTAGCTTAAAACTGTGAAGAATGTCACAGAGCTCCAAGGCCTTGAGATTTGCCTTGAGCTGTTGACAGTCTTATTTAGCTTAACTGATTCTCTCTTGCAGGATGCTATCCGTGGTAATGTGATTGGTTATTGACTTGCTATAAGTCTTAATCATAATTTTATCATTATCTTATACATATTGCTGATATGATATTTATCTTGTTATCAAAATTTTGGCCTAGTTTATTGCAGAAAATGTTATGCCAAACAGTAAGTAATATGTTGATATATTTTATGGAATTTGTATGACCTTGAAATCAAGTTGTTGCAGGGTTGTTCGTAGTTCAAACCCCTCACAACAAACTCTAATGGCTATCCATACATAGCTGTTGAAAGAAGCATGTTTGGGAGATGATTTGTAGGTAGGCAGTTCCTGAAATCTCTCATTTAGTTACTACATCTTGTTATAAGCTCCAATTTGAATTTCAAAGAAGAAAAGAGATTGTGAAGACTTATCATTGAGAAAGAAGAGTGTTTACTCTCGTGGAGATCATAGAATCAACTCTTTAATCATATCAAACTCTCAACACTGCTGAACAAGGAGATCAATCATCCAGAAATCTGAAGAACACATCCAAGATTCACTGCTTATTTATTTTCTTTGTTCTTCAATACTTGTAATTAATTTGTGTTATCATTCTGATTTCTGAACCTCACAAAATTAGAAGTTTAGTTGTTCAAGTGACAAACAAGAGGTTCTTATTGTTTCAACAGATTGTCGTTGTTACTAGATTGGTTGGGAACCACAAGCTGTATAGGTATAAGGCAGTTCACTTAGGCTTGAGATCTAGGGCTAAATCTGGTATTTTTTTAATAAGAAGTGTTTTGCCAATCCTGCAGGGATTAGATCCCTCCGGCAGAGACTAGGTCCAATTGTGACTGAACTCTGTAAGATCCTCGTGTTCTTTACTTTACAGTATTGTTTTTTTACTGCAAATTATCTAGCTCAAAACAGGTTTGTAAGTTCAAAGCAGGTTCAAGACTTGAAATTGCTAATCTATTTCAAGGCCTTGAAACTGATTGAGCCCTATATGCATGAAATTTGGGAGAGTTTCTTATTCTATTTGAACTCCTAAACCTCTGTGCTCAATCTATCAGTACTTGGTGATGAAAGACAAAGTATTTTGACATTTTTAACACTATCTAATCCATCTGTTTGATTTAGTTTTGCAGGGAAAGTTTATTTCCTATTCTGCAAGATTTATTTCCTAAACCTGAGTTTTGCATGGAAGGAAATTCTGGGTTGATTTGATTCTGCAATCAATCTAATGGTTGTAAAAACTTCTCAACATGGTTATGGAAAAGATCAAATCAGTATCCCTGAAGATACTGAGAAACTATCCGTGGGATAAGACTGTTAGAGAAGTCAAAGTTGTTGCCTACAAAACAGGAGAGTTTGTTGCTGAAGATCTTGAAGATGTGCAGATCAAATGAGTTGCTATAAGGAGCTCAGTTTGAAGCATTTCAACAGATCAAGTTCTCTATCCAATTCTTAGAAGAACACTGCACTCTTACAACAGTTTCATTTTCAGTGTTCTTCTGTTCAGAACTTCATTTTTATATATTATTGTTTATACTTCTAGTTCTCATTCTCAAGGATTGTTCAAGGTGAACAATAGATAATTATTAGTTAATCAGATAGCTATAGAAGGTACTAGATAGGTTAATGAGAACCACAAGCGTAACACAGTAAGACATCTCTATGTGCTTGAGATCTAAGGCTTAGATGTTGATTATTATAAGAATTGAGTTGAAAATCCTACAGGGAGAAGATCCCTGAGGTAGAGATGTAGATACGAGTGGACTGAACTCTATATATCTTGTATCACTTGCATTTACTTTTCAGTTGCAAACTTAGACATTTTACAGCATTCAAAACCGTTTTATTTCAAGGGTTTGAAACTTATTTCGAGGCCTTGAAATAGACTTATTATTCTGTTTATTCTAACTATTTTATTCCAAGGGCTTGAAACTCATTTCAAGGCCTTGAATCTCTGTACAAATCTTTTGAAACCACTACTCTTGCAAAGTTTAGCAAAATTTTTGCATACTCTATTCAACCCCCCACCTTTCAGAGTATTGATCTTGTATTTCTACCAACTGTACACCCCTTCAATTGGTATCGGAGCTTGTATCACTGCATAGATTTAACCATCTTATGATTATGAGTATTGTAGGTGATGGTTGTTTCTCACAGGGAAGAGCTGCTAACAGACCTCCTCTCTTCTGTGGAGATAATTTTGTCCACTGGAAAGCTTTGATGAAAATGTTCATTTTTATCAAGATATGGAACTCCGGACTATCATCCTGATTGGTCCTCACACTTTCTACACAAAGAAGGATGGGATTAAAACTCTCAAATCTGAAGACTCTCTTTCTTCATCTGAATTGGAGCAATTTTCAAAGAACTATAAAGCTATGAATCTCTTATATTATGCTTTGAGTGCAGATGAATTCAACAGGATCTCAAGCTGCAAAACTGCCAAGGAGATCTGGGATAAGCTTGTGGTGACTTTTGAAGGAACCAGCCAAGTAGAGCAAACCAGGATCAACATATATATCAGGAAATATGAGCTATTCAAGATGAATGGAGATGAGTCAATCAGATACATGTTCAAAAGGTTCACTGACATTGTCAACAACCTTGATTCACTGGGAAAGCATATATCCAATGAAGAGAGGTGAGGAAGATTCTAAGAAGTCTTCCAAAGGCAAAATGGGAACCAAAGACTACTGCTATTGAAGAAGCTCAATATCTCTCATCATTCCAACTTGATGACCTAGAAGGGAATCTCCTTACACATGAGATATCCATGAATGAAGTTGATCGAGAACTACATGAAGGTGTCAAGAACTTGGATCTCAAGGCTAAGGAGAATGAGACAATTCAAACCTTTGAAACTGAGGAAGATGATGAAGATCCAATTGCTTTGATTTCCAAAGCCTTGACCAGAATTCTTCAAATGAAGAAAAGCTTTGGAAACAAGGACTTCAATAGAGATAGACACAGATCCTCTAGTAGCAAAGACTACAAAGGTACATATTCTTCACATAGTAATAAACCTAAAGTCATGAATTGCTTTGAGTGTGGTGATGCAGGACACTTGATCAGAGACTTTCCACACAAGAAAAGCAAGAACTTTCAGAACAAAGATCGTGATAGAAGAAAGAAAGCTATGATAGCTTCATGGAGTGATTCAGATACATCAAGTGATTCTGAATCTGAAGAATATTATGCCAACCTATGCTTTATAGCCAAGCATGATGAAAGTTCAGAATAGAACATTGAGCTAATGGTAAACTGCTTGATTTCAAAACCTACAAAAGCTCTCTCTGTTTATCTTAGAACAATGCTTTTAAGTGAAGAGGACTATCTGAAAGAAATTAGAGTTTTGAAAGAATTAGTTGATTAGCAAGCAAAAGAAAATTTACATCTTGTTTGTCTAAATCAGAATCTTGAAATCTCTCAAAAGAAAACTGACAGTGATTTCAAGGCCTTGAAAACTAGTTTCAAAGCCTTGAAAACACAAGTCAAGGAAGTAGTCTCTAAGAAATCTCTCTTGAGTGACAGCATTGTTAATCTAAGACATCAAGTTGATGAATTGGATAAACAAAAGACTATTCTGACTGAGAAACTTCAAGAATTTGATTTCTTCAAAGCAAAACTTGCAGGCTCAGAACACAACTTGAACTTGATTCCTGGAGGTAGCTTGAAGTCTGTTCACAAAAATGGTATTGGATACAATCAAAATCTTCCAAAGAGAAACAATACCGGATTTATGAAAGCTTGAAGCAAAATGTCTCCTAAGTGCCATTACTGGAATAAGATTGGTCATGTGAAAATGACTTGTCCTTTTAGAAGAAGAGACCCTCACATTATGAGGAATAGTTTTCCCTTCCAACTCAAAGGACAAGTTAGACAGATTTGGGTTCCTAAAGGGGTTAGACAACCTAACATGGTTGGCCCTGAATATTAATATAAATTCAGCACTTGGTCTAACAGCTGGGTAAGGCTGTGAATGGTATTTGCAGGGTGTCACCAAGATCAAAGAGCAAAAGTGATTTATGGACAGTGGTTGCTCAAGACACATGAGTGGAAAGAGATCTCTATTCTCAGAACTGAAAGAGCAATCATAAGGATCAATTACACTTGGTGACAAAGGCAAATGGAATATTTTTGGTATTCGTAAAGTTGGCACAAATTCTGAAAATTCCATTTGTGATGTATATCTAGTTGTTGGATTAAAATTTAATATGCTTAGTGTATCTCAACTTTGTGACAATGGCAACAAGGTTATCTTTGATGAAGAGAGATGTGTGGTGCAGAATGAGAATCTGGCAATTGCATCTAGGGATGGCAATATGGTCCGATCCAATCTGAGATCCGAGTGATCCAAGCCGAATGGATCGGATCCGAATCCGATCCAATTGAAAATGGATCGGATTTGGATCCAAAAAGCTAGACCCGATTGGATTTGGATCCGACGTATATGTGTGCATTATGAATATACCCCTATTACCTCCCCACTAACTCTTTTAAGAAGAATACAATAGTAACTCCAACTTACAAAGCCATTTATTTGTGTTTTAGGCTCCGTAACTTACAAACATGCTTTAGCATATGAAATAGTGTTTATTTTTTATATTATTTTTCGCATTTTATAGTGAATCTGAGCCTGATCTGATCCGAATCCGATCCGACCACGTAATAAATGGATCTACGGGTCCGATTTGGATCGGCTGAATGAAACACAATCCAATCCGATCCGAATCCGGTGATGATCCGAACGGATCTGGATCAGATCTGGATCCCATTTCTCCTAGTCGGATCTGGATCGGGAAGTTCCTGATCCGATCCAGATCTGACCCGTTGCCATCCCTAATTGCATCCTCACAGCCTCTAGATCAAACAATGTTTATGTTGAAATAGGTTCCCTAGAGACAATCTATATTTAGTATGAACGATGTTTTGGCTAGAATATTTATTTATTAATTATTGTGATATTTAATATAATGAAGTCATTAGATACCATGTGTTGTTTATATTAAATATCCCTAGTCCATTATATTGGCTAATAGGACGATCAAATATAGACTAGTATGTGTGTAGATTGATATGGAGATATCAAGTCTAACTCATGGGTATGCATTAGGAGTAATGGCATACTAGATTGACCCACGACGAGAAGGATACATTAGATTATGTCGAAGTCACAATCGCTTCTCCTAGTGATAATAATATTGTAATCTTTAGACTTGAAGTCACTAGATACTCTAGTTGTGGAATATTATGCTTTGATGTTAGCCTTAACCGGGTAACTATAAAGATAACTATCGGGCATGATAGGAAGCAAGCTTAGAGATCGTAGTGACATAGAGATGATTTGTCCCTCCTACATAATGGGAGCAAATATCCATGGCCACTCAAGGGATGGTGCTTATTGAATGTCTGGCCAGACTCAAATAAATCAATATAGAGATATTGACGTTATCTGCTTGCATAAGCATATTCCCATGATCGAGAAACTATGGATTGGATGTACGAGTGTGACTATTATGTCTCGTGTCCAATCCGGATATGGAGACAAAGGTATAATACAATATGTGATATTGGGCACAAGGTTTGTCGGGATCATTGACTTATTTATATTAGTTGGGTGGCATGGATGTGTTGCTAGACACCGCTCCATGTTAGTAATAAGTTACTACCAACTAAGTAGAAATTTATGGGGTCACACACCGGATGGATTAAATTGGATGCATGTATTAAGTAGTTGGAATAAGTAATAAAAGGATCATAATGCAATCACAATCAAACTTAGTTGGACTAATTTGCAAGTGGAGCTAATCCATGTAAGTACATGAATAGTATTGGGGCCTTTATGTAGTTAATAAAGAGTTATGACTATATAAAGGAACTCTAGCTTGTTAATTCTCTAACACAAGTCATTATTGAGAGAACTTAAAAAATCAAGAGAGAGAGACAAGACAAGAGGCATCTGCCCCTTGGAGCCGTCGGCCTCCCTTGGCCGCGCCTCCCCGTCGGTTCGCGTGATCTTCTTCCTCCTTCTTCCGTTTCTAGCACATCGTGGTGAGAAGGAATCCAATCAAGATCCAAGGTATTGATATTATAGAGACGAAGACACTATTCTTCGTGTAATCTCCCAAACCAAGGTACACATCTTCTATGCTCTTATCATGTTATGTTAACTCTTCCTGTGATCCTTGGTGGGCTTTGAGTAGGAATTTTATTTTATTCCGCTGCATTACCTACGTCAAAACCCAACAATGGTATCGGAGCCACATGTCGTAGTGCATACATGATTTTATATGTTACGATTTCAGTTTATACACCGTTTTATTAATATTACGCGAAACAGAAATTAATTGGCATGGTAGATGCAACTTAAATTTGATTCAAGACAAACAAGATCTAATTTAACATTGAATGTGTAAAATGGTGAGTTTAATCACATAGGATGTGAATAATTAGGTTCTTGAAAAATTAGAGTTCTTGGGCACATAATTGGGAAAAGGGGTTTTTCCAATTATGGAAACAATTTTATGGAAACAACCAAGTTCGCGCAACAAGGCAACGAAGGAATTGTTTCGGAGGTTCGGCCCCCATAGGAACCGACCCCCTTGCCTTGCTGCCCAAGCTAGGCTCGGCCAAAGGTTTGGGCCGGCCTAGCGTGCAGCCTAGCCGCGTGTGAGGCTCAGCCGACCGCCCCAAGGCCTAGCCTTGGTCTTTGGGTGGTTCGGCCATGATTAATGGTGGATTCCTAGGACCGTTGTGACCCTAATTACCTAATTTCAAATAAAATTGAACAAGCGCGTTAAAAATTAGTTTTAACTGTATTATGTGCTTTTTTGCATGGTAGATGGATATGGCCTAGGTGCTGGATGTTTGTGTTTGTTTGTGGTTTGGTTTACAGCCTGCGAGCTGATCAAATTAATGTAATAGTTAATTAATTTTACGGCCTGCGAGCTGATCATCTTATCAACATGTGAGGTTTATTTATTTATTTATTCTAAAACTTAGGCTAGAATTATAAATATTTAGATGATAGCCAAGAGCATGAAGAAGAAGACTGGAGTACCAAAGAAGCCACAAACACGATGAAGTCCCATCCTAGACGCACGCAGCTATGGTGGAGCACATGGAGATGAGCTTGACACTTTATTCATATAGATATTATCATTGGCTTGGTAATATCTTAGTCTGGGGGCCATATCTATGCCACGTTAATTTTTATTTTGTGGATGTTTATCATTTATGTCTTGTTATTTATTTTTGTGTGTATGGCGATACTAGAAAAACGTTAACAAGATAATAATAAACAAGTTTGATCTTTTATTTTGGATTGCCCAATCCAAATAAGTAGATCATGTTGATCGGATCAACCAAGCGAATAATGACCATTAAATCCCTCAATGGAAATATTGTGTTTTTCCTTCTCTAGCCTAAACACCCTTCATGATCAAGTTCTATTAAATTCGGGTTGTCAAAGCAACGCGATTTAATTTACCTTGATGTGTAGCGTACGACACAATCAAGTAATGTGTGACTGTAGAAGCAAGAGTTTGGACGCAACTGGGTAAAATCAATTGGATTGATGAAGCCTAGAGGCATGACAATTAGGTATTATCTAAAGGATAAATAATAATAAATTAATCGCCAAATTTAACCAAGAGTTGCATGGGATGCAATTGGAATGGTTCCTACCTAAATAACATATTCTTGGGTGACTTGCCAAAGAAATCTCAAGAAGAAGTGAAATATGGATCTTGGACTCACTAGAAAATATGTATGATATTTTCCACATTAATGGTGAGGGCTATTAATCAGAGAAATATAGTGGGAGCTATATTTAATGATCTAGCCATTTTTGAATATAGTTAAACTGTTCAAAATACTAAAATTGCACATTTCTCGTTTTGTAGAATTCCAAATGGCAAACAATCACGCATCGACTTCATCCCTGCAATCTGTCCTTGAGTAGGAAAAACTGGCTGGAACAAATTTCCTTGAGTGGTAAAGAAACTTAAGGATTGTCCTTAAGCAAGAAAATAAGATGTACGTCTTAGACAATCCTATTCCAGAACCACCATAGGATGAGTCTGTCCTAGCCGACGTGCGAGCACGCCTGAAACATATAGATGATTATAATGACGTAACTTGCCTCATGCTCTGCACCATGACCTCTGAGCTTCAGAAGCAACACGAGAACATGGAAGCTTATGATATGATCATACACTTAAAACAGTTGTTTCAGGAACAGGCAAGGCATGAGCGGCATGAAGTGTCCACAGCATTGTTCAAGAGCAGTCTTGCAGAAGGGAACCCAGTTGGGCCTCATGTACTCCGAATGATCGGCACATTGAGAACCTCACAAGTCTGGGATTCCCACTCAGCAAAGAGTTGGCTACTGATCTTGTCTTGCTTGCCTGATAATTATAACTAGTTCATCATGAACTATAACATGAACGAGATTAGTAAGACTCTGCCAGACTTGCTAAACATGCTAAAGACAGCTGAACAAAACATCAACAAAGGCAAGGGCAAGGCCATAATGATGGTAAATAAGAGGACGGGCAAGGGAGTTGCCTCTACTTCCAAAGGAAAGCGCAAGAAAGTTGAAAAGTCCAAGGAAGCCCTAAAGCCTAGTGGGGGCGTGGCTAAAGGTGATTGTCACTACTGTAGCCAGCAGGGTCACTGGAGGAGGAATTTCCCCAAGTATCTGGAGGATAAGAAGCATGGAATAGTGATTCCACCACCACCACCTATTTTTTTTTATAGACGTCAATCTATTTATTTCTTCATCTTGGGTATTGGATACTGGGTGTGGTTCTCACATTTTTCAAAAGGTGCAGGATTTGAAAAGAAGTAGAAGACTGGCTAAAGGGGAAATAGATCTGCGCGTCGGGAATGGAGCAAAAGTTGCTGCATTAGATATAGGCATTTATGACTATCTTTGCCTTCTAGACTTATTTTAGAATTAGACAATTGCTATTATGTGCCTGCTATGAGCAGAAATATTATTTCCATTTCTTGTTTGGACAAGAAGGGTTTTTCAATAAAGGACAAGTGTTGCTTCATTTATTTTGGTAGTATGCACTATTTTAGTGCGCATTTGTCTAATGGATTTTATATCCTTGATCTTAATAATTCCATCTATAACATAAATACTAAAAGGATTAAAACTAATAATTTAAATCCTACATATCTATGGCACGGTCGTTTAAGCCATATAAATGAGAAACACATCTCTAAACTCCATAAAGATGGACTTCTAGACTCATTTTATTTAGAATCATATGATACGTGCGAGTCTTGTTTATTAGGAAAAATGATGGAGTCCTATTTAAATAATAAAGGTGATAGGACTTGTGAGTTCCTAGCACTCATACATACCGATGTATGTGGGTCGTTTCCCATGCCTGCCAGAGGTGGTTACACCTACTTCATTACGTTTACTGATTATTTCAGTAGATATGGATTTGTGTACCTTATGAAGGCCAAATCTTAATCATTTGAATTGCTCATGGAATTCAAGAATGAAGTAGAGAAGCAACTTGGTAAATGTATTAAGGCTTTGCGATCGGATCGTGGAGGAGAATACTCGAGCCGAGAGTTTGACGATTATCTTAGAGAGTGTGGGATAGTATCCCAACTCACTCCCCCCGGAACGTCACAATGGAATGGCGTGTCCAAGAGGAGGAATCGCACACTATTGGATATGGTGCGATCTATGATGTGTCAAACGGATCTTCCAATATCATATTGGGGACATGCTCTAATGACTGCGGCTTTTACCAATAACCGTGTTCCATCCAAATTAGTCATGAAGACACCATATGTGATATGGACTGGGAAGCGTCACATAGTGTCGTTTATGAAGATTTGGGGCTGCGATGTCTATGTAAAGCGTCTACAAACAGACAAGATCGGGCCCAAAGTGGACAAGTGTAAGTTTGTGGGATATCCTAAGGAAACGAAAGGATATTATTTCTACAATCTAGTCGCGAATAAAGTGTTTGTGGCTCGTACTAGTGCGTTTCTAGAAAGAGAGCTAATCTATAAAGAATCAAGTGGGAGGACTGTAGAACTTGAACAAATTCAAGAACCACAAACCACTGAACCGATGATGGATCATGAACAGCAACCGCAAGTTGTTGTGGGAAAACCTGTTCATGTGACACATGAATGTCGTAGGTCACGAAGGGTACGTCATGAGCTAGAGAGGTACGGACTTCTCGTGACTGAGCCCGATGACATACCACTCATGGATGATGAGCCTACGACCTACGGGGAGGCCAAGAAATACCTAGACTCCAAGAAGTGGCTAGAAGCCATGAGATCCGAAATCGATTCCATGTATACCAACAAAGTATGGACTTTGGAGGAACCACCTGAAGGGGCTCGGCCCATAGGGTGCAAATGGGTTTTCAAGAAGAATACCAACATGGATGGCAAGGTAGTTGCCTACAAGGGGCGATTGATGGCTAAAGGGTATAGACAGATTCCTGGTATTGACTATGATGAGACCTTTTCACCAGTCGCCATGACTAAATCCATTCGAATCTTACTTGCGATTGCATCTTACTATGACTACGAGATTTGGCAAATAGATGTCAAAACAGCGTTCTTTTATGGGAACCTCCTCAAGGATGTGTATATGACACAACCAGAGGGTTTGAGGATCCAGAGAATGCGAATAAAGTATGTAAGCTACAAAGATCCATCTATGGATTAAAGCAAGCTTCAAGTAGCTGGAATCGACGTTTTGATGACGCGGTCAGAGAGTTTGGCTTCATCAAGAACGAAGATGAGACCTTTGTTTATAATAAGGTTAGTGGGAGCTCTGTAAAGTTTCTGGTCTTGTATGTAGATGACATACTGCTCATTGGAAACGGCATTCCTACTTTGCGATATGTTAAAGATTGGCTAAAGAGGTGTTTCGCAATGAAGGACTTAAGAGATGCAGCTTATATACTAGGTATCAAGATCTATAAGGATAGATCTAGAAAGCTGTTCGGCCTAAGCCAAAGTACATATATAGATAGGTGTTGAAGCGGTTCAACATGCAAGATTCCAAGAAGGGATTCTTGCCCATAACGCATGGAGTCACTCTATCTAAGACTGATTGTCCTTCCAATGAGGTTGAGAAGGACCACATGAGTAGGATATGATAACTCTCTTTTATGAGTTATTATTGTACTTCCATATTACTTGTATTAGGCTTATTTCACGTGATTTATATGTTATATTTTCAAAATTATGTGAATTCGACGATTTATAAGCCTAAGAGTGAAAAGTTGTGTTTCTAGCTTATTTGCGCATGTTTTCCCTCGTATTTGCGATGATAATTGCACGGGTTGTTTAGTTTTATGTATATCAGGTAAAATAGGTGCAATGGAGCTTATGAGAGGCTTAGATATGCTTGGGATAGAGCTAGAAGAAGATGAGAAAAGAAGACGCAAAAAGGAAGCAAACTTGGAAAAGTCGCACAGGAACAGCATGCACTCTTTTCTATGCTTAGGAATATCTACAAATACTTTGGAAGCAAGGCCTACGGAATTGGAAAGTAGATATCCGTAGCTTTTCAACGATATATGGCAGGCCCGAAGACTAGTTCGTATGAGTGAGATACAGCCCGTACAAGATCAGCTTACAATTTTGTCCGAGAATTACAAACTGGAGGGGCCGAAGTGCAATTTCTGCCAAGTTTCATAAACAAACGTGCCCAGGCCTTAGGAGACGTACTCTCAGACCTAAAATTACAGTTTTTGACGTGAGAGGATTGGGGTACGCGTATGTTGAAGATCGACGAAGGCTAGGGGAGCTTGGGAGGGATCCAGAGTCATTCGTTTGCTTTCTCTACTCTGTCTTCTTCGTAACTTCTGTTCATGATCATGAAACTTGCTCGTTTGATCATGATTTGTAGTAGCTAAGTACTTATTTGCTGGGTATTCCTTTTTGGAAAGCTAGGGTTTGCTTGAATGAATGTCTTGATACTTTGATTCGTTCTTTGGATAAAAATTATGCGTTCGCCTCTTATTATGATCATCTTGTGCTTGATTATTCAATGTTCTTGCGAGTAGCTAACATAGGAGCAAAATTAATTAGAACTTGTGCGGTAACTCCATGAGATCTAGTCGTTAATCAATAAAAATCACCTAGTCGTATCATTATCTCGTAACTGGGTAGTGTTAATTAAGATCAAAGAGTAGAATAAAGCACAATAATGCATGCTTATAATTGAATTAGGCTTGGTAACTCGGTCTAAATTAATAATAGGTGTAGGGAAATTGCTTGGTAACTCGGTAGTTTGTAGGGTGCTCTATTGATAAGAGTAGCACAGTTGCGTCCCAAATATCAAGACACCACTGGTAGCGTTCTTGGTGAACCACAAGTAGAATTCCCAGCACTAGTTTCTTTCATAAAAAAAACCCTCCGCAATTCTCGTCTTTGTTAACCGTGAAGAAATTCACAGGTTTAATTGAGATACTTGCTTTTTGTTTTCGTAGAAATTAGTAAAAACATACAAAGGGTTGTGCCCTCATAGGGTTAGAGTTAAAAATAGTTCACGAAAAGTCCCTTGGGTTCGACAAACCCGGATTACCGGGTATTACTACACGCGACAGCCGTACACTTGCGGTTGGATCGTGTCAACTTTTTGGCGCCGTTGCCGGGGACTTTGGCTAAATTAGTTATAATTCCTAGCCTTAGGGATTTTAATTTTCTGTTAATATTTGTCGCTCACCTACTTTCTTTGTGCTATCTTTGATTTCAGGTTGATTATTACGGTGCATGAACCGTTCTCGTGACAGAAATTTGTACCCGGAATCTTTATTGCACAAAGGACGTAGAGACTTGAGGAAAACAAACTCAGTTCTTATGGAAGATCAAGAGAGAGCTAAGTTGGAGAGGCTTCGCAAAGAAGCACTAGATGCTCAAGCTGCCAGACTCGCTGCAGAGAACACTGTGGCCAACATGGCACGTGAAACTGAGGAGCTGAGAGCTCAAATGGTTGAGGTACAAGCAGCTCTCGCACGCCACAATACCCAAAATCCACCACCACCTGGTGTGGGGGTAGTAGAGGGCAACAATGGAGGAGAGAGTGGTGGCAACAATGGGGGTAACAGAAACAATGGGCAGAACCCCGCAGTCTGAGTAGAGAATGTTGAGAACGAAGATCCTCCTATGGTAGATTTTTTCTGAACTACTCCAGCCTGCTATCAACCCACCATTGTTAGGCCACACATCAATGCCAAACATTGTGAGTTGCGCCAGAACATGATTAACATGGTTCGTGATGAGTGTGCATTCACTAGAGCTCCAGGAGATGATCCCAACCACCAACTTCTTATTTTTGAGCAGATTACTTCTACTTTGCACGACCAGAGGGTTCCAGATGAAACAGTCAAGCTATTACTGTTTCCTTTCTCTTTATCTGGAAAAGCCAAGAAATGGCTTATGGAGCTTCCAGCTGGGAGTATTGTGACATGGGCAGATTGCTGCCATGAATTTCTAAGGAGATATTTGCCACCGTCCAAGGTTGCTCAGCAAATGGCCGAGATTACAACGTTCACCCAGGAAGAAGACAGATCATTGGGAGATACATGGAGAAAGTTCGGCCAAATGCTTCGCAGGTGCCTGAATCATGGGGAGCCATGGCACAAACTCCTCCATTACTTCTATAGTGCATTAGACAAAGAGACAGTTGACCAGTTGGATATGCTAGCTGGGGGTAACTTTATGGGGCTTGGAGCAAAGCGAGCTCATGATTTTCTTAACAACGTGTCCAAGAGAGAGACTACGAGGTCCGAGACTCAGAGGTATTTGAGATCTGCAGATGCTTCTTTGGTCAACAAAATTGAGTCTATGGAGAAGAAGCTTGAATCCATGACCTCAGCGTTTAACGGCATGCAGCCTCCATCACAGGTAAAATCCATGGGTTAGCTACTAGAAGATGAGAATCAAGGGTATGATTGGGGTGTTGAGGATGCGAATTTATTGAGACAGTAGCAGTGGCCTAACACGTACCATCCCAACAACCGCAACCATCCTAACTCTAGCTATGCCAACCCGAATAGTGGACTTTATGCACCAGATCAACAGCCCAATGCTCAATATCAAACTCAAAGGCAATTTCCATAGCAACAGACACAACAACAGCAACATCCAGAGTTGTACAACTTGTTATCAAAGATGAACGAGAAGCTGGTTTCTATTGAGGCTACTTTGAAAAGCCATGAGATGCAGATTGGGCAAATAGCCAATCAGAACGCTAAACTTCCACCATGTATGCTTCCTTCTAATACCACTGTTCCTACTAGCAGCTCAAGGCAATTACTACTCGCAGTGGTGTGATTACTAAGGATCCTCCATATCCTAACCATGCGAGAGCTGAAGCTACAAAGGTCACTGAGAAGGAATTGGGTGAAGAGTTTCCCATGGCCGTGATTCCCCAATCAAAGGAAACGGTTGAGAAGAAAGAAGAGCCCAAGAACACTCCAGATCCGGCGGCAATAAAGAGGAATGATGAGAAACACTTTAGGAGATTTATGGATATATTCAAACAATTTCATATCAACATTCCTCTTGTGGAAGCACTTTCTCAAATGCCCAAGTACAAGAAATTCTTGAAGGAAATTCTATGGGGTAAGAAGAGCATAGACCCTTATGCCACGGTGAAGCTAACAGAGACGTGTAGTACTGTTATACAAAGGGACATTCCCAAGATGAGTGATTCAGGCACTGTCATCTTAGGCTGCACTCTTGGGTGTGGGTATCACACACATGGACTCTGCGATTTGGCGCAAGTATCAGTCTCATGCCATTGTCCTTATTTTAAGATTGGGCATTGGTGCACCAACCCCAATGAAGATGGGTCAGCAATTGGCAGACAATTCTATTGTTATAGCAAATGGGGTGATTGAGAATTTGCTGGTCAAAGTGGGTGCATTTGTCTTCCCAGCTGACTTTGTGATAGTGGATATCAAGTAGGATCGCGATGTTCCACTCATATTTGGAAAACCGCTTTTGAAGACAATGCGCGCTAATGTGGATCTAGAGACTGGGGAGTTTACTATCAAGGCTCTGGATTCATCACTGGTGTTCAAAGCATTTCATCCTGGCAAGGGGATGTATAAGTTGGCTATGATCAAGTTTAGAGAAGATCGTGTGGATCCTTCTCTTGGGTCGCCTCGAGTTTTGCAGCCCGATCCACCCGAGTTAGAGAAGAAACCAAATGTGGTGAGTGCACATGATGTGGTGCAAGATCAAGATCAAGAAATTGAAGGAGGAGGCATGTCGTGCTAGACCTCCTAAATATCGTTTGAGGTAATTGGGTCTGGCCGTCGACCATAAATTACAAGCACTTGTTGGGAGGCAACCCAACCTATTTATTGCTTTAGTGTAGATTTCAATATTGTTTTGTCTATTTTATTCAGTTTGGTTTATTTGAGAGGTGCGGGAGCGTGAGTCTTATATTTCCAATGAGTGTGTTCAGGAATTCTAGGTGGATGGCCTATTCCGGATCCCCCGTCTTGATGCGCATGTGAAGAACAACATGAAAATATAGAAAAAGCAGCCCAAAACGCGTATCGAGATCTGGAATGACGAATTGGGTGAAGGATGACATTCCAAAACTCACACAACACACGAATCTGGTGGAGAGAACATATCCGAACTCCCCGTCTTGATGCAAGCGAAGAATGTAGTGCAAAACCGAGAAAGCTGACACAATGGCACGAATTACGAGGTAAATTTTTGCAAACATGACCGTGAGCTGAATTGAAGAGTTCCATTGTGTGGGGGTTGTCGAGAGCTTTCCGTTGATAGGTGGATCTCATGCATCAGAGTCCGGACACGAGAGTTATGGCCATTTGGATGTTTTCGTGAAGAAAAAGCGGCGAAAAACATCCGGAATTTCCAAACGGGCCTTTGGAAGAGAAAATTTGAAGAATAAAGGATTTCCCTGACATTGGGAATTTTTTATAATGTAAATTGAGTCTCGAGGTCGAGGAGATCCATTAAAAAATCAAAGGAACGATCAACAAGACGAGAAAGGATGCTTAAGTGGCGAAAAACATTTGAAAATGGCGAAAAAGGTCAAGATCGTGTGCTACCAGTGTAAATTGTGAAACAGCATGTTTAATTCCAAGTGTGGGGATTATGTATCATGTTTGCGCTTATCGGGGACTATTTCAAGCTCAAAATTCAAGAAAAAGCATGTCGGGAGAAGTTAACAGTTTGCAGGCTGGTAACTAGGTCGCACGACCTAGTAAGCCAAAACAGCCTTTTTAACTAGGTCGCACGACCTACCAACTAGGTCGCACGACCTAGTCTCTGGATGGTTTCACTTCGGTCCAAGGGGTGCTATGTGTAATTTTAGGGGGGAGGTTGATGTCATTTATCAAAAGTTTAAGTTATCACTTAGACAACTTTGAACCCACGGGAAGAAAATCCAGAACCCTCCTTCTCCCTAAAACCCGATGCCTCTCTTCTCTCTCTCACCCAACGGAAGCATCAAACCACCATCCACCATCCCCAACAACCACCACCGCTCACCCGCCGACCGTCTCTCTCTGCTCCAATCGCCGGCACACCCACCGTCAATCTCTCGATTTCACCCTTAGGCTCTGTGAAACCCAGCCTTCCATCGTGGAAACCCATGACCAACGCTTCTCTCTCTGCTCCAAGTCGGACCATCCACCATCGCAAACCCACTTCCTCTCTCTCGATTTCAATCCCGAAACCTTCTTCCGTCTATCAATGACATCCACCAGGGGAATTGAACCCGCACCCAACCCAGTTTTCAAACATTCGGATGAACTTCTAAAATTAGAAGGATCGTTTTCTTGGTTCAGTAACTATGTGACTTGTAAATTGGGAGTGGAATTAAATTCTCACTGGTCAATGGCCTAGGTTGGTTTTGTTATAAAGGTTGGGTTCAGGTTATGTTGAGATTTTCAGAAAAAAAAATTGAGCAAGGAAATTGATGGTGTTACTCATGTTCGTCACTGTACACAACCAAAGGAATCGTTGACACTAGTGGCCATAGTTCAAAGAAAAAGGAAAAAGTTTGACGAAGACATCGACCCCGGTGTGCTACGGCGTACTCGACCGTTACGGGAACACACGTTATGAGTTTGGGGATTATTCGTTCTTTCTTGTTCCAATAGAAATGGATCAATCGACCCCCTTGTGTTTAACACACTCGACCGCAATGGGAGTTAGCATTGGTGCGCACAATTTTTTCTTGGGGATTGTTCTTGCTATTTCATTCAGCGCCTATCTGATTTCGTCCCTGACCTTGTGTCGGTTATGAGTTTTTCTTTCTCTCTCTCTCTTTAGATACGGTTTAGGCACATCGTACTTGCTCTAGGATTTTATTTTGATAACTTGGTCACGGTGCTTAGTCGTCGGTGGGATTAGCTGTTAGAATCATAGGGAATACTTGGGTACATGCTTAATTTCGGTACACACAACTTGTCATGTGCACGTAGCTTGAATTATCTTTAAATTTATTGCAGCTACCTTCTTGTGCCGTGGCTTGACTTCGAATCACTTCCGCTCGCATTTGAATGTCGAGTCTTCTTTGTTGATCTCTAAACTCGTTGAGGACAACGAAGTGCTCAACTGTGGGTGGATGTTTAGCTATTTGCTAGCCATGTCCATTTCTTGCATCGCCAGTTACATTTAGATTAGAATGTTGTATGGTGAGTCAGTGTCATATTGGTAGTCGGTGTCGTGTTTTTCTTATATTGTCGTATTGTGCGTTTATTTATATTGCATTGTATATATTATTGTTGCGCTTTTATTTATTGAGTCCTCCTACCCCAAATGTGTTGGTTAATCGAGTTGGTGAAATTCATATAGCGTTAGAAAAAAATATATAAAAAAAATAAAAAATAGAAAAATCATAAAAATTGAAAATTTTGAGAAATTGGGCAACTTAAGACCTAGAAACCGAAGAGAATCCAGTGAATGAGCTCATGAGAGTAGGAAGCACCGTAGCAGGGAGACTTTAATCATAGTATCTTGTGCACAAGTCTCGCGAAGGGATGTCCCGAGTATCTAGGGAAATGTGATGGTAGATTACGGGAATACTTTTGATTCCTTTATTGTGCTAGGAGGATTGAGTTTTTAAGTGATTGATTATTATATTTCCGGTGTAAACTTGTGGACTCTTAGAATCTGGGGTGGACCTTCGTGTAGAGTCGGTTTCATGTGGTACGAGTCTTCGGCTTAAGCGAAGTCGGGGAGCGTGCACCACCATCCCTTAAGGTGGTTCTAAGAGAAAATCCAAAAAAGTCCACACTCTTAAGCTCTATTGCACGGTTGTAAAAACAGAGGAGGAAATAAAAGAAAAATCTGAAAAGAATTGTTGTGCTTAAAGGTGAAACAACCTCATGTGCTTCCCTTGTGCACGGAAAATTTGGATTCCATCCAACGTAGAGCTTAAGAGGGAAACTAAAGTCAAGCCGTATTACATAGTAGTTGTGTCTCCCGTCAATGGGATAATTTGCATTTCAAAAGCAATAACAGCTAAGACGGTCCAAAAAACCTCAAATGACTTGGCGAATGAAGATCACTTAAAAGCTTGAAAGGCCTAGACGCTCTGAGGCGTGCCGTATCTTGGTATGATTTGGTGGATGTTTTGGGACACCTTAGTGAGTTTGTGTATAGGATCATCATATCATATTTCTTGCTAAGTGTTGTGAAATTTCAAAGTGAGCTTGTGAGGATTTGATGATTTCGGTTTATGATAGAGAGGTTGCCCAATCTCGTAAAAAGAAAAAAAAAATTGTGTTGGTTCGATTTTTGCATTGTGTATAATCGAGTTGCATTTTAGTTAGTTCATGTAGTTGCATAGTCTTGTCGTATTGAGTTGTGTTTGTGAGGCTTGGATATGCTTGGGATGGAACTAGATGAAGAGGAGAAAAGAAGACGCAAAAACAAAGCAAAGCTGGAAAAGCTGCATAGGACCAGCGTTCACTCTTTTCAATGCTGAGGAAAATATACAAAGAGTTTGGAAGCAAGGACTGATGAATTGGAAATTATACAACTGTAGCTTTCCGGCGATATATGTTAGGCCCGAATACGAGTCCTTATGAGGGAGATACAGCCCGCACAAGATCAGCTTACAATTCTGTCCGAGAATTACAAACTGGAGGGGCCGAAGTGCAATTTCGGCCAAGTTTCATAAAAAAACGTGCCCAGGCCTTGGGAGACGTACTATCAGACCTAAAAACACGGTTTTTGATGTGAGAGGATTGGGGGAGACGTATGTTGAAGATCGACGAAGGCTGGGGGAGCTTGGGAGCGATCCAGAGTCATTAGTTTGCTTTCTCTACTGTCTCTTCTTCGTAACTTCTGTTCATGATCATGAAACTTTCTCGTTTGATCATGATTTGTAGTAGCTAAGTACTTATTTTCTTGGGATTCCTTGTTGGAAAGATAGGGTTTACTTGAATGAATGTTTTGATACTTTAATTCGTTCTTTGGATTAAAATTATGCGTTCTTCTCTTACTATGATCATCTTGTGCTTGATTATTCAATGTTCTTGCGAGTAGCTAACGTAGGAGCAAACTTAATTAAAACTTGTGCGGTAACTCCATGAGATCTAGTCGGTAAATTAAGATAATCACCTAGTCGTATCATTATCTCGTAACTGGGTAGTGTTAATTAGGATCAAACACTAGAATAAAGCACAATAATGCATGCTTATAATTGAATAAGTCTTGGTAACTCGGTCTAAATTGATAATAGGTGTAGGCAAATTGCTTGGTAACTCGGTAGTTTGTAGGGTGCTCGATTGATAAGAGTAGCATAGTTGTGTTCCAAAGATCAACACACCAATCGTAGCGTCCTTGGTGAACCACACGTAAAATTCCCATCACTCGTCTCTTTCATAAAAAATCCTCCGCAATTCTCGTCTTTTGTTAACCGTGAGGAAATTCACAAGTTTAATTGAGATACTTACTCTTCCGTTTTCATATAAATTAGTAAAAAAAAACAACGCGTTGTACCCACATAGGTTTAGAGTTAAAACTTATTCACGACAAGTCCCTTGGGTTCGACAAACCCGGATTACCGGATATTACTACACGCGACAGTCGTACACTTGCGGTTGGATCGTGTCAGGATACCCTATGCTTCGGCCATAGGATCCATCATGTACGCCATGCTATGTACTAGACCAGACGTATCATACGCATTGAGTATGGTAAGCAGATATCAGTCCAATCCGGGCGAGAGTCACTTGATTGCTGTCAAGAACATCCTAAAGTACTTGAGAAGAACTAAGGATGCGTTCTTGATATTTGGAGGTAAGGATGAGCTAAGTGTAATTGGTTACACTGATCCAAGGTTCCAAACCGAAAAAGATGACTACAGATCGCAGTCGGGATAAGTGTTTTGCATGAATGGAGGAGATATGAGCTGGAAGAGTTCCAAGCAAGGGAAAGTTGCTGATTCTACAACTGGAGCTGAGTACATTGCTGTTGTGGAAGCAGCAAAAGAGGCAGTTTGGATAAAGAAGTTTATCACTGAGCTTGGTGTGGTCCCTAGCATCGTGGATCCCATGGAGTTGTATTGTAACAAATCTGGAGCAATCGCACAAGCCAAGGAACCAATATCACACCAGAAATCAAAGCATGTAGTTAGGAGATTCCATCATATTCGTGATATGATCGGTCGAGGAGATGTGCAAGATTCCAACGGGTGACAACCTTTCAAATCCGGTCACGAAGCCACTTGCGCAGCGAAAGCATGAAGGGCACGCAAGATCTATAGGCATACGAGATGCACCAGATTGGCTCTAGTGCAAGTGGGAGACTGTTGGAATAGGTGCCCTAGAGGCAATCTATATCTAGTATGAATGATGTTTTGGCTAGAATATTCATTTATTAAGTATTCTGATATTTAATATAATGAAGTCCTTAGATACAATGTGTTGTTTATCTTAAATATCCCTAGTCCATTATATTGGTTAATAGGACGATCAAATATAGACTAGTATGTGTGTAGATTGATATGGAGATATCAAGTCTAACATATGGGTATGCAATAGGAGTAATGGCATACTGGATTGACCCACGACAAGAAGGATACATTAGATTATGTCGAAGTCACAATCGCTTCTCGTAGTGCTAATAATATTGTAATCCTTAGACTTGAAGTCACTAGATACTCTAGTTGTGGAATATCATGCTTTGTTGCTATCCAACGTTGCGCCTTAACCAGGTAACTATAAAGATAGCTATCGGGCATGATAGGAAGCAAGCTTGGAGATCGTAGTGACGTAGAGACGATTTTTTCCTCCAACATAATGGGAGCAAATATCCATGGCCACTTGAGGGATGGTTCTTATTGAACATCTGGCCAGACTCAGATAAATTAATATAGAGATATTGATGTTAACTGCTTGCATAACCATATTCCCAGGATCGAGAAACTATGGATTGGATATACGAGTGTGACTATTATGTCTCGTGTCCAATCCGGATATGGAGACAAAAGGATAATACAATATGTGATATTGGGCACAAGGTTTGTCGGGACCACTGACTTATTTCTATTAGTTGGGTGGCATGGGTGTGTTGCTAGACACCGCTCCATGTCAGTAATAAGTTACTACCAACTAAGTAGAAACCTATGGGGTCACACACCGTATGGATTAAATTGGATGTAGGTATTAATTAGTTTGACTAATTAATAAAAGGATCATAATGCAACCACAAGCAAACTTAGTAGGAATAATTTGCAAGTGGGGCTAGTCCATGTAAGGACTTGATTAGTATTGGGGCCTTTATGTAGTTAATAAAGAGTTATGACTGTATAAAGGAACTCTAACTTGTTAATTCTCTAACACAAGTCATTATTGAGAAAACTTAACAAAGCAAGAGAGAGAGACAAGACAAGAGGAATCCGCCCCTTGCCTGTCCGCCCCATTTTTGTCGTCGGCCTCCCTTGGCTGTGCCTTCTCCTCGGTTCGCATGATCTTCTTCCTCCTTCTTACGTTTCTAGCACATCACGGTGAGAAGGTATCCAATCAAGATCCAAGGTGTGGATATTCATAGAGACGAAGACACTATTCTTAGTGTGAGTTCCCAAACCAAGGTACGCATATTCTATGCTCTTATCATGTTATGATAACTCTTCCTGTGATCCTTGGTGGGCGTTGAGTAGGAATTTTTTGTTATTCTGCTGCTTTACCTACGTCAAAACCCAACAATTTATACTTTTCAAATTAACAAAGTTGCAGGTGAAAACTTGAAGTGTCTCAAGGCCTTGAAAGAGGATTCAAAGCTTTGGCACAGAAACTTGAGACATATTAGCTTGCATACCTTGAACAAGTTAGTTTCCAAGAACTTAGTAAGAGGATTACCCTCTATCAAGATCAAAGATGAAGAAGTATGCAAAGCATGTGCACAAGGCAAGCAAACTAGAAGTTCATTCAAGCCAAAGAACTTTGTAAGTACTACTAGACCCATTGAACTATTGCACATGGATTTATGTGGTCCTATGAGAACTCCAACTCCAAAGGGTAAGAAGTACATGCTTGTTATTTTTGATGATTTCTCTAGATATACTTGGGTAATGTTTTTTAAATAAAAATCTGAAGCTCTATTTGAATTTTCAAATCTTTGTAGAGAACTTCAAACATTGAAAAACCTACCTATTTCTTCAATCAGAAGTGATCATGGTAGAGAGTTTGATCAAATTGAGTTTAATATATTATGTTCAAAGCTAGTCATCTCTCACAACTTTTCTGCTCCTAGAACTCCTCAACAGAATGGAGTAGTTGAAAGAAAGAACATGACCCTTGAAGATATGTCAAGAACAATGCTTCTGAAAAACAAGTTGCCTAAGCACTATTGGGCAGAAGTTGTGAATACAGCAAATTATATTCTTAACAGGTGCTTGATCAGACATATTCTGAAGAAGACCCCCTATGAGCTGTTCAAAGGAAGAAAGCCAAACATTTCTTACTTCAAATCATTTGGCTGTACTTTTTCTATCCAAAATAATGGTAAGGAAAATCTTGGTAAGTTTGATGCAAGAAGTGATGAAGGTATTCTTGGCTATTCACAGACAAGCAAAGCCTGTAGAGTTTATAATAAGAGAACTAAGCTTGTTGAAGAAAGCATTCATGTTATTTTTTATGAAAGCTATGATGGTTCTTTGAGTGATGGTTTTGCAGATTTCAATCTGAACAAGCATGATTCAGATACTGAAGAAGAATCCTCAAAAGGATCCAGGTAAATGTCACAGGAATAAGACAGACATTATCAAGGCCTTGAAACTAAGGTTCAAAGCCTTGAAACAGAATCTCCAGAGAAAACAGAAGAGCAAGCTACTACTTCAAGTTCTCAGAGATTGGAGAAGCAAACTGGAGAGCTTGAACCATGGACACCAAGAAAGATATTCAAATATCTCTCATCTCATCCTGCTAATAACATTATTTCCAATCCAACCACTGGTAACAAACCAGATCACAGTTGAAAAATATTTGTGCTTTTAATTCTTTTATCTCTCTTGTAGAACCAAACAGTGAAGGAAGCATTACGAGAAGCCAACTGGATTATAGCAATACAGAGTGAACTCAATGAGTTTGAAACGAACAAATTCTCGAATCTAGTTCCTCCACCAAGAAATCAGTCTCTCATTGGCACCAGATGGGTATTCAAAAACAAGTTAATTGAGAATGGAAAAGTAATCAGGAACATAGCTAGATTGGTAGCTCAAGGCTACAATCAAGAATAAGGTATTGACTATGAAGAAACTTTTGCTCCTGTTTCCAAGTTAGAAGCAATTAGAATTCTACTTGCATTTGCATCTCACAAAAACATGAAACTCTTTCAAATGGATGTGAAGCGTGCTTTTCTAAATGGCTATCTACAAGAAGAAGTTTATGTTGCTCAACCTCCAGGTTTTAAAAATGACAAGTTTCCAGATCATGTTTATAAACTTGACAAAGCTCTTTATGGTTTAAACAAGCTCTAAGAGCTTGGTATGAAAGATTGTCAAAAATTCTACTTGAAAATGATTTCAAAAGAGGATTAATAGACAAAACCCTTTTCATAAAGACTCATGAGAAAGATATGCTTGTAGTTCAAATTTATGTTGATGATATTCTGTTTGGAGCTACTAATGATCTTATGTGCAAGGAATTCTCAAGTCTTATGAGCAGGGAATTTGAAATGAGCTTAATGGGAGAATTCAACTTCTTCCTTGGACTTCAAATTCATCAGATGAAGAAGGGTGTATTCCTACATCAAAGCAAGTATACAAAGGAATTGCTAAGAAAGTACAATATGTCTCAGTCCAAATAGATTAAGACTCCCATGAGTTCTACATTGTCTTTAGACAAGGATGAATTTGGTAAGAGTGTGATTGTAAAAGAGTATAGAGGTATGATTGGATCATTACTCTACCTCACAGCTAGTAGACCAGATATCATGTTCAGTGTGTGCATATGCGCTAGATTTCAAGATGATCCTAAAGAATGACACTTGGCTGCAGTTAAAAGAATTTTAAGATATCTCAATGGTACCAAATACTTAGTGCTTTGGTATCCTAAACATTCTAACTTCTCTTTGTGTGGCTATTCAAATGCTTATTTTGCAGGATATAAAGTTGACAGAAAGAGTACATCAGGGTTCTGTCAATTTCTTGGATCATCTTTAATCAGCTGGCATTCAAAGAAACAAAACTCAGTTGCACTATCAACAGCTGAAGCTGGATACATAGCAGCTGGAGCTTGCTGTTCTCAAGTGTTATGGATAGCACAACAAATGAGAGATCTTGGCAGAGAAAGGTGATATTGTTCTTGAATTTTTTTCTACTAACTTGCAGTTAGCAGATATCTTCACTAAACCACTACCAGATGAAAGGTTCTCATCCTTAAGATTGGAGTTAGGCATGCTAAATAAAGAAGCTTTGGTTTAGGGGGAGAATCAGGTAAATATTATGTTTTTCCAAGGTTTGAACTCATTTTCAAAGCCTTGAAAATCCTTTCAAAGCTTCGAGTATGTGTGCTTTACATGATACATATTTTTAAGGCCTTGAAACCATTTCCAAAGGCTTGAAAATAAGACTGCATGTCGATTAGTCAATAATTGTGGAACTTTCAATATTGGGTGTTATCGTTGTAAATAATTTCTCAATGTTGCCCCTAAATTTTGAAAAACCCCCTTTTCAGCCAAAATAGTATTATATATTTTATTTCCAACAGCACACACAATTTTGAACCTTTTTGATTTATCAGATCTTCAAAGATCATAGAAAATACTTAGTTTCCTTTTCAAATTGAAACTCTCTTCTATTTATCTCCTCTCTTCTTTCTCTCCTTCGTATCTCTCCTACCTCTCTCTTCTTCTCCAAACCCTAATGAGCACCAGAAGCGCCTCAGACAGAATCAAGATGGCTGGTGCATCAAAGGCTAAAACAGAGAAGAAAAGAAAGGCCACTGTGAAAGAGGTTAAGACCATTAGTGGGGACTCCAGTTCAAAAACCCCTACTGCAGAAGACATAGCTCCTTCTCCTCCCAAGAAGAAGTCCAAGAAAGCTGAGACCCCAGTGTCCAGCAACATGAAGAAGAAGGCAGTGGACGCTGCACCAGAAAAACAGAAGGGTATTCAGATTGGTAGCCCCAAGAAGACAAAGAAGAAGGTTGACAAAATAGACAAGGGCAAAGGAAAGGAAAAGGTTACTAGAAGATGAACCAGATGAGAAAATTGAGAAAGATTTGCAGATCTATTCAAAGAAGGAGAAATCCACTTGTAAGAAATCAACCCCTGATAGTACATGGTTTATTACTAATGTTGCTAGAGGTCAGTGGCTTCATGGATGTGCTTCTACACCATTTGCTTTGTGTAGTCTAGTTAGTATGACTATGTTACACGGTATGAATCTGGAATGCATCAAAATTTTGAAGAAAATCTCTCTTTGGTTTATTCTAAATCCTCCAGAGTTAGCTTACCATAGACTCACCAAGTTCTTTTACCTAAACATGAAACAACTCAAGAAGTCTGCAAGTTTGGTGATTCAGACTAAGGTTGCTAGCATTGACATGGAACTAGATCATGCTGAGTTTGCAAATATTCTAGGTTGTCTTAAGAGATATGACACCAGTAACTACCCTCCTAAGAGTGAATTCCTGAAAATAGCAAAAGAAGAGTTCTTTCTACCAAATACCCTTGCGTCATCTAAGCAGTTAACACACTCTGTGCTAACTATTGAAGCCAAAGTTTTGTTTACCATTTTGATGAGATGTGTTGTACCTAGGGAACACTCAAATGAACTGGTAACTGATAGGGTGTTGTACTATATGTACTTAGTTATGCATGGTTATGAAATTGATCTTCCAAAGCTGGTGATGGAACACATGCTTTATAGCCAAACCAACCAGAGAAAACACCATTTTCCATATGCCAACTTGCTCACCTTATTCTTCCAACACTTTGAAATTCCAACTGATAGGGAAGAATCAGTGACTATTGGTTTTGGAATGCTCAATGAGTAAGCTTTTGAGAAGATTGGTGTAGTGAAAACCAGTGCTAAAGTTTGGAAGCTATACTCAGATTTGACAGAGGAAGAGTTTGGTTCCAAAAAGTTTCTCAAACCAAAATATGTGACTCCCACTTCTAGCCAAACCTCTCAGTCTCAAGAGAACCCCCTTGACCCACCAACTGTTCAAAGAACTTCAGATGGATACTGATGAGGTAAAGGAGAATGAGCATGGGTTTCACACTGATCTCAGACATGTGAAGTACATGGTTTAAAACATGTTCAGGAGTATGACAGTGTTTGATGTGGCTGAGGATGTGTCTCAAGCAGAGAAGAGTACCAAGAAGGCTGAATCAGCAAAGGATCCACCCAGTGAACATTCAACTCAGGAAGGAGCTGCTCAAGTCAAAGGTAAGGGAAAACATGTAGAAGTTGAGCAAGTGGATGAAGATCAAGAGGAAGACAGTCCAGACTCAGGTGCACTACTCATAGATCTCAAGAATAAGAAACCTAAGAAGACCACTGTACCAGAGATTGTGACTGCTGCTGATTTGTTTGAGGGAGAAGGTGAAAAAGGTGATGATGTGGCTCAACAAGAAGAAGAACATGATGATGAGGAAGATAGTCAGGAAGAAGATGCAGAGCTTCCAGGAGATGAAGACCTTACCCCTTAAACTCTTGCCTACTCTTTCTTCTCCTTTTCAAGGCCTTGAACTCTTTTCCAAAGCCTTAAAATTTTTATCTCTTCCAAGTAAAAAAGGAGAAATTTAGGGTTTATTTGCTTCTTTATTTTGTTTTAGGTGACCTGGTTTTGGTCAGTTAGGATTATTTAAAAACTTTGTTGTTACTTGTTTCAGTTTAATAAGTTGGATCATTTGGACATCATGCGTTGATTTTATATGATTAATTCTGCTATATGCTAATGAATATTTGTTGCAGAATTACAGTAGCAAACAGACTGGAAGACTTTAGTTTTTTCTTTCATCAGGGGGAGATTGTAAGTTCAAATCAGTTTCAAGACTTGAAATAGCTAGTCTATTTCAAGACCTTGAAATTGACTGAGCCCTATATGCATGAACTTAGGGAGAGATCCTGATTCTATTTGAACTCCTAAACCCCTGCGCTCACTCTATCAGTACTGGATGATGAAAGACAAAGTATTTTGACATGTTTAACACTATCTAATCCATCTGTTTGAGTTATTTTTGCAGGGAAAGTTTATTTCCTATTCTGCAGGATTTATTTCCTAAACATAAGTTTTGCAGGGAAGGAAATTTCGGGTTGATTTGATTTTGCAATCAATCTAATGGTTGTAACAGCTTCTCAACATGGTTATGTACAAGATCAAATCAGTATCCTTGAAGATACTGAGCAACTATCCGTTGGAGAAGACTGTTAGAGAAGTCAAAGTTGTTGCCTACAAAATAGGAGAGTTTGTTGCTGAAGATCTTGAAGATTTACAGATCAAATGAGCAGTATATAAGGAGCTCAGTTTGAAGCATTTCATAGAGAACACAACGGGCAAAAATAGAGAAACTCAAACACATTCAAGGATTGCCAAGAAACAAAGAAGAAGCTCAAATTTTCAATCCAATTCTCAGAAGAACACTGCACTCTTACAGCAATTTCATTTTCTGTGTTCTTCTGTTCAGAACTTCATTTGTATATCTTATTGTTTATACTTCTAGTTATCATTCTCAAGGATTGTTAAAGGTGAACAGTAGCGAATTCTTAGTTAATCAGATAGCTAGAGCAGATCCTAGATAGGTTAGTGAGAACCACAAGCTGTAACAGAGTAAGGCATCTCTCTGTGCTTGAGATCTAAGGCTTAGCTGTTGATTAATAAGAATTGAGTTGAAAATCATACAGGGAGAAGATCCTTGAGGTGGAGACGAAGTTCCAAGTGGATTGAACTCTATATATCTTGTGTCTCTTGCATTTACTTTTCAGTTACAAACTTAGAACTTTTGCAACATTCAAAACAGATTTATTTCAAGGGTTTGAAACTCATTTCAATGCCTTGAAATAGACTTATTCTTCTGCTTATTCTAACAGTTTTATTCCAAGGGCTTGAAACTCATTTCAAGGCCTTGAATCTCTTTACAAATATTTTGAAACAAGTACTCTTGCAAGTTTTAGCAAAAAGTTTGCATATTCTATTCAACCCCCCCCCCCCCTCTAGAGTATTGATCCTGTATTTCTACCTACTGTATACCCCTTTAACATTGTTCAAATGCTTGAAGTATTTCACAGCTCAAGGCCTTGAAGCTTTCAATAGTTGTGAGAAATCTTCTGTCTTTTATTAAAACTCCTCAAAGGCCTTGAGATTCAACCAGTGGCTTATCTTATTTTTCAAAAGACTAAGTTTTAGAAAAAGTTTTAATACTCTATTCACCCCTCCCCCCCCCCCCTTCTAGGAAATTTGATCATATGTTTTATACTTACATTACAAACTTTCAAAAATAACTTTCTCCCGCACAAAATCAAAGACAACATCACAGAGCCCTCACTACGTCGTCGTCATCATCTGCACTACCAATTCTAGGTAAAATAAGAATCAACAAAATCCACCCACTTCGCATGCCACGTTAATCCAAAACTGAAATTTTATTTTTAACTTTCTTTCACAAAAGACTGAATCCACTCGATTCGATTACATTCCTTGTCGCAGTTTAAAAAAAAATCATGCAAACCTTACAACCATCTTCGGCTTTAAACATGTTCGATAACCGACTCGGCCGCGGCTGAAATTCTAACCTACGCCAAATTGACGGAGGTCATATATATAGCGAACGGCTCACCAAAAGGTGTACGGCTCGGATACAACTAGGAGACGTCGACGAGTCGGTCGATAACCAAATGGAGGCGGACGAGGAGGCTTATGAAGCACTTTCTTGTTCATATATACCAAGAACCACCGAATCGAGCATATACAACCAACTAACTAGCACAATTGTCGAAACATGACTAGTTCTTGGGGTTCCTCTGTCTCCTGCCATGTTTGGGTCGTTTTCTAAGATTTCTCAACTTTGTGTCTCTCTGTCCTTTGAATTATTATACTTTCTCTTCGTTCACCATAACAACAGCGTATAGGGTATATAACCTTCAATGGGGAGACAGAAAGAGAGATTGATGAATGATATATCTCTAGAAGAAGTTGAAGAACCTTTACCACTGTCGAATCGAACGGTCATTGGGACTATCTATTGACTGAATATTAAATTTTGTTTTCTAGTAACCCAAACTTGATCTCAAATGAAAATTCATGAACATGGCAAAAATTGACAAAAGAACAGTTAATTGTCAAACCATTTTTTTCTTCTTTCGGTAGCATTGACTAAATTTTTTAAGATTCAGAAAATACTTAAAATTCCAGCAAACAACAACCGAATTATGTAAATCTAAGAAGTACAAGTTACTGGTTTATCAAGAACACACAATCTGCTTTAAGTATACATGTTCTATATTTAACCAGAAATCAAGAAGTAACTCGTAAATAGAGATGTAGTAAAATAAAATACCACTATGCGACACTTACATTTTAAAATTCGGTTGAATGACAGACATAAGTTGGAAGACAGTCTCATGCGTGGACAATCTACTTAAAGCAGATTTTTACCCCACTATTAGTGTTTCCTTGTTTTCGTACGACGAGCAAAATGTTTCCCAGGATAAAAACATCTTTGTATTGTGGATGAAATCACAATCCACAATACAGAACGAACTAGAACTATGTTTCAAAGATATTGAATGAACAAGAAGATGATTATGGAATGATTTGAGAATGAAATGAGAGAATGCTATTTATAGAGTTGAAAATGTTACCACTATTTAATTTAAACCAAAATGTTACAACTTTTGATGACTAATGGGCCTAGTTGGTCTGGCCCAAAACTGTTAGAATGATGTCCAACAACAAAAAGTCCACCACCAAGACCCAAACCCAATCTTGATGGATTATGGCTAGGTCCTCCCTCAATAAAATTGCTAAACCGGAAGGGCTTTCCTTTTGGAGAGATATACTACACAATCTCTCGATTCAAGTCTAATGTGTGACTCTTTTACTTCTCTCAATTGAGAAACGTCAACCTTCAATGTTCCATTTTTCATTCATAATCAATAAATAACTTTGACGGGTGAGATTGTAAACTAATATATATTCTTGTCTAGCTTAGTGTGAGCTCTCAAGTAGGGTCTCTTGAACACGGGTCAAAATCGTATTTTCCAAAAATTATCAAGCAGTTCACAGTAAGAGGCGTGAGAATACCTGCAGCAAGGAGAAGTAGCATCGATCAAGAATTCAGGGACAACACATGGTAGGGATTGGGAGCATAATCTCTCCCATGGAACTCACATAGAAATTGGCAAAGGGACACACGAGCAGTCGTGCAATAATTATATTTTTATACCATTGAGCAAGAATTGTTTATACAATCAAATAATTACAACTTCTCTTGATAATCCATTAATTGATTGACTATTACTTTACAGTGAGCATATGGTTGGATTGAACATTCTATGTACCCAAAGGTTCTTCTCATACGTAGAGGTTTTATGGATTGAAACTGAACAACACGAGATTTAATACAAGTTTTTAGGGAAAATTTAAAATATTTAAATCTAAAGAAAAATAAAAAATAGGAATTTTTATAGTTAAGGCAATAAATTAGAAATTATTTTGTCGTGAGGTAGAAAAAATAATTTTATTATTTAAAAAGGCAATTCTAGATGTATATTTATCAATAAGGAAAAATGTTCTTATTGACCACATCATATGTCAATAATGCCCCTCAGTAAGTAAATAATTTCATTATTTGGTAATATAATCTCGTGATTAATCTTTTAATTACCGCAACTTTTGCATTTGTGACTTTTAATTTTCCCCTAAGGTGAGTTTATGTCCGGCAGAACATAATACTCTTCAACATTTGAATACTCCCACCTATGGTACAAAGGATCTTTCCAATGGGTTGAAATCCATGCTTAAAAGCTGCTTATAACCTTTCAACTTTTTTGGCTTTATTTTGTAAATTAAAAATCATTCATTTTGGATAAAATTCTTATGGGAACACTCTTTTTCTCTGTTGTCTATTCATAACTTTGAATTGATCAAATGCTTATGATGATTGATTCTTTACAAATATGATGAAGTTGAAAGAAGGATTACGATTTCTAGGATTATAGGTCCTTGAACTTGAGATCGCGAATTCTACTCCAACAATAAAATGAGATCACCGTGAAAAGAAGATAAAGACCGAAAACAAGCTAAGGATTATCAATAAGTGAAGAAACGGGTATTTTTGTCTTTTGCAATACTCAATTTTAACTTTCTACCTTGTTGACAAATAATTATCAATTATTGCCTCTTTTAATAATTACTTTGTTTTTTCTGCCTTAAAAATAAATATTTTTTGATTTCCTGCCTTGGCTATAATAATCCCTAAAAAATATCATCTCAATTTTATAATGTTTTTGGTTGAGATTTAACATAGGATCATATGCTTCCTTTTTTTTAGTTCTATAAATTTTGATAATACGGTGAATCTTAATATCACAGTGTTCATATTCATTGGTCATAAACAAATATTGGAGGAGACATATATTGGAAAATAAAACGAAAGAAAATTTCAACGACAATGAATGCCTTTTACTTCTTCAAAATTAATTACTCGGATATATTTATTAACTTCTTGACTTAATTTACAAAAAGGCTAAATTATTAAATACTCAGGTTGACTTATCTTATTTGAATGCATGAATTTGTTGATATATTTGCTTATGATCTCATGCATCAAGTTGACTAAATCATTTAAAACACTTATATAGCCAACAGTACACCAGTCTCGCATCATTTTTATTCAGTACTCAATATGGGAGGTATGTAATTTTTTCAATCCGTGGTTATTTCAAGTAATTATTTGTGTCTTCTAATGATGAATCTCAGAAAAAAATATTTTTAATGTTTTTTATACCCACTTTCATTTCCAGTATTTGAATGTTTCTATTTAGCGGAATGGGATGTGTGATCATTTATATTCCCGAATCTTAACGTTTTAAATGTAGGTCGATTAGCTATGTTATTGTGCCTTCTATTGATGGGCTACGAGGTTGAAGGAAATATGAGGTTCTCGAAAGAGGATGATTTGGAGTTGGAGAAACAATTGAAACTAAGGAATAAGCCATTTGTTAAAACTATTCAGGTATATCAAAATTTTGAATAAATTGTTCAGAGACACTTTTGGCCTCTGTAAATGTTAAGATTTATATTTAAATAACAAACGTGCAATATTACAGACAGATTATGGTGATATATATGATTGTGTTGATTTTTTCAAACAACCTGCCTTTGTTGAAGAACCACACCTATCACTACAAGGTACATACTTTAAAAAAAAAAAAAAAAAAAAATCTTCATGCTTATTGCAAATTGAAAATTTGGTTAACATATGTCACTTTGTAGATGAAGCCACGTTTTTCAAAGAAAAACAGAAGAAGAGATCCATTAAAAAGATATGACGGAAATATAAATATTGGGTTGAATGAAAGTTGTCCCATTGGATTTGTTCCTATCAAGCGAACAACTAAAGAAGATATTATCAAAGAGAAACTACTCGCACAAAGACTTGATTTGGGTGGTGGGATCCGTGTAAGTTATCTCTCTCAAACTAATACACGAATGTTTGCAATTAACCAACAAAATGTACTTGTAATGTTGTGTAAGTTTCACACTATTATTAGCCCCTTGCAGGTTCTTGTGTTTTCCTTTTCTTTTCTCATGTGCTTCTTTGATAATTCTCATTTTTTACAGGATAATTAAACTTTATCAATGCCTTGTAATTTATACTTAACCCCATAGTTTTATATTTCGTTCTATCTCGGGCTGTTGTACCGTTTCGGTCTTAAAATGAAGCATAGCCGGTACTGATACATATCATACTGAAATTCGGTGCGTACCGATGTGTTTTGGCTGATTCCGGATGTTTAGGGGTGTTTTCGGACTATTTAGTAAATTATGGGTGGATTTTGGTCCGGGTTCAATTTGTAATTTAAACAAGGCTTGGGGGCTTTATATAAAAATAAAAAAATTATACATGCATGTTTGATCTTCAAAGATAAATAGTTCTCTAAATATTTTTCATTAAGTTCACTTATTGCATACTACATATCAGCGTTTTTAAATTTAGGAATTTTGAACTCTGAATTTCCTATTATTTATTTGTTAAGAATGGAAGAACTTAAACAATCACCGCTTGACGATTTTGTATATGTGAATGTGTTTTGTGCGTGTACCTTTTGTATATCTTGTTTGTTGTATAATGGTAGTATGAGACTATGAGCAGTTTAATTGTGGATTATGGACAATTTATAAACATATAAATGTTTTACTGGTTATTTTGCAAAGAATAACAATAAAGGTTGGGGGTTGTTATGAAAAATCTAGTTTTTTTTGGCAATTGTATAATTTAAGAAAAGTAGTCCAAAACGAATTACCGAAAAGCACCAGTGTCGAAATGTTCCACTCCAGTACAAAAACAATACAACGTCAGGCACGATATTTCAAACTATGCTTAACTCCTTTAGTCCTTATTTGCTCACACTTTATTGATTTTTCTAAAAAGTTCAATTTGAAGGAAAGAAAAAATATGGAACCTTGTTGTACAAAAGTATTTATTCACGTTCTACTTGTATCTTGTATTGAGTAGTGACCTCATATTGAGTAGTGAAAATGCGACAAAAATAGATCTTGACAATTCTCTGCAATCTCTTACATTGTAAAGCCTTTCCTGGTACACATATTTGCTGATAATGCATTACTTTTGTCGTGGATTAGTTTGCCGTAGCTCAGTCACCACTCGACCATCCAATAAACTATACTGGAGCTGAAGCACTTTCTAGTACGCATAACCCAACAGTTTCAGGACAACAATACAGTACTTCAAGAATACAACTGCAAAATGATGACGAATACATACAATTTGGTTGGAGAGTGAGTAAATTCATAACACTTGAGCATTATTTGTGTTCCCATATGTACGATTATGATTGTGCGGAAAAACATAACTTGGTATTAAATTTAATGTGCCAGGTTGATGAGACTCTCTACCATAACATTCGCACCCACCAATTTATAGCAACACATGTAAGTTTCTTAAAACAACTTCTTCATTTTGGTTCTTCAAATAATGCCTACTACATTTTGATGGTTTGTTGAATGACAGGTTGGTTCACGAATTTGTTACGACCTAAGATGCCCATTTGTTGTCGTATCACAAAAACTAGCTCCTGGTATAGCATACAATCCCGACCAAATTACTTTCCCAGGAGGAAGGGTACTAACAATAAAACAAAGTGCGAGGAAGGTACACAAGAGTTGTTGTAGGTTTACCGATGCTATTTCACTTATTGTTATTTTTCTTACTCTAACAAAATTTTGATTGGGGAGAAATTAATAGGACGAAAATGGCGATTGGTGGCTCCAACTCGGTGCTGATAATTTAAAGGCTGGATTCTGGCCTAATAAACTATTTAAGAAGCTTTCGCAGTATGCCACATACGTTGAGTTTGGAGGAACCGTGTATAGTCCTAGGGGCACACCGCCGCCTCCAATGGGCACTGGACGTACTGTATCGGCTAATTATAAACTCGATGCGTTCATTTCGAGACTTCTGGTGACAGACACCGAAGGGAGTGATTCAGATCCAAAACTTGTTGCGCTTCAAACTCATCCTTTCGAGTACAACTGCAATGATACAGTGATTACCGGTAAATCCAGATTCGTCCACATTGTCTACTTTGGGGGGCCCGGTCAGGGATAAAAAATATGTAAGCCATTATCAAATTGTAAAGAAACTAGAGAAGTACTAATTTTCCATTAATGATAATATACAATATGAGTTTGATTTATTTATGTACACTAAAATCTTTTCTTAAACCAAACTCGTGTGTTTTTATCACTAGGGTCACCCCGCGCGCATTGCGCGCGGTGTGGTTGTGCAACGACCTTCGACTTGAAGTAGGAAGGAATAAACTGAAATTGGTTTAGACAATATTTGATGCACGAAGTATTCATAGCAGAGATACATTAGCGATAGAAGAGAACATAGGTCTGAGCATTACCGGGGAAACAGTTGTGACAAAATGAAGCCTAAAAGGAACAATACGACAGAAAAGGAACAGGATAGAGCTACATGTTGGAAAGCAAGCCCATCTGAACTAACAACCTGCAGATACACTTGGCTAACCATCTTGACTATCTTATCTTTCAGTTCCGTGACTTCCAGATCCTTTTCTTTACATTCCACGTCTTTATCTCACAAATGGCATCTTCAAAATGTATGAAACGAATCAGAAAAAAGTTGGCAGCAGGTTACTCATTTGCGGGTTGTCTTGACCAGCTAAGAGTATTGAAATATATATCTGGACGATGACGATATATTAAATAGAAAGATCATAATATTCTTTCCTTCAGCTAAAGAACGGACTTGGTTCCAGTGTCCTCTACCACTAAAACTCCGCTATCGTTCTTCTGCTTCTGATAAATATGCTGCCATTGAAACCAGGTTACTGGAATAAGTAGTAAGCATGTTTTCAAGTGCATATATCCTTGAATTTCTTGCACCAGCTGACATGGTCCGAGGGCCACCACTGCAATATCCAATTTGAGGCCATTTATGTATAAGAACCCCATATAGTAATGAAGTGAGAAAATTAAGAGATGAAATATTCGCTTTAAACTAACTGAAAAGTATGATTCTAACCTTAAATTTGTTTGCCTTACGTTTTGTGCAATTCCTTAAGCTCTGCCAACTCCGTAGGTATTCTAGCCCTCCTACAATCAGAAAGACAGTCAACTTGATTCAAATCCAAGATCCCATTAATGTTTCTGAGGCCCAGGCCTCCTCTCGACTTAGGAAGACAAAGAGTATCGTTGGAAATAAGTCTGAGAGGAGCCCTTTTGTTTGGGTTCCACCAAAATTTTAAATCAGGCTCTGTTGGCTAATAAAGCTTGGAGAATCATGAATTTTCCTAACCTGCTTGTTTCCAAGATTCTTCTTCACAGATATTGCAGGAACAAAACTTTCTTTGAAGCGGGGAGTCCCAGTAATGCCTCGTGGGCCTGGAAAAGTGTGATGTTCGGCCGTGACCTTCTCAAACAAGGTTATAGATGGCACATTGGATGCGGAAACAGCGTTAGTATCATAAATGATAGATGGATCCCCGGGTTAAAAGAACCTCTATCATCCATATTGGGTCCTTCCATCATCAGTCCAGAGGCAAGGGTTTGTGACTGGATTACTCACAGCAACAATCAACAAGTTTGGAATACTGAGGTCATACGGCAGTGTGTTCCGGACTTCATTGCTTTCAAAATCCTCTCTATTCAACTTCCAGATACTTCTACAGAGGACAGAATTATATGGCCTTTCACAAAGTCAGGAGATTACTCAACGAAATCAGGTTACAACTTCTTGTGCAGCTCAAACTCCCCGCCTTTCTTCCCAGCAGGGCACGTTCTTACAGATCAGTGGCCTTTGTTCACAAGTGGGAACTGGGGGAAAATTTGGGGCCTTGATGTCCCCGAAAAATGGAAAGTATTTCTCTGGAAGTGTGCTCATCAGAAACTCCCGACGAAACATCTTCTCAGTTGCCGTCTCAATATGAGCCAGACTGTATGCCCTCTCTGCAATTGTCAGGACGAAACGCTGGATCACCTATTCTTCAAATGCCAAAAGGTCAAACTCCTCTGGGAGAACGACTCCTCCTCCTCCCCCAATTCTATCCCTTTTGAGGCTAAAGTGTGGAATTTCATTTTCTCAAAAAACATCCAAGCCATTCATACCTTATGAAGCATCTGGAGAGGAAGATGCCAGCAAGTTTTCAGTAACAAAGAGTTTTTCGTTAGAAGCCATTCGTGCGATTATGGAAAATGAAAAGTCTTTTCTCTCTTGCTTTGACACCAAGCCTTTAAGTTCTACTAAGGCCGAAGTTTTGAACTACATTTTGATTAAGGACAACATGAATGACTCAGCGAGGCCTAGACCAGTGGATATCTTTGGGGACGGAGCTTGGAAAGCTAACTCTTTCTTCTCTAGTTTGGGTCTCCATACTATTGGTGCGGATGGAAAGCCCTGGATCATTGGTTTGAAATGTGTTGCCTCTAGTGCGCAGCAGGCGGAACTTTTGGCTATTGAACATGCTTTTAAATTTGCGACGCATCATAATATTTCAAATGTTAACATTAAAACTGATTGTGCTATGGCTTTATCCATCCTTCAGGGATCCACCAGGTCTCCCATTCAGGATGAGCCCATTATCGGAAGGATTAGGAATGCTATGAGGTCTTTGCGGTTTTGTAGCATTACTAAAGTTCAAAGGCATGTGGTTGCAGTTGCTCACAAGGCGGCGAGACACTCTCTCTTGGACAATCATCCGGAGTAGTTATGTATTTGTCTATTTTGTTCCGAGTAGTTGTGTTTGGTTAGTTTGGTGTTGCTTTGTTCTTTGCTTTTCGGTGTAGTAGTGGTTGTTCTAGCTAGTTGTAGTCGCGCTTCTTCTCGTTTGTACTTGACTCTCTCGGCCCCCGCGGTCATGTTTGTACCTTGGTTTCATGTCTTTAGTCTTTATGCGATGATGACTATTGAAAAAAAAAATCCAAGATCCCAAATTATAAGAGATAATTAGCAGTAGGATAAAGATTTAAATGAGTTTTATTCCATCAACAGCCTGCTGGGGGCTTAAACCCTGCAACTGACCCTTTGCCTGCTCATCAACCTTTATCATTTTGTCCTCCAAATATAAAGCGAAGTGAGATTATATGAATTTGTACATAAAGTATATGAGACAAACTTTGAAAATTTTAATAGTTTCATAAGAACAGCCAGGTAAGCATGAGTAAATCAAACAAATCCGAAACCCAACATGATAGATAATCTGAACACCGATGCTTAAGTCCGTGTCAACGCATACCTCCACAGGCAAGCGTAAAATATTAAACAATACTTTCCATGATTTGCAAGACATAAACCCATTTCTATATGAAATTCCATAAGAAAAAGATACATAAGTGTAACATATCAATATAAGAGTGCTATTCAAACAAGTATCAGTACACATAGAATGCACCTAACTGCTGTTACACCCATAAAAATCAGCAATTGACCACCATCAGTGCATGTGGAATGCAGCTAATTGCAGTTACACCCAAAAAAATATATGATGAACCTAATAAGTCAAAGGAATAAGTTTTGCAGATTAGAACGACGAAGGAACATTTCCCAAAATTTGTCCAAAAAACAATCCAGGAAATAGAAGAAAGGGAAGGGTTTCTATCAGGATACTATATATGGAAGTTATTAGACAAATAGATCACATACAGATACCATGTTCGACAAAATCACCTGCAAAACTCTGAAAATATTGGTAAGAGGTAAAGTTTGCGTAGTTAAAAACCCATTGATTACTCCATCCTGAAATTCCATCTCAGAAAACATTAAACACTGACTTCTTTGAGGATATTCAAAATTAGAATGGTATCAGTAGAACAATACAAAGAACATGACAATGCATATGCATCTGGACATTAGCCTTTACTATTGACCTAAGAATAGTGCGTACACACAGACACACAGACCTTTAGCACCCTCTTTGCGGGTAATATTGGCTTTCTTTGCATAAATGTAAAGCAAACTCATCCTTTAATACAAGGAGAAGTAGTTATGCTAATATACTACTGTGTGCCATACAAGCAACTTTTAATAATATAAATTAGTGTCGAAGGTTGCAATATCAGCAAAATGATTCTCATAAACCGTAACTTACTTGAACCTATTTAACAGTACAAGTATTGTGACAAATATATCTTGGAATCGTGCGGATAGTAACACTTTTCACCGGCACTATGTCCTCTGGATGAGTGGTTACAAATTCTTCACCTACAAGTTCAAAAGCTCAAGGCGTGAACAAACGAAGATAACAGTAGTAGTACAAATGGCACAAAGGGGATACCTTAATTCTCACCGTCCATCAAGTGGGCTGGCATTGAGATTCTCTTCCTCATGATGTCGGCAAGAGTCAACACTGTGCCACTTGGGCCTGTCTCGAAGAGTTTCTCAACTATCTTGATGTATGCAGTTTCATGGCGCTTCTCATCTGCTGCAATTATTCCGCATCATTGTGCCAGTTTCATGTCCCGTGCTCCTTAGCATGCCTAGCGGTATTGCCATGACATACGAACGTCGCCCTCGCTTGAAATGAAGTGTAGATAAAACCTAGATATGGATTACTCACAGTCCGAGGATCCTATGATGAATGCATCAAAGAACAGAAGTCATAATCAAAACAAGAAATAAAATACACATACACATTTCCCTTCTTTTCTCATGGTGTAAATGTCGGCACACTAAGCTTAAAGTAAGCTGGATAGACTGCTATTTCTTTTCCGATTTTTCACTTCCCTTCCCTTCACAGATATGTAATATTGGGCCAAGGAGATCCAGAAACAGTGCACTAAATTTGAAAGTCATTTGGAGGTTCCAAAAAAAATTATAAGAAGATCCCTCTATGAGGAGAGCATGATTTAGACATTAGTGGATTTCATTGGCAACTTGAAGAACTCACCATTTATGAGCCAATCAGGTACTGAATTGGTTTCTCGATTTGCCAACAATGACTACAGGGACGAGTACGGGGAGGAGTGGCTGCTTGAGAGCTAGACACCATTGATTGCTGCACGGCTTGGTTCCTACATAATGAATCAAGCAATGTTTATGATATCCGAATGTTAAGCAATCACATCACTTATTATATAACAATACAAGCAACAACATTATCAGCACAATGATAGCAAAATAGCTAAAAAAATTACATCCTTTCAACCAGTTTAATGAAGTTTGATATATGCAGTTCAAAGAAAGCCTGATACGGATCAGCCGTATCTAACGAGTCACCTTATTATAATCTTTAGTGATTATTTAGTATTAGTTGTTAATTATTTATTTTGTGTCATTAAGTAGTTTATTTATTTAATTAAATGTTTATTTAATTATTTAGTTGATCGGGCTTGGCCCATTAGGTCTAGGGTTAGGGTTAGTTTTCCATTTAAACAGTTGTAGTCCTCAGTTATTGATATGGAATAAGAAATGTTTTATTGAGTTTATTTCAGTTTTATTTCGTATTCGTAGTAATTCGTAGTGTCACGAACTACTGGTAGAGATTCGTAGCCTCTCTCAAGCTACTGGTACGATACTGGGTGTATCAAAGCCGAAGCAACCCTTTTGAACCTGAAGTCCCTTCGTTAATATCACGATCTCTCGTTGGAAAAACCACGACGGGCAATTTAATAGTAATTAGTGCAGGGAAAACCTCACAGATAGTGAGGATAACATTGATTCAAAACAATAGAATCACATGAAATTTGCATACTCCTCTATTACAGGTACATGTATAAGCCCAAGTCCTATCCTCCCGAACTTCACTTATCCTACTTAATGACACAATATCACAATGGGAAGGAGGTAGTCTGTTTTCATCTTTTGTTTTAAACTATTTGTATAAAACTTGTATTACTAAGTATTGAGTTAATTAGTTGAATTTGGACCAAATTGTATCAAATAAATAGGCCGATGTGTATTCTTTCACAACAAATCAGCTAAAACAGTAATAGTTTAAATAGATAAGCCACATAGACAATCAACACAACCTCAGTGCTCTGTAATCTGTGGGTGTGTAGCTATTTAAAAAATATATATTTTAAAAAAGGGCAATCTCATTCGAAAGATGGTCATATCTTTATGTAATAATCGCTGAATATTATTGAATGTGATGAAAATACATATTTATAGATTGCACAAAATCTGGGGAAAAAACATTTTTGATAGATCAGATGGTCGTGCATGTTTAGGTTGGTCATAGTTTTAGACAATAAATGGGTATAATACATCATTACATATTTAGATAAAAAGAGACTTCAAAAACTAATCAAGGGAGAAGAGTTTTGGAGATTGAGAAGCAAAAAGCTGCAAACTTTGCATCAGAAGGCTCAACAAAAGGCCTCTCGGATTAAGTGTTGGATTAGTTTGTAATATCTTCTCATCACATATTAAAATAAATCAACGAAATCCTGCCTATTTGTCAAAAAAATAAAATAAAAAAAATAAATAAATAAAAATTGGGGAAGATGAAAGGGAATCAAGTGACTGCTGCTTTAACGTTTGGCTGTCGAGAACCCACAAAATAGCGTCGACACGACTCCTGCTGAATTGCAGCCGCAAAGTGCAGAATGGTTTGGCTGATCAAAATCACTCTTTACCAACCTGTATTTAGTACTTGTATCAGTTATTGTGGACTCTTTGAAGAGCGAAGAAGGTGAAATGAAATGTTACCTTATTTGCTTCAAGTAAAAATATGGCCACAGTGTAGCTTGAACTACTTCAGCAATCATCTGTTCTGTGGCATGGCTTCCTTTATGTTGGGATTTTTTGGTTGATTCAAAATCCTAGCATGGAATGGTCAAAGGGTAGTTTTTGGAAGTAATTACATTACTTTGGCAAAAGATTCCTTGTAGGGGTCTACTTTGACTAATATATTTGGTAGTCTCCTTATTGGGTCAGGAAACAATTTAGGAATTATTTCCTAGTTTGTCTCGGATTAGTTTTGGACATTACTTGCGCTCCAAGTATGTTACTAGTATATAAGTAGATGCTAGGGTCATGACTTGGTGTGTGCTTGTAATTGGTATTAGCTTCTCATCAATAAGTTGGTTGGTTTGGTCGTGGATGTAGCTAGTCTCAAAACTAGTGAACCACGTAAATTCTTTTGTTCTTGATCTTCTCTTTGTTTGTTCTTGTTTTCTCTTGTTTCTCGCGTATTGGAATCCTAACAAGTGGTATCACAGCCTGGTTCGTTGAGATTCAAGAGGAGCAATGGCGTTGGCTCGTGATCAAGATATGGGTTTGATGGGAAGATTGAGTTTCCGCTGGTTGGCCTCTGAAACAGGGGGTGCAAGCACACCAAGCCTTTGTTGGGAGGCTATCGGGTTCCTTGTTGGGGGAGCAATCGGGCTCTTGTTGTGGAGCATTGGAATTGTGGATTCAGTTTTAGTACATCCGGCACGCTTTCGGTTCCGGCACGCATCAATCGATATGGCGTGCTCTACCCGGCGAGTGATCTGGATCTATATCTGGATTTGGCAACTAGGAGGATTCAAGTCTAGGTGGAGGCGACTCGAATCAACTAGAAAATTGAGGGAGAAACGTCATTGGAAGAGGGAGTGTCCTAAAAATCGTTCACCTGTAGATCTCGCTTCAGGTGGAGGAGGAGAGACGCTCAAGGTTGGTGATGATATCTAGGCCCTTTGAGGACGGTTCGGGCTCCTGGCATGGAGCATGGGTGCGTGTTATTGAGCACGCGTTGGTGGTAGTGTTATTGTGCACACATCGGTTGGTAGTGCGATTGGATCTTGAATTGGAGCGCTTCGGTTATTGTTTTTTGTGCCCATTGGTGCGAGTGGCGGCGCAAATTGTCATGACATCGTTTGATAGGCACTTTGTTGCGAAGTGTCATTGGCGCAACGTTGGGGTATGCATTGTGTCATGGTGCATTAGGGGAGCGTTTGTTGGGACGCATTGTCTTTGTGTTTATTGAAGACGCATAGGCACGCTTGTTGGGGCGTATTGGGAGTGTGTTCAATTCCGCAAATTAGAATACACTCGGATCGGGTTTGTTGGATTGATGAGAAGAATTGGTTCGGTTGGTATGGGATTTGAATCAGGGTGGAGGTTTGTTGGGATTTTTTGGTTGATTCAAAATCCTAGCATGGAATGGTCAAAGGGTAGTTTTTGGAAGTAATTACATTACTTTGGCAAAAGATTCCTTGTAGGGGTCTACTTTGACTAATATATTTGGTAGTGTCCTTATTGGGTCAGGAAACAACTTAGGAATTACTCCCTCCGTTTCGCCAGATTCTTCAAAATTTCCTTTTTGGCCGTTTCGCCAGATTTTTCAAAATTTCTAAATATGGAAACTTTGATATTGGCAAAATACAACTATACCCTTTCTAAAAAACCCAAACCCACATTTTATTTGGGCTTAACTAATCACAACTAGTAAACTAATAAGATTAATTAAGCCCAAACCTGATCCAAACAACACACCCAAACATACCCAACCCAAACCTTATCCAAACAACACACCCAAACATAACCCTAGCCTCTTATTACTTCTTCCTGTTCTTCATTCCGCCGCCGTACAGAACACACAACAGAGAGAGAGAATGGAGGGAGAGGGAGGGAATCAGATCGAGAGACGAATGGAGTGCAGATCGAGAGACGGAGGGAGAGGGAGAGGGAGAGCAGATCGAGAGACGGAGAGTGAGGGAGAGAGAGGGAGAGGGAGAACTTGAGGGGGCGGAAAGACTTTCTCCACCGTCGCCGCCGCCACCACGCATCTCCATCCCGTCTTCAGACAAAAGAGAGAGAGAGAGAGAGAGAGAGAGAGAGAGAGAGAGATGTAAAAAGGAGATCGATCGATCTGCTCATCTCCATCCTATCTCTCTGTCTCTCTTTGTTGTCTGATGAAGACGCGAGACCAGATCGGCGGCCATTTTCACCGACGAACCACTGGCGGCCATTTTCACCGCCAACAGCATCGGGTAACACTCTCTATCCCTCTCTCGTCTCTCTTCCCTACCTTAAATCTGCCTTATTCTTCTATTTCTTCTTCTCTCCAATTCTAGACAAGAGCTGTAAATCAAGGGAATAGAAACAGAGGAAGGAATGATGTAGAAGCTATGGAATTCGTCTTTTGTTCTTGTTATTATTGTTGTTGCTGCTATGAAATCAGATGGAGGTTGTTCTTGTTAGCATCTTGTTAATGTGTAATCAGAGGAGAGAGAGATATAGATTGAAAGAGATTGAATGTTAACACCAGGACTAACTGGTGACTCACAGGGGCTTTCTGGGTTTTTCCCATGGTTTCTTAATCCCCGAGCCACAAAAGTTTTTGAAGTATCTGATGAAACAGAGGGAGTATTTCCTAGTTTGTCTCGAATTAGTTTTGGACATTACTTGCGCTCCAAGTATTTTACTAGTATATAAGTAGATGCTAGGGTCATGACTTGGTGTGTGCTTGTAATTGGTATTAGCTTCTCATCAATAAGTTGGTTGGTTTGGTCGTGGATGTAGCTAGTCTCAAAACTAGTGAACCACGTAAATACTTTTGTTCTTGATCTTCTCTTTGTTTGTTCTTGTTTTCTCTTGTTTCTCGCGTATTGGAATCCTAACACTTTATCCTCCTAATGATGACACTGAGAATTCAACCAGCTTCCACAGGTTTTACGGCAGCTTGATGGGCTCGTTTGTCCCATTTAAGCAGATTCTATGACTGCAAAGCTGACCATCTTGATTTGGCATCTGTTTAAAATAAACAATAAAAAAAGCAGTGCGCAAGTTCAGCTTTTTTTAGAAGGAACTCCATCGATGTGGGAGGAAGTCAAGCGGAAATCAGCCGAGTACCTGAGCGACAGATAGAGGGTGGGTCCAAGAGAAGACACACGCTTCTGAACATATTTTAATTGTTTTCTCCTCCCTCAGCTTCACCATATATAAGAGCCTCGACAGCAATCCCAGAAAAAAGCACCATGCAGTATCTGAAAAGTTTACCAATACATTGTACATAATAAGATGACTAATGACGGCGTATAATGCTCATTTAAATTTAGGTTAATTCGGCGCATCTCATTGCCCATACACATATTACTTTGGATCTCCCTCTCACTCTTTTACCACACCTGAAACGAAGTCATCTTTCAAACAAGCATATGGGTCTATAATCAAACATGACCAAACACCTAAGATTGTTTCCTCTCATTTTAACTGCTACATATGCAATCTCATAATTCTCTATCATGAACCCAATGGTTATTTCATCTTCTCCAGGTATGCCAACCATTCACATTTGTATGGTATACACACTTGATCGCGTATTTCAACTGTAGTATGGTATAAACAACAAATCAAGCCTAGCTTAATCTGAATAGGGATACACCAACCTAGACATCAACGCATATAGCCAACTAAGTTAGAAAGGAATTTGGATAAACAATTCTAACTAAACCCCAATATTCAATTATCCAAAAAGATATCTCGTTCTAAACTAACTTTATAATGTACACTACTTCAAGTGTATTGAATATGAATATATCACATGATCTCGAAACTTTAAAAGTGAACTGTACCATAAAACTACTTCCAGAGTCCTGAATGAAATCCAACGCAACATTCAGTTCAAGTCATTTTTGTTACAAAATCAGAGGTGCTCAATTAATCATCGATCGAAGCTAGGCAATACAAAATGCAAATAAATTTAATCCACTCCTCTTCAAAATGTACAAAAAAAAAAAAAAAAAAAAACCATCTCCAACTACAAAATGCAACTCCTCAATCAGATTATAAATATATCTCTAATTCATTTTTGGAAGAGTACTATGCTGAATGATTCACTCAATTCATGCCATGACTGCTAAGGAAGCAGGGATCATCGCCTACTAAGCGGCGCAGTACTATATTCTACCAAATTGAACCAAATTTCTTCCAGAAACCACATTTACCAGAAAAGATAAAAAGCTAATTCAAACAGGCTATCTATTAAAACAGAAAGAAGTTATTGATACGTTTCCAACGCCCCCAACCGCCAATAATTCAACGCCCCCAACCACACCGGTATTTACAACGCGTGCCACTCTTGAAGCTCTTCCCATTCAGCCAAAGGGACGGGGCAAAACCGTCATTTCACCCGCCCAAAATGGGCAACTCATTCTTTTAAATATAGGTGGTAGGATTACTTGGTATTAACAATGAATTATAGAACTCATATGCAGGCTTATCTTTTAGTAGAAGAACTGAAATTTCAACAATGCCTCAAAATAAAATATAAAAAATGTGGCATCCTCCTGCTTTGTCAAAGATGCTTCAAAATAAAATCTTCTCTGCTTTCTTTGTAGGTAACCAATATCTTAGCGATATAGTCAGAACCAATGCAACTTAACAATAATTTGGCCTTTCAGAAATAAATTACCCAAGAAGAATAAGCAAGGCCTCTGTATAATCTTTGCTCATTTTAGAATACGAATGCGGAAGCACGATACTACTTGTTAGGAATCAAGAAGAGACGATGAACGAAGAACAAAGAGAAGAACAACAAAATTGATTTAATGTGGTCCACTAGTTTTGATAATAGCTACGTCTACGGCCAAAATAAATCGATTTGTTGAAGAGAGACTCAATTACAATCAACGATACACAACACTTACCAATAGCCACGACCTACACCCATATATAATCTTAAACTACTGAATTGTGCCCAAAGAAAAGGAGAAATCATTCCAAATCGAACAAGGAAGCAACGAAAACCTCCCCAGACCAAAGTACGAACACCCTAAGTATTCCCACGAACATGTTCGTACAAACACTTTTGGTGTTCGCACGAACACAACAGAAAATCCAATTTTCCCGCTTCGTTCTTGCTTCCTTGCATTCTCCATTGCTTTGCCGCTTCGCCCGAATGTTAGCTAGGTACGTTGCATCACCAAAAACCTAACAAATATTCACCTTGATTCAAATACCCTAGCAACCAATCCGATTCTCTCATCAATCCGATTGTGGATGCGCCTCCCGATCAAGAACGCCTCCACCCAAACACAAAATCGTTTATCCGGTTGTTATCCGTCCTTTCAACGAATAAGCTAATTTTGGATGCACCCCCAACAATTGAATTCCAAGTGCTCCACCCAAATTTAAACCATCAAACAATCAAACAATCGAATGCAGTCCCAAAATTTCGGAGCTGGAATACATTACTTATGCGCCACAACAAGCGCGTCTTTGGGTCTCAACAAACGCAGAGACATTTGTATCCCAATCAATACACCCTATGCACCATGACACAATGCATCTCCCCAATATCATCTCGATGACACTTGATGAAGAAAGTGTCTATCAATCGATCAATTTCATGTCAATTGCGCAACCAAAACCGCGCACCAATCCGCAAACTGAGACACGCCCAATAACGCGCTAACAATCAATGTATGCACAATAACACACCGCCAAACAATACATGCCCAATAACATGCATGCATCTCAATCAATGCGCGCCCAAAAAAATTTGCGCCACCAATCGCGTCCCAAGCCACATCAATTGCTACATGCCACGAGCGAAATTAGCCAGCTAATCCGAGTCGTCTCCACCTTGACTTGAATTCTCATAGCGGCCAGAACAAGATCCATGTGCCCAATGTTCCATGCCGGGAGTCAGATTGCGCCTGAACTCCAATTGCACTTGAACCACCATATTTGCGCTGGAATGCTCGTTTGATGCTCCATGAAAAAGAACTCGATAGATCCCCCAATAAGGAACCCGATAGTTCCCACAATAAGGAACCCAATAGTTCCCCCAACAAGTGACTTGGTGGTGGGTGTATCAATAGTATTCTCATCAATAATAATAGATCTTCATCCCAAACGAATTCACCATGACTCCTCACCAAAAAACCATAACCCAACAACCTGGCTCCGATACCACTTCGTAGAATACGAATGCGGTAGCACGATACCATATGTTAGGAACCAAGAATGGACAATGAACGAAGAACAAAACGAAGAACAACACAAATGTTTTAACGTGGTTTACTAGTTTTGATAATAGCTACGTCCACGGCAAAAACAACTCGATTTATTGATGAGAGAGTCAAACAAATCAACGATACACCACATTTATCAATAGCCACGACCTACACTCATATATAGTCTTAAACTACTGAATTGTGCCCTAAGAAAAGGATAAATCATTCCAAATCGAACAAGGAAACAACGAAAACCTCCCCAGACCAAAGTACGAATACCCTAAGTATTCGCACGAACATGTTCGTACAAGCACTTTTGGCGTTCGCGTGAACACAACAGAAAATCCAATTTTCCCGTTTCTTTCTTGCTTCCTTGCATTCTCCGTTGCTTCTCCCGAATGTTAGCTAGGTACTTTGCATCACCAAAAACCTAAAAAATATTCACCTTGATTCAAATACCCTAGCAACCAATCCGATTATCTCATCAATCCGATTGTTGATGCGCCTCCCGATCAAGAACGCCTCCACCCAAAACACCAAAATCGTTTTTCCGGTTGTTATCCTTCATTTCAACGAATAAGCTAATTTTTGATGCACCTCGAACAATGAATTCCAAGTGCTCCACCCAAATTGAAACAATCAAAAAATCAAACAATCGAATGCAGTCCCAAAATTTCGGAGCTGGAATAAATTACTTATGCATCACAAAAAACTAGTCTTTGTGTTTCAACAAACGCAGAGACATTTGTGTCCCAATTAATACACCCTAATGCACCATGACACAATGCATCTCCCCAATACCATCTCGATGACACTTGATGACGAAAGTGCATATCAATCGGTCAATGTCATGTAAATTGCGCAATGAAAACAGCGCACCAATTCGCAAACCGAGACACGTCCAATAACGCGCTAACAATCAATGTATGCACAATAACACACCGCCAAACAATACATGCCCAATAACATGAATGCATCTCAATCAATGCGCGCCCAAAAAAGTTTGCGCCACCAATCGCGTCCCAAGCCACATCAATTGCTGCATGCCACGAGCAAAATTAGCCAGCTAATCCGAGTCGTCTCCACCTTGACTTGAATTCTCATAGCGGCCAGAACAAGATCCATGTGCCCAATGTTCCATGCCGGGAGTCAAATTGCGCCTGAACTCCAATTGCACTTGAACCACCATATTTGCGCTGGAATGCTCGTCTGATGCTCCATGAAAAAGAACTCGATAGATCCCCCAATAAGGAACCCGATAGTTCCCACAATAAGGAACCCAATAGTTCCCCCAACAAGTGACTTGGTGGTGTGTGTATCAATAGTATTCTCATCAATAATAATAGATCTTCATCCCAAACGAATTCACCATGACTCCTCACCAAAAAACCCTAACCCAACAACCTGGCTCCGATACCACTTGGTAGAATACGAATGCGGTAGCACGATACCATATGTTAGGAACCAAGAATGGACAATGAACGAAGAACAAAACGAAGAACAACGCAAATGTTTTAACGTGGTTTACTAGTTTTGATAATAGCTACGTCCACGGCAAAAACAACTCGCTTTATTGATGAGAGAGTCAAACAAATCAACGATACACCACATTTATCAATAGCCACGACCTACACCCATATATAGTCTTAAACTACTGAATTGTGCCCTAAGAAAAGGAGAAATCATTCCAAATCGAACAAGGAAACAACGAAAACCTCCCCAGACCAAAGTACGAATACCCTAAGTATTCGCACGAACATGTTCGTACAAGCACTTTTGGTGTTCGCGCGAACACAACAGAAAATCCAATTTTCCCGTTTCGTTCTTGCTTCCTTGCATTCTCCGTTGCTTCGCCCGAATGTTAGCTAGGTACTTTGCATCACTAAAAACCTAAAAAATATTCAACTTGATTCAAATACCCTAGCAACCAATCCGATTATCTCATCAATCCGATTGTTGATGTGCCTCCCGATCAAGAACGCCTCCACCCAAAACACCAAGTCATTTTTCCGATTGTTATCCGTCTTTTCAACGAATAAGCTAATTTTTGATGCACCTCGAACAATTGAATTCCAAGTGCTCCACCCAAATTGAAACAATCAAAAAATCAAACAATCGAATGCAGTTCCAAAATTTCGGAGCTGGAATAAATTACTTATGCATCACAAAAAACGCGTCTTTGTGTTTCAAAAAACACAGAGACATTTGTGTCCCAATTAATACACCCTAATGCACCATGACACAATGCATCTCCCCAATATCATCTCGATGACACTTGATGACGAAAGTGCCTATCAATCGGTCAATGTCATGTAAATTGCGCAACCAAAACAGCGCACTAATTCTCAAACCGAGACACGCCCAATAACGCGCTAACAATCAATGTCTGTACAATAACACGCCGCCAAAAAATACATGCTTAATAACATGAATGCATCTCAATCAATGCACGCCCAAAAAAGTGTGTGCCACCAATCGTGTCCCAAGAAACATCAATCGCTCCATGCCACAAGCCAAATCAGCCAGCTAGACCGAGTAGTATCCACCTTGACTTGAATTCTCATAGCGGCCAGAACAAGATCCATGTGCCCAATGCTCCATGCCGGGAGTCAGATTGCGCCTGAACGTCAATTGAACTTGAACCGCCAGATTTGCGCTGGAATGCTCGGCTGATACTCCATGAAAAAGAATCCTATAGCTCCCCCAATAAGAAACTCGATAGCTCCCAAAATAAGGAACCCAATAGTTCCCCCAACAAGAGACTTGGTGGTGGGTGTATCAACAGTATTCTCATAAATAATCATAGATCTTCATCCCAAACGAGTTCACCATGAATCCTCACCAAAAAACCCTAACCCAACAACCTAGCTCTGATACCGCTTGGTAGAATACAAATGCGGTAGCATGATACCATTTGTTAGGAACCAATAATAGACAATGAAAGAAGAAAAAAACGAAGAACAACAAAAACGTCTTAACGTGGATCACTAGTTTTGATACTAGCTACGTCCACGGCCAAAACAACCTGATTTAATGATGAGAGAGCCAATTACAATCAACGATACACCACACTCATCAATAGCCACGACCTACACCCATATATAGGCTTTACTAACATGTTCCCAAAGAAACGGAGAAATCACTCCAAATCGAACAAAGAAAAATCAAAATTTGCCCCAACCAAAGTCTTTGTACAAACAGGCGAAGTGTTTGCACGAACATGTTCGTACGAAAACTTTTGGTGCTCACACGTACACAATATAAATCCACTTTTTCCGCTTCGTTCTTGCTTCCTTGCTTTCGCCATTTCTTCGCTGCTTCGCCCATTGTTAGCTACGTACTTTGAGTTACTAAAAACCTAACAGCTCATTTCTGTAAATACCTCCCATTACGTTCCAACATGTAAAAGGACATACAATGGAACCAATATAAAAGAGACCACCATTTTTAATGAAAAATGTCAGAGAAATATTGAGAGTAAAAGATCTTGGATCCCTCCTTTTCACCTCGATACTACAATTTAGCTACCCATTTTCTTCATCTCTATTTACAACAGTGTCAACCCACCCGGCAATTTGGAATTCCTAGATTGAGTGTGGAAACAACAAGTTGGAAGACCAGAACGAATAGAGGATTCGTAAAAAAATCAACTGGCTGTAAACTAGATCCCTTATGTTGAATGAGAAGACTCTTGGATGCCACTTTCTCTCTGACGAAAGTGGTAATCATTTTAAGATTGTGAGAAAGTGATAGAGCTGAAGTGTTGCACATAGTAGAAGTAGTGGCTAAGAGTAAGTAACATTCATGTATCCATTTCATTTCTTCAGCTATACTAGAAATATTGAGATATTATTATGCTTATTTGAGCTCCATGAAGTAAGATTTTAGAAAAAAAAAAAGTAGCTAGTTGTTGATCATCTATCAATAGATTACCTAGCCCAATTTGCTTCCGAGAAAGCTTTGGGCTCAAATGTGATATTCTCAAAATTTATCAGACTTCCAAAATACCTTTTATGTAACTAAGAATGATTTTGAATTCTTAAAAATCAAAATTTGATGGCTTATGAAGTTTTGGCACACTTTGTTTACTACAAATTTGATATCTGGTCTTGTAATATTCAAATACGATATAGCTCCTACTAAACTTGTGTAGATTGATGGAATACCAAAACACTCATGGTAAGTGATTCCTGCAGAAAACATTATTACTCGAGGTGCACAAGGTTTGTAATTTAATCTTATATATTACTTAAGCAACTCAATAGCATATTCGGTTTCTAAGCAAAAACTTATGTGGCCAGACAGAATTTCAGTCTCAAGAAAAAGGACAGTGAACCCAAGCATTTCTTTGCTAATACAAAATTCAATTTGGCAATCAATGTGATAGATAAAGTCATGTCACTAATGTCATCCACATAAACAAGAATAATTAACACAATAGCAATGTAACTAGCATCACTCTTGCTCATGACTGTTATGTTTTGGGTGATCAAACCCTAGCTTGCATTGGCGAAGAAAATAAGGCAAAGGGTTCAAAGCCGCAGGAAACTGGTTTGCCCAGAGGTCGTGCGAACTGATTCGAGATGGGAAATTTTTGGAATGTTTCCTTGTTTGTTTTGGAAACTTTTGGACATTGATTTGGGCACAAGTCAGTAGTTTAGGTCTATATATGGGTGTAGGACTGTTATATTGACTAGCGTGGTTGATTGTAATCGAACTCTCATCAATAAATTGGTTTAGTTTGCCCGTTGAAGTAGCTAGTCTAAGAACTAGTGAACCACGTTAAATTGTCTGTGTTCTTCATCGTATTGTTCTTTTGTTTCATCGTTTCTCTCGTTCCTAACAAGTGGTATTGCTTCCACTCTTGTTTTCTAACATGTGGTATCAGAGCCAGGTTGTTGGGTTAAGGTTTTTTGGTGACGGGCGATGTCAAACATAATGAAGATTGATCATTTTTATGGGAAGAATGGGTTTAGCTTCTGGCAAATCAAGATGTGTGCTTTTTTAAAGAAAAAATAATTGTAATTGCCACTAGCTAACAAATCGGGCGTTGATACAACCACACTAGAGTTTGTGAAGATGGAGGAGAAGACGCATTCGACGATAATGTTGTGCCTTGCGGAATACATGATCACTGGAGTCGGAAATCCGGATACGGCAGCTAGCTTATGGAAGAAGTTGGAGCACCTCTACGCGAAGAAATATGTGGCCAACTAAAGGGGTGTACAGTAGGTAGAAGTATAGGATCAATACTCTAGAAGGGGGGGGGGGTTGAATAGAGTATGCAGACTTTTGCTAAACTTTGCGAGAGTAGTAGTTTCAAAGGATTTGTAAAGAGATTCAAGGCCTTGAAATGAGTTTCAAGCCCTTGGAATAAAACAGTTAGAGTAAACAGAAGAATAAGTCTATTTCAAGGCCTTGAAATGAGTTTCAAACCCTTGAAATGAACCTGTTTTGAATGGTGCAAAAGTTCTAAGTTTCTGAAAAGTAATTGCAAGAGACACAAGATGTATAGAGTTCAGTCCACTTGGACCTACGTCTCTACCTCAGGGATCTTCTCCCTGTAGGACTTTCAAATAAATTTTTAATAATCCACAGGTAAGCCCTATATCTCAAGCACAGAGAGATGCGTTACTTTGTTACGGCTTGTGGTTCTCACTAACCTATCTAGTACCTGCTCGAGCTATCAGATTAACTAAGAATTCTCTATTGTTCACCTTTAACAATCCTTGAGAATGTAAACAGAAGTAGTATAAGAAAGATATACAAATAGAGTTCAGAAATGAAGAACACAGAGAGTGAGGCTGCAATGAGAGTGCAGTGTTCTTCAAATGCTTGGATTGAGAGAGAATTAGCTGCTTCTTTGTTGCTTGACAATCCTTGAATGTATTTTCAGTGTCTTTGGATTTTTGCCCGTTGTGTTCTCTTACAAATGCTTCAAATTGAGCTCCTTATATACAGCTCGTTTGATCTGTAAATCTTCAAGATTTTCAACAACAACCTTTCCTATTTTGTAGGCAACAACTTTGACTTCTCTAACAGTCTTCTCCAACGGATAGTTGCTCAGTATCTTCAGGGATACTGACTTGATCTTGTTAAAAATTATGTTGAGAAGTTGTTGCAATCATTAGATTGATTATAGAATCAAATCAACTCAGAGTTTCCTTTCCTGCAAAAATCGGGTTAGGAAAATAAATCCCTGTAAAATAGGAAATAAACTCTTCCTGCAAAACTAAGTCAAATAGATGGATTAGATAGTGTTAAACATGTCAAAATAATTTTTCTTTCATTATCAAGTAATGATAGATCAAGCACATGGGTTTTGGAGTTCAAACAAAATCAGAAACTCCCCCTAAGTTCCGGCATATAAGGGTCAGTCAAGTTCAAGGCTTTGAAAGTTGTTTCAAGGCCTTGAAATAAACTAGCTATTTCAAGTCTTGAACCTGAATTGAACTTACACCAACAAATTGATGTTGAAGCATCGGTTATTAGGTCATCGATTGATTGATGGTACGGGTATTGGTGATCAACCAGACATCTCAACACTATTTTGCTTGAATTGGGCAATAGTGAGGAGACTGTGAGTGATGTTGATGCGGCCTTGATAAGGTTGCTGTCTCTACCGCCATCTTTTGATGGTTTCATCCAATCATTTGTCGTTGGAAAGGATACAATAACCCTAGAGGAATTTCGTTCGGCGTTTCACACGAGGTAATTGAGGCGCAAGGCGTCAAAGTTTGAAGATCATGTTTATGGCACATTCATGATCAATTCTAGAAAGGGGTAAGGTTGGATATCAGAACTATGGTAGATTTGATTTACCTTCGGAAGTTTTTTCTTTTTATCGTGAGAAGGTTCATTGGAAGCGGAATTTTCCAAAGAAGAAAGGACATGCAGGGTACGCTGCAAATCAAGATGGAGGGACCAAGTCCGAGGAGGCCTGCGCTCTCTAGGTCCCGTGTGCAGGCTTGGGCTCCAGGCGTGGGAGCATGGGCGCGTGTCTTATGGCACGTGGTTGGTAGTGCGTTATTGGGTGTGGATTGGTTGGTTACATGTTACTGGGCATGTATTGAGTAGCGGTGTGTTGTTGTGCACGCATTGATTGTTGGCACGTTATTAAGCGTGTCTTGGTTTGTGCATTGGTGCGGTTCTTTGGCGGTGCAATTGGCATGACTTGGATCGATTTATAGGAACTTTTCATCATTAAGTGTCATTGTAATGATGTTGGAGAGATGCATTGTGTCATGGTGCATTGGTGGTGTGTTCATTGGGAGACACAAGTCTCTCCGTTTGTTGAGATGCAAAGACGCGCTTGTTGTGGCGCATAGTGGATGTGTTCCAATACCATAAATTTGAGATATCGGTTGATTGGATTAATGAAAAGCATTGGATTGGTTGCGAGAGAGTTTTGATCAAGGTGGATATTTGTTATGTTTTTGGTGATCAAAACCCTAGCTTGAAATGACAAAGCAAGGGAGGCAAAGGAGTCGGCGCTGAAGGAATCTGGTTTGCCTAGAGGTCGTGCGACCTGGCTTGGGAGGTTGTGAGACCTGTGTTATTGTCTACAGAGGTCGTGTGACCCAGATTGTCCAGGTCATGCAACCTGGGTTTGAGCTTGGAAATTTTTGGAATGTTTCCTTGTTCAACGTTTGGACGTTGCTTTGGGCACAAGTTAGTAGTTTAGACTTATATATGGGTGTATGACTCTTCTATCGACTAGTGTGGTTGTTTGTAATCAGATTCTCATCAATAAATTGGTTTCGTTTGTCAGTGGACGTAGCTAGTCACAAAGTGAACCACGTTATATTGCTTGTGTTCTTCATCGTCTTGTCCTTTTGTTTCATCATTGCTCTCGTTCCTAACAAGTGGTATTGCTTCCGCTCTTGTTTTCTAAAAATGACAATCATATTTAACAATAAAACCATATAGCAATTAATATCAAGCTCTATGAGTTTTCTTGAGTCCATATAGAGATTTCTATAGTTTCAAGCCAAATGAAGTAAATTCCATTGAACCAAACTCATCGGTTGGTATAGGAAAAAAATCCTCATCCGAAGAACCATGTCATAAGGCATTGGAGACATCAGGTTGTTTAATGTTCAAGTCAGGATGTAATACCAAAGAAATAGCCAGTCTCATTATCTTTTCTTTGACTACTTGACCGAACGTCAATAATTGAATCCCTCGACCACAAATCCAGCTTTGTTTCTAGACACTATTCATCAACATTTCATTTTGATCATGTACACCCTTTTTTTTCTTGATAAATTGGACTTCACTCAAACATAACCTAAGAGGGATCAAATTATTTGGGGAAGAGCCACCCTTAATATCCTCCAGCAAAAGGCCTTCCACAAATTGTGGGGGCTCAAAAAACCAACGAAAGTCATGAAAAACATAATTGAAAGTTGAAATACAAATACTTGGATAAGATAAATCCTTCACAGCATGCTATGTCATGATTACCAAGCTAATCATAATTCATATGCTCTAAGATTAGCTGAAGGGTTCTATTACTGCTCAATAGCCTGCATTTGTTGTTGGAATAGATGTCCTAGAGGCAATCTTGTCTGGTATGAACATTATTTTGGCTATAATAATCATTGTATTTGTAAGATCAGGTTGTGCAAGGCTTGTAATAGTTCAGCTATTTCAAGGTCTTGAATCAGCTTTCAAAGCCTTGAATCAGTCTCAGAGGCTTGAAAATAGTTTAGCTATTTTCATGGCCTTGAAACTGGATTCAAATCCTTGAAACTGCTTAACCTGTGTGAAAATTCTCAGGGGGAGTTTTTCTGCAAACTCTCTGAGTTGATTCTCTTTCCATCTTTCATATGTTTGATTCACTGTTATTAGATGATGAAAGACAAATTATTCTAATATGTTTTGATCATAGAATATCATCTGTTTGACTTTGATATTACAGGAAATTTTGTTTCTAATATTTGCAGGATTGTTTCCTAAACTGAATTGGTGCATTTTTGGAAATAGTTGGACACTTTGATCCTGTGATCAATCAGAGACTTATGACAGCTTCTCAGATTGCTTATAGAAAAGATCACAACAATATCTCTGAAGATTGTGATCAACTATTGGTTGGAGAAAGCTGTTAAAGAGAGTCAAAGCTGTTGCCTACAAAATAGGAAGTTGTTGCAGAAAATCTGGGAAGATTTGCAGAGCTTCAAACAGTATAAATGGAGCACACTTTGAAGCAACAATAGACGAGACTCAACGGGAAAAAGCAAGAGACAAGTTTATGGATTGACAAAGCACCAAAGAAGAACATCAAACTCTCAATCCATTCTACAGAAGTTCACTCCATTCTTCACTGTAGTTTTCTATTCTAAGTGTACTTATGTTTTGATCTGTATTGGTAGATCATTTCTGCATTATCTCTACGTCTATTCTCAAGGATTGTTCAAGGTGAACAATAGAGAATTCTTATTTAATCAGTTAGCTAGAGCAGGTACTAGACAGGTTAGAGAAAACCACAAGCTGTAACAGAGTAAGGAAACTCTCTGTGCTTGAGTTCTAGGGCTTAGCTTTTGATTAATAAGAATTGAGTTGAAAATCCTGCAGGGATCTAATCCATGAGGTAGAGACGTAGGTCCAAGTGGACTGAACTCTATGGACACTCTATGTGCATGCATCGGTCGACAATAGATCATTCATTATAGCATTTTGAATCAATTAATCAAAGAAGGTTGTAATCAGATTAGCTTTGGAAGTTACAATGCAGCAATGATGATGGTGGTTTTTGAGGTTCAAGGAGCATTGGGAAGAGGCTTCTCTAGTGACTCCCAATGATCGGGCCTCTGTTTCCAATATACCTGATACGTTGCGGGAGAATCACACACCCGATACTCTGTGAATTTTTGTTCACACGAAGTGAAATATTGACACAATCATCACACACCCTCTGTGATGAATTGTCAAATATTGACACAAGAATCAGTATTTGCGTTCGTGGTTTATGAATTCTATTTGCAGGATGAGATCGTATTGTTAATATATGATCTCTGTATCAATGAATCTTTGTATACAATTATGCCGATCTATTGTCGATATAATTGTGATTCTGCAACATTATTACCGCCAAGTACCCCGCATATCACTTCACGTAAAATACTGCTTTTGTATTTGAAAAGCATTGTGAAACAACAATTTCCTATGACTCTAAGGGTATCGGTTGAGATTCCCAGTGAATAGCTACAGAATACTATCCCACAAACTGATTCTTCGCCAATTTATACAACAAAGCTGTTGAGTTACCCACTACTACATGGTGAAACAACAATTTCCACTAACTGAGTGGGCATCAGTTGCGATTCCCATTACATGACTACAGAGTACCTCCTTCTATTTATATATGTCGAGTTATCCATTTGTTCTTCAACACTTCATCCACCTTCGCTGGATTACCCCGGCTGAATATTGCCATTCAATTATTTCATATGCTCTCGTTTTTATTGCGTGGTGTGTGTCCTTCATCCGCAGCCACCACTGTTGGTCTCTCAGATTCCACTTCCCTCGTCTGCGCTTTCTCATAGGCAAAACAGTATTCGCTTAATTTCTCTGCAAGTGAACACGAGAAAGATAGCGAAGTTATTCTTCCCTGTGGGAAAAAACATACGAGAATGTTACGGCTTCATCGACCGAAGTCGATAGATATGGATGACGACCACACACCACGGAAAAAACAGTCGCATATGATATGTGATCAATCAAGATTGACCATCGAGTTCGATCATTTTTAAATGCATCACTTCGTTATACTAATATATTCAATTGCATGCTTGCAGGCTCCTGCATCGTCACGCAACCGATCGATGATATGTCGGGTCGTAATCGAGATAGTAGTATAAATTGACAATAACATCACAACAGTCAAAAAAAAAATAGAAAAAAAAAGTTCACGATTCATCACAAAACAGTTCACATAGCAGTCAATAAAATATTGACACAAGCATCACAATAGCCAAATATTGACACAAACATCACACACCCTCTACAATGAATTGTCATTTATTGACACAAGCATCACAACAGTAAAAAAAAGAGCTTGAAATATCAATCTCAATTTTGCATGTTTTCCAATGTAATCATAGGGTTTAGGGTGGCTGTTGGTAGTTGTGTATTCGGATGCTACTGTCGATTATATGACCACGAGATGGTTGTTAAGGAAACAACATTCGTTCGTGGTTTTATTAATTCTATTTGGCAAGATGAGATCGTATTGTTAATATGTGATCTCTGTATCAATGAATCTGTGTATATAATTCTGCTGATCTATCGTCAATATAATCAAGATTCTGCAACATTAATATCGCCAACTACCCATCATACCACTTCACGTAAAATACTGCTTTAGGATTTGAAAAGCATAGTGAAAAAACAATTTCCTATGACTCTAAGGGTTTCCAATGAGATTCTCAGTGAACCATCTGCTTCTTCGCCAATTTCTAGAACAAGGCTGTTGAGTTTCCCACTATTTCATGATGAAACAACAATTTCCAATAACTGAGTGGGAATCAGTTGTGATTCCCTTCACATGACTACAGAGTATCTCCTTCTATAAATAAGTATGTCGAGTTACCCATCAGTTCTTCAACTCTTCCTCCACCTTCGTTGGATTACCCCGGCTGAACACTGCCATACAACTATTTCATATGTTATCGTTCTTGTTCCGTGGTGTGTGTCCTTCATCTGCAGCCACCACTGTTGGTATCTCAGATACCACCACGGACACACACCCTGGAAAAAAATAGTCGCATATGATATGTGATCAATCAAGCTTGGCCATCGATCTCGATCATTTTTACACGCATCACTTCGTTATACTAATCTATTCAATTGCATGCTTGCAGGATCCGGCATCCTCGCGAAAACTGATCGATGATTACAGCCTACGAAACATGGACACAACCACGTATGGGAGACACTTCGCAAGTTCAGTGGATTGTAATATCCATTAAGAGCTCATCAAATTCACAATGTTGGATGAAATGGCAAGCCTCCAAGACAACAGGGTACATGCAAAGTCTATGGAACATCTGGGGAATGCTTTGGAGGTTATCGATTATGCTCCCAGAAAACGAATTGAAGATTTCAACACTTTGAACATCAACTTAGGGGAAGTGGAGCGTGACAAATCAAACTTTTAAAGCTGAAGGTGAAATGTCGCAAAACAACCCGTAGTTTTCTTTTTTGTTATGTATGGACAAGTTGTGAGACCTTTGAGTTTTCTATCCCATGGGGTTCATATGATTTTCAATCCCGGATTAAAGTGAGTTAACCAAATTACAACTAAAATGTGTATTAGTATTAATGTAAAACCAACATATTGAAGTTATTTTCAACATTAACACCCACACACACACACAAACGCATATATAAACTTAAGATAATGTTTTGTAACTAAATTACAATATTGGTTCCAAAACAAAGATACCTTTTTTTGTTTTTCAAAAAAAATCCATAGAATGATTTATTTGATTTCATAGTTTCAAAGATAGATTCAAACATAAAAAAAATATAACATAGTAGTCCTTATTCAGGGGTATGGGGCGCAATTATGGAAAGAAGCTAACTTTCCCGTCCGTGTCGTGTTTTTACATTTCGAAGGCGGAGGTAAGTTATAAATTGCAGAAAAGTCGGGGGTTCTACCTGGAATAAACCAAAACCATACTCACCGCCAACCACGGGCGCGTGAGATTTTCGATGAACAGCTCCTCCGATTAGATGTTTGGGGTGTACAGAAGACCTCCCCGTAGATAGAAAGGTAGAAGAGAGAGAGAGAGAGACAGAGACAGAGAGGAGAAAGAGAGAGAAGCGGGAGATGAAGAAGGGTAGAAGACTAGATCGAAGAAGACCAGACGCCTTCGTCCTCACCGTTTGCCACCGCCAGCATCAACGTCGACAAAGAGACCAGCGGCGACGATTCCGACGTTCAATCCTCCTCCATCTCTGTCCGAATCTGCCTCTCCACCAACGAATCCTCCTCCATCTCCGCCCGAATCCGCCTCTCCACCGTCCGAATCCTCCTCTCCATCGACGTTCCGAAAGGCCGGAGACGACGAAGAATCTGGTGAACATGAAGGCGAATCTGGCGAAAAAAAGATCATGGTGAAAAGAGCCGGCAACGAGGACGATTCTGGTGAAAAGGGCCGACATCCTCGTCTCTTGCTTTCTTCTTCTTCTTCTTCTTCTTCTTCTTCTTCTTCTTCTTCTTCTTCTTCTTCTTCTTCTTCTTCTTCTTCTTCTTCTTCTTCTTCTTCTTCTTCTTCTCTTTTCCAAATCAAGGGAGACGCCTTGTTGTTGGTAATGTTTGTTGCTTCAATTAGATCTGTAATTTGAGAATTGTTTGGCGGTGTTGGTGATTGTACTGCTGTGAAGTGTGAAGAGGGCAGACAGAGTGCAGAGAGATAGTAGGTAGAGGGAAATAAAACTAATGGTGAGGGTAAAAATGGAAAAAACGAAACTTTCTTATTCCTCACGCCTCTTCTCTCTGATGAGAAAGAGAAGAAACGGAGGAAGTATAAAAGATGTGAAGGCTCAACAGTTGACAGTAAAAAAAACACTTAAATCATAAGAATGGAGGAGTGTTCATCAAAAATTGGGAAATTAAACAACAAACCCAAATAAATCAAAAGTCAAACCTTCTCTCCAACCCTCCAAATCTGCTACTGCTTCTTTGTCTCCTCTACTCAAATCCTACCCGCCCACCTATCTCTTTTTTTTTTTCTTCTTTGAGTAACCCATTTTCGCCAATCAATTTCAGCAACAAACGATATTACACTAACCAGAGACCATCAGAATATAGTCACCACCAACCAAACGCAAATCCTCTCAGCCACAACATCACTGGTCGAACCCACTCATCTCTCTGTCTTGCCGTGACCCGAATCGAAACCCCTCTTCGTGAGCAATATGCACCAGACTCAACTGACCCCAAACCCACCCGATTCACCATCAACTCTGGCCAGCAGATTCAGGACTTGGCCTTTTGAGCGTCAAAAATCAAAATTGAACCAAACAATTGGGAATGAGAGTCACAATTTTGAAGAAAGCATCTCCAAACAAATCTAACTCCCGCTGGTTAGCTGGTTAGGTCTAAAGAGCGAAGAAGGGGGAGAAAAGATTTGCCCATGGTCAGTGTTTTGGTTCGAGGTTGTTGGGGCTGCTATTGACATTAAAGGTTAAAATGTACAATACAAGTCGTTGGAAGGAAAAAGGGGCATGAAAAATACTCCCCATGGTTCACCCCACTGCCAGCTCACAAATCTTAAACGGACGTTAACGGAAGGGTACTTTGTGTTAATATTTAGACAAAATTTAAGGGTGTCTCATGTTAATTGATGAACAGTGAGGGTAGATATTGTATATTTACCAAAAACTCGAGGGTGAAAAATGTAAATTACCACATTAACTTCTAAAATTTTCTAAAAAAAATGGTATACGAGGGTTTCGTGAAATCTTTCATCGTTGGGAAAGATGTGATAAAATTAAAAAAGTTCGATCGGCGCTACATACGAGGGATTTGAGGCACAAGTATCTTGGCAAAGACGATCATGATTCTGGCGTTTTCATGGTCAAAGGTGGAAAAAGCAAGGGCATACATCAGAATTATGGTAAATTTGACTTACCATCGGACGTCTGTGCTTCTGGTCGTGAGTAAATCATTGGAAGAGGAATTGTACCAAGAAAAAAGGATATGCGCGTTATGTTGCAGCTAAAGGTGGAGGGACGCCCGAGGAGAACCTCGTTCTCTAGGTCCTTGTGTGGGCGGCTTGGGCTCCAGGTGTAGGATCATGGGCGCGTGTCCTTTTGGCACGCGGTTGGTAGCGCAGTATCAATAGAAGGCTGGAACTAACACCTATTTCGTCTTGGGGGCGCATTGGTTGGTTGCATGTTATTGGCATGTATTGGCTTGCACATTGGTGCAGTTCTTTAGTTGTGCAATTGGGATGACATTGAGTGATTGATGGACACTTTTGTCGTTAAGTGTATTAGAATGACGTTGGGCTATTCATTATGTCATGCATGGTGTATTGGGGGAGCGTTTCTGGAATGCATTGTTTTTGCGTTTGTTGGGACACATAGACACATTTTTTAGGCGCATAAGGGATGTATTCAAGACCGCAGTAAGAATACATTCAAGTTTGGCTTTCGGTGAAGGCGACTTCCCGATTGGGTTTGTGAGAGAAGCATCATTTCGGGTTTGCTAGGGTTTTTGGATCAAGGTGGAGATTTGTTATGAAAGTGATCCAAAACCCAGCTAGCAAGACAGGCAAAGCAACAAGCAAGAAGAAAAGGGGAAAAAAAGATGAAGCACATCGGGGTCAGCAGGGTAGCTCACAAGAGCTCTGAACTAACTCGCACGAGCTTTGGACTAGGTCGCACGAGCTAAACCGTTGTTGGCACAATTCTAGATTGTTTCCTTTTCGATTTTGTTAACTTTTAAGCATTGTTTTGGGCACAAGTCAGTAGTCTATGCCTATATATGGGTGTAGGTCGTGGCTATTGACATGTGTGGTGTATCTCAGTAGTAATCGGCTATCTCATCAATATATCTGATTTGTTTTGGTTGTGGACGTAACTAGCAACTTTGCTAGTGACGTTAACTCTTTGCATTCTTGTGCATCGTTCTTCATTTCATCGTTCTTTCTCAAACCCTCTGTTTTAACACAACCCATAGTCATGTTCATAGAAGTCATTTAAATTCATTTCAGGGGGTCATAAATCCGCCCTGCCAGGTGTTAAAGGAATCAACACCCTGTCGTTCGTTCCTGCCTTAACCACGACATCAGCCAACTAGAACCAAAGAGAGCACCCTTAAAAGATCATCGGTCTAATAGAGTACTATTAGATGACTTAACTCTAGACAATCGAACATAGAGTGAAGGACTCTCAGGGCCACGAACCGGTAATAGTTTTGGTCAGTGTAGTTTGCACTTGATGAGTTGGGTAGGGCTTGTCATTCACACTCTTTTTAGTCAAACTCACTACTCCTTAAGCAACCCATATCTTTAAGTTCCTACGAAAGGGCAGTTCCTCAATGGATGTTTGATCTTCATGCAATAAGGGCAGAACTTGGGATTCATCTTCTCCTCGTCAGTTGAGTCAAAATTAGGCAAAGAGATGGCTCCCTAGCGTACTTGTGCACTCAATATGCTCAGAGAAACCTTTTCATCCATTATCGAAACACTTGCTTCCGCCACTGCTACCCCCAATGATGTTGCTTCTTCTCCTCAGCTGAGGTGTCATACTTGTACTAGACCGCTTTCTTCCATCCTTATGATTCTTAGTTATGGGCACAACTAATCCCCATAGCCTTTTAGCCAAATCCATCAGAGCAGCGGAGTTAGGTGTACTCTGCATCATAATTAGTCGTTTGAATGTCTTTGTAAGTCTCCAGGCTTCTTCTCAGATTGACTTGCCGCGCATGGCGCATGGTATTGTCTTCTCCTGAATCTCTTAACAAAATAAACCGACTCCTCAACATCCTTCTACCACTCCTTCAGGAAATTCACCAAAGAGAACTGCTCATCAGCTTGGAAGAACTTGTTCATGAAGCTCACTGCCAGATCATCACGTGTAAGGATAGGTTCTCTTCGAAGTTTGGTGTACCAAATCTCACTAGGAAATGGGACATAATAACTTGGAGTAGTCCTTTAGCTTCACGGATTCGTCCAATGGGCGAGGTCCAAAGCTCACTGAATTTAGCAAAGTGATTTTGAGTACTAGTATGATCATGAGTAAACTTCTCGTATGTAAGAAAAAGGAATTTCATAGGATAAGGAAGCTCTAGGATACCGTTTTAAGTACGGAACAAACAAATCAGCTCCAAGACCCTTTAAGATCCTTTTAGTTTGAAGAAAAAATATTTTGAAGCGAGCGAATTGTAAGATCTTGTCCCAACCCCCTTACAACTCCAGCTAAGAATTCCTATAATGTAGGCCGGCAGAGATTGACACACAGTCTCCTCCACCCGCTGGTTCTTTTCAGAAATCCTAACAGTAGTACATGATGGTAGAGTGTTCATAATCAAGGTAAAATTTTGCAACATAAAAGAAAACAGAGCTTAAGATAATGTCAACCTTCCAGTGAGTTTTTGTCGACATTGTTAAAGATATTACAAAAAACCGCAATAGAGTCCACAAGCTTTTAGCTTTTTGCACCATCGATGACAAGTAATTGGTAATATGGGTAGGTGATATGAGAATACTCAAGGTCGTTTAAAGTATGAAGTATACGAGTAAGTATTTGGGTATATAATGTAATGTACAAATGAAGGAACGTGTATATATATATATATAAAATCAACAATCTCTCCATAGTTACAAAAGAATCAGTCGAAAGGGTGACTTCAGAGAGTGGAAATCTAAGGAAGAAACCCCCTACGAAATTTCCGCTTCAGTTGTTGCAATTCCATCTTGAGGTGGGAACACAGCTGAGGTAGTGACACCACTTGCAGTGATCATTCCCGTTCTCCCCTCTAAAGAGCATTACCAGTCCCACCGTGAATCTGCAATGTTAATAAACAATCAGATCACATAAAGATTTGCAGCAAAATGGTACAGAATTTCATATTTGATGATATTACTCGATATGTGGGTGGAACTGACAATATATACAATGTTCCCATTTGTTGACTTTAGGGGTCACTTTTGACCCAGGGGCGGAGCCATTAAGGGACACCAAGTGTCACCCCTCACCCCCCCCCCCCCCCCCCCCCCCCCAACCCAAGGTTTCCAAAACATGCAAACACCTTCCCATTTTATTTTATTTGATTTTTCAATTGTGCCCCTATAAAAATTATACAATGTCACCTCCCCCTCTTAGCTGCTCTTTTGAATTGTGCCCCTGAAAATAGTAGGCAACTTTCTAATAACGAAAAATACCCACTCCTTGTAATATTTTGTTGACGTTCTTGTTTTTTAAATGGATGTCATAATTTAGATCCTTAGAGGGAATATTTAATTGAATTTTTTTAAATTGAACCCCCCTCTTGGCCAATTCCTAGGAGCCACTGCTTTGACCGGCTAATTTAGCTAACGAGATGATACGAAAATGTGTTCATCTTTTCATAATGTTACAGATTTTTCACAACACTACAATATTGGGAAAAATAGCAAATTTTTATATCATATCGTTAGCTAAATTAGTCAGTCAAAGTACCCCTAAAGTCAACAGGGAAGATTCTGACGAAACAGACCAAGTACTAGATCAAGAAAAGCCAAGAAAACCATAAGATGATGTTGGAGTAAAGCTTACCCGGCAACTACTAGTGCAAAACCAACAACCAAGAATACGTATTGGATGATGCTGTGCTTGGATTTAGTACGGGCACCAGATGGAGCATTTCGGCTCTCAGCCCAACCGTATTGGGGGCGGAGGAGAAAAATGAAGCCGAGGAGAAACCCAGTCAAGAATCCTCCAATGTGAGCAAAGTTGTCGACGTGTGGAAGGATTCCGACAGCTAAGTTGATGGCAATGATTATCACTAGGGTAAATAGAGCAGCAGCCTACAAAAATGTAAAGAAAATATGAAGTGAGGATGTTGATTCTTTCATAGACTAGCTAAATTCTTTTCATTCACAAGCAATCTGAAGAAACACAAACCAAATGGGACCTAAAATGAGTGGTCAAAAGAAATAAACATACCTTGTTGCTATATATGGTCCAGTTAGTAAGAAGCTCCGATAACATCGCTCCAAGAAGTCCAAATAGAGCACCTGAAGCACCGACGGAGATACTTCGCTGGATGAAAAGAGAAGACAGCACACTCCCACCGAGTCCTGACAAGAGGTAGATAACCCCAACCCGCACTGCAACGTACAGAAATAAGAAGTTCAGATTTCAGAATGAAAGAAAAGCATACCAGAAACACTATGTATAATTGGTATTGAGGAACTAGTTTCAGATTGTGTGAGGGTTGGTATGAGTTAATGAGTTGTGGCATATGTGATCGTTTAACACGATAAAAGTAATATCACTCATAGATGGACCGAAGGGATTAAGGTTGATGAAGGATGGAAGTACAGCCAGTCACAGCCATCACAGACAAAAAGGAGACGAGTAAGGTTTAGTCAATGGAAATATTTGTATACTAAGTATTGCAAGTTGGAACTTATCTGATAACTTCAAACATATATTTATTAGAGCTGCCAAGTGGGCCGGAGGACCACCAAACAGGTCAGACCAACAGTAGTCCTGAACCAGCCCTAGCCCGCCCTCCCCACGGTCCGGGCCGAGTCCAAGATATCCGGACCGCAGAACCAGTCCGGACTGCAGAAAGAAAAGAAACTGACCCGCCCCTCCCTCCCCAGAACTTGCCCCTGAACACAGCCCGCCCCAGCCCGCTTGCACCACCAATTTCTACGCCAAAAATGATTTTTACTATTATTATATTGTTTTATATGAATTATATATATATAAATAATTTATATAATATACAGTAATATATATATTTAAAAAAAGAAATGGGCTGGGCCAGCCCGCTCTGAACTGGCCTGGCTACAGGGTCCGGTCCTGTGGGTGGGGCCTTGGGTTCTTGACTCTAGGACCAGCCCAGGGCCGACGCGAACGAAGATAAGGATCATTCACAGTTTAGAAGCCCAGGGCCGCCCTGAACTGGCCTGGCTATAATGGGACTGGCCCGCATCTCGGCACTCCTCCTCCAAGAGGTCCGGGCCCGGACCGCTTCAGCCCATTTAACAACTCTACGTTTTATTGTATAGGAAGTTAGTAAGTTACTAAAAAGAAAGTCTAAACCTTCTCCAGTATAAACTTAAATTAGAGTGATAGAGAGCAAATATGAAGTGAGAAGAAAGAGGAGTAAAATCTTCATATATCCCGTTGTAATGTAGGACATATATGTATATACTATTCATAGACCAAGGCATTATTGTGAAGTGTTATAATGGAACTATGCTGTGACTATACGTATATATAACAAATAATAATAATAAACCACAGGCAGCGGGAAAGAACTTCACTTACCAAAACCAAATTGCTGTTCGAGACGGATCCCAATGAAAACTAAGCTCAACATGTTTGCTAACAGATGAATAACACCAGCATGCAGCCAGATACAGGAGATAAGTCTCCAACCCTGATTCTCATGTACAATCTTGTTCCACTCAAGACCTCCCAGTTTCTCCAAACTGCAAAAGTGGATGAATCCATAGATATTAACAACATTATTACGAGGCACAACAACTTGCATCATTTTGAGTGGATCTGTTCAAGTACAACAAAACATCACATTGGTCCAGCTCAGCGAAAAAGCTAGGAGAGCATTAGACTTGCAAATTTACAATTTCTACTCAGGAGCATGTGTACTGTGATATTGATAAACTTATGTCTTGTAACAGACCTTTTATGTATCTGCAGCTAAACAATCATATGTCCCCTATTTCATTTCATGTCTGAAACACCATTTTTATACAGAAGGGAACAAGACAGAGGGTTCGATATTTATTAGAAGAAGAAGAATCAGAACAATGCTGGAACTTTTCATAGAGTATATACAGAGAGAAACCTACACATATCTAGCTCCAAAACTCAGCTGTTAAAGACAAATATCTATTAGAATGTATTTGTAACACTTTATTCCATTTCCAAATCCGCTCCGCAGAAGCTGAAAAAGTAACAGAAAACATATTCGTTCATATCCGTGAATTCAGCTTCATTATCTAACAAAAGTTAATATCCAAGTTCATATTCATTCCCTTAGGATGCTAGACAAAGTGTCGTTTAGAAAGACCTAATCGAAGAAAAGGATCAATCACAGACTACAGACTCATTTCCGAGATCATCTCCTAATCATTTCAAAGACCTCGCGACAAAATAAACCAATTTGGATGGTGCCTGAGGAATGTTTTATCAACCATAGTTGCAACTGTTGACCGTTAGACTTCCCCTTTTTAAGAAAATACCATATTCTGAACTTTTTTTATCAGTTTAAGTTGCCACATAAGTTTCAGAAAGGATCAAACGAGTCATCACGACCTAAAATCGCTTCGCTTGGAGCTTAGGATTTTCAAATGGGCAAAATTACCCATATCAGGGAATCGAAACATACACAAGACATCCGGAAATCTCAAAAGCATAACAAAGAGAAGTTGTTAAATTGTGCAGATGTGATATAAAAAATCTCATCAAAAAAAAAAATTGTGCAGATGTGATCTATCTTCCACACGTAAGCTTTCCCTGATAACACACCCTCTATTGTCGATATAATTAACATAAAGATCCAAGCTTTTATTCTCTGCTTATTCGACACTTCCTTAGCTCTTGATCTCCATCTTCAATTCGGATTTTAGAGCTCTTGTTTCATTTTGTTCTTATAACCACTTGACAACTACAAAGTCTTAGTGAGGATTTTTGAAAGCATCAAATAACTTCTTAAGTCATCATGTCTGTGGGTGTTTCATAGGTCAAACATTACCTAAATTCCTAGAGAAAAGGCCAACAAAACAGCCACCCAAGTAGATACCCATGGATATCCTTCAATTCAATCAAGACAACTAGCTAGACATGCAGAGAAAGAGAACATTGATAAAATCCAAACAAT